>OZ017739.1:355617133-356169633 GCA_963969285.1 Odontomyia ornata | reverse complement strand
CGGAGCATGGCTAAACAATACTATTAATTCATGAAGCTCAGAATATCCACTTCAAATACTCGGCGAATAGGTGGTATGGTATAACTTGAAGCAGGGTTATCATTTTATACTAACACACAAACCAGACATAATGAAGCGGCTTTTGCTTGTACATTTTTGATGAAGACTTCTGCAAGCAAAGAACATTCAATAAGGCTACAAGTCAAGGGAAGTGCTTATTTGGCTGATAATGTATATACCAGTAAGACATGATAATAGGGACAAGTTATATTCGCTGGTAAAGTATAAATCGATATCACGTGCCATGGAAAAATAAAGGACATGAATAATATTGTGTGAGATTCCAATAGAAATGATTATGACTATGAGAATAATATTTGAGTTGGAACAGGGGGTGACGCAAATAACGCAAAGTGGTTCCTATTTCGGTTTTGTGCTACAAATTGCTTTCAAAGGAATAATGAAAGAATAACTTAGTTTATTCATAAATTACTTCTCGAATAGTTTTAAGGGTTTCGTTAAATTATTTTACAAGACCCTACTAAAATCGCGCCTGTCTGTCCGTCCGTCCATGTGTCACAGAACTTTTTCTCGTAAGAAGCAACAAACATTAAATCTTGTGTATAGATCCAAAGTGACGCCCTCTTCAAAGGTTTACTATAAAAAAAAATGTTACAAGGTGTTTAAGGGAGGTCTCCCCATATAGGGGAATGGCTTCTAAAAAAAATTTCATCAAATGTAGCCGATAAAACAGTCCATTCAATAAGTCCGTAGGATGACACATAGGTGGTGTTACTAGATTTTTTTCCAGATGAGTTTTTATTAGCACTAATCTTCAAACGATACGTGTATAAATTCAACAGCAATCGGACCATTGATTCCTGAGTTATAGCATTTTGTGCGAAGAAACCATTGTTCGAGTTTTGATTAAGCATTGTGTTTAGATGAAAAAAAAACCGTGGAAACCAAATGATAGCTCGATAAACATTATCTGGACTCTGCTTCATCCAGACAAATGGTCAAGATGTGGATTACTGAATTTAAACGTGGTCATACCAGCGCAAAAGATTAAGAGGACAGTGGACGCCCAAATGAGGCTGTTATTCCAGAAAACATAAAAAAATCCACAATTGGTTATGATCGAAAATTAAAGGTGCACGAGCTAGCAGACATTGTCAAGATATCAGATGGGAGTGTTTTTACTATTTTACATGAACATTTGGGTATACGAAAGCCCTGTACAAAGTGGGTGCCACGTGAGCTCACAGTCGACCAAAAACAACAACACATTGATTCTTCAGATGAGTGTTTGACTTTGTTAAACCGCAATGAAATTGAATTATATCGTCGATATGTGACAATGAATGAAATATGGCTTCATTATTACACACCAAAATCCAAAAGATAGTCAGCTGAGTGGACGGCAGTCGATGAACCGAATCCAAAGCGAGCAAAGTTGTGACAGTCGGCCAGTAAAGTGATGGCGTCTGTATTTTGGGATGCGAACGGAATAATTTCATCGAATATCTCCAAAAAGGAACCAATATCAACAGCGCCTATTACTGTGCACTTTTGAATCAATTGAAGGCTGAAATCACAATGAAACGGCCGCATTTGCAAAAGAAAGATTTCAAAAAGAAAAGTGTTGTTTCACCAAGACAATGCACCGTGTCATAAATCGATGGCAAAATCGAATGAATTGGGCTTCGAATTGCTTACACACCCACCGCATTCTCCAGATTTAGCTATAAGTAAGTTTTCCTGTTCTTAGATCTCAAGAGAATAATTGCTGGAAAGAAATTAAAGTCCAATGATGAAGTAATCGCGAAAACTGAGGCCAATCTTGCTGAGACAGAGAAATTGTACCATAAAAGTGGTATCGGTATACTCGTTGGTGGTTGCTATACTCGTTATATCGCCCTCGAAGGCAACTATGTTGAATAGTAAAATCGAGTTTTGACAAGATTTTGTTTTTTTCTTACTTATCCTACGGACTTATTAAATGAGATCTCAATGAGAACTAATACACGAAATTGGGCATCTGTGATCCAAAAAATCTGAAAATGGGATAGGTGTTTATGAGTACAACAACAACAAATACCTTAGAAATCAAAATTCATTCAACATTGTTCATAATAGTATGAACATCGAATTCCACATTTTCCCCAATAAAATCGTATGGATACGCTTGAACTCAATAAAAACTGATATTTAAGTAGTTTTACATAAGTTCCTAGTACTCTGCAAGTAATCATATTCACTTCAGCCATTTGAAATTTCTCCAGTTACAACAACAATAACTCTTTATTTTGGTATTTCACGGACTTTCCATTGAATCAGACACTGCAGTTTTTATTTTATCTTCTTGAAATTTTGAAATAACATCAAAAACATAAACATTTTTTGGAATTCATGATTTGAGTGATTTCTGTAAGTTTGCAACAAAATGGCGACTATTTGTGGTGATAGTAGGTAATTACATGTCTGCAAAGGACTGCAGCGATGGTCTGCTGCCTCGAATAAAAAGGATCTTGAGATCCGCCGAGATTGGCCTTATCTGGGGATGCGTGAATGCGTTGATAGCCTAGCGTTGCAGTGTCGTGAGTTGGGTTCTTTCCCCCATGTACAAGGACCCACTACAAAAAAATTTCGCATTCACGAATTAAACATGTTAACATGCCGATCGACTGGTGTCGATACTTATGGCCCACAAATAAGAGTGAGACATCCAGGTGGAAGCGGTGCCCCTCGTATCTTCCCAACCGGATCAAAATCCAAACGTAGACGTGGCCATGTAATTCCCATTTGAGTGGAAAACTCTTACAAACGTACTTTGCATGACTTTTTCCATCAAATGAGGAATACAAATGTAGCTAATTTATGTTATAGCGTTATGCGATGGAATCACATAGCTCTATACCTTAATAGGGCGCATGAGCAATAGCCCCTGTTAACGAAAAGAAGGGAAGAGCGCGCCTGATGATTAGCACATGTTAAAGGCGGAGCCTGCCATCGTTGTGGGTCCTGTTGCCGGTCAGGTTTTCAAAAAGGAAAGACCGAGTTTCATTTGACATTTTATCAACATAATTTTATTGTCTTAAATTCAAAATAAACTAAATTATACATTGTATAATCAGAAAATATCTTTTTCCGCGCGTAATCCTTAATCAAAATTAAACATTACTTCTAAGTACGACGATAAAACTATTAATTCAAGGAATAAACAAAAATAATTATGAAAGAAATGAAGAATATTGAATTAATCAGTAGGAACGAGTTGAGAGTGGGAAGGATGGATGAAGACGGAATATAATACTGAACGTTTTAAAAACTGGATTTAGATTAGGTTTCACTGGCCAGCTTGAATGGATTCGTGGACTGGCTAAGAAAAAAAGGTCCGACGTTTTTTGGGACTTTATATGCGAGGATACCTCTCAATAGGGATAATCTCAATAAAAATATGAAATCGTTTTAAAAAAAAATTTTAAAATATCAAGAAACCTATGATTTTACACAAGGAATTTTCTAATTGTTTTTTTATTTGATTTTTGTTATTTAATGTTTTCATACAGTTTTCAAAAGCTTCTAAACTCTTTGCAGCTGAAAATGCCTGTTCAACAATAAATATTCCATGTAAAAATTATCTCTTAACCTCCTAACAGAGGGCGCAAATAAATGCAATGCCAATAAATAAATAAATTAAAGGAATCATTCGCTCAACAATTACGATACAAGATATTAAGACCAGTTAATTTATTAAACGACAGTTAATCTAACAGTCCTTTTAGCTTAGAGCTCGTCCTTTAAGTCTTTTTCTTCTGTTGGTGATCTTATAACGTTTAAATGACTCACCGTACTGTAGCTTGCGTTAAACGATCAACCAGGGAATCGTGCTGAGGTCTCGATTTGTCTGTCTATGACACAAATATCATATTTTCAAAATGCGATAAATAAAAGTTGAGCAACAAATCCCATATCACAAAAACCATTCTTATCGGTGGTAAGTCATCAGTTACAAACAATGAGAACATGAAAATTGTCACCAAGCTTGTAGAATATGAATCCAAACCGTGATCGAATAGTTTACCCAAAGGTCCACTAGTTCCTGTTCACATCGCTTGTTTACCATCAATACCATCTTGTATCGTTCGAAGCCCTTCTGCGCAAAATCAACCAAATGGCATGAGCGGGAAAATTCCTTGACCGGGACTCATCTTGTCACACACTAAACTATAACAGACGATGCTCGCACTGTTATCGCCCTTATCGTCACAAGGAAATGATTCTGTGTTTTTACTATCAATGAAAACACTTCACAAAACGACAATTCACAAGCGAAAGATGTCTCAGGAAAATGGCCGGAAGAAGTTTGCTTGTTTGCACTTTGCACCGTTTGGTGGTTATTACTAAAATAATCCGTTGTTTACAGCAGTTATCAATCTTTTAAGGTGTTACAACGATATTGCACAACATAAACTATTTTGCACATTTCGTTTTTGAAAACGAAAATTCTTCCTCTTGTATCAAAACTTCTATCATTTGCTACTGAAAAGTACAACGAGACCTGCGGGATATCACGCACGTGAACTGTAATAGTGATTCGGAGATATCAGTCTCAAAATATCAATTTCGAATGAGATAACAGCGTATTTAACATGCACTCATTTGTTGTTTTGTCACTTCCAACTGTAGGAAGGCGAAATAATACGAAGTGGCTAATTAAACTGCCATCGTTTAATCGACTTGCACTTACACGAACAATAAACTTAGCACCGAGGAGGCTTTATCAAGTTAAACTAGCTGATTTATAAATATAAACCGTTACACATCATTCGAAGATGTTTGGCATTTCATTGTAAATTCATATATATTGAGCCATTACAAGCACTATATCTTCCTTTTCTTTGGGCTCAGAGTCGGTTGCTTAAAACGTTTCGTTCGATTGCACTTCTCTACGCACGACTTGCCATCCGACCCGCATAAGATCCGTGTCCAACTCCCCGATTTGTTCTCGTCGTCACCTTACGGGACCGCTCCAAAAACCATTCAGCGAGCGTTCCATCCACTTTCCTTCTCATCGCAAAAATGCGATCGTGGATGAGCTCCATTGGAAAGAAGGTTGCCGCATCCAGATTTCAATTGCAAATTAAAAATGATGAGTATTATTTTAAATTTGCAATTGAAATTTGGATCCGCAATATGTTGGTTTTCGAGCAGTTTGCTTTGCCGACTGCTCGAATATTACACATTGAAAATAGAGAAACAATGGAGGTGTGGAGGACATTGGTGTTGAGCTCGCAGCATTTTGAAAGTAAATAATTGATCTGTCTTGACCTTCCAGCTCTGTAGCCACCTTGATACTCCCCAATAACGTTGTCGGCATTTATTTCGATTCTATCTTCAAAAATCTTGGAGAATATCGCATTGTAGCTTATCTCCTTCTTTCGTGGATAGGGAAAATCATAGACTAGCTAAACTCTTGCGGCATTTGCTCTTGGTTCTATATTTCACGGATATCTTTGTGGATGGCTTATTGCACGCCACTTGCAAAGGTAGAGGTGCAAATTAAATTTTTTCATTGATGGCTAATGTCTCCGGTGCTCTGGAGTCATGCGATGTATCGAAAGACAATTTGTGTTTTCTTTTTAAATTGAGGTTTATGTTTGGTTTATAGTGCTTTTTCCAAGTATACAAAACAGACCGAGATAACGTTTCCACTTCTGCGCTCTAATGAGCTTCTTACAGAAGGCCTAGCCTAAAGCAATATACGGATGAAACTGATAGCCTACTCTCCTATAAAAGTTGTATAATAAACAAATGAGAAGGGTTAGACCTAGAAGATATAACTCAAACAGATTTTCGTAACTTAGAAGGAATAAGTTCAACAATAAAAGAAACCCAGCTGCAAATGTTACAAATGTATTCATGAGATACACCTATGTAAAAGAAATGGCCTCGCAAGGTAAAAACAACTACAAAAGTAATCAACAGAAGAAGAATATGTTTGCAACTTTGGAGAATATTCAACTTCCTACTAAACTACCTACCAATAATCCCAATAAGTCCACCGATGTAGAAAAAATCAACTTGATCTTCTATCTTCGAAGGGTATCTTAAATTTGGTTGACATGCCCTTATTCGGCAAACTGCCCAAGAGTCTTGATCAAGTTCTTAATAAGTGCAAGTATTTGGCTGTAAAAAAATCACAGACTAGTACATCCCGAGTTATTAAAAAACAATAGTAACTTTCTTTTGCAAGTAACCTGTGATCTGTCTCGGTCCATTGAATGCGTCTTCCAATTTTGTAACCCAAGCAGTGATGAACTATCTTCGTCGACTGAGTCAGACCAGGGTTTTCTGGTCTCTAGCCTTCGATTCTCCCAATGAATACCTTCTTAGGTATTTGTTCCTCGTCCATACAATTCATGTTGGGACCTCCAGTTCGTCAAAAATTGCATACAGCTCTTTGTTGTATCCAATTTGCCGACCCGGCGCTCAAAGGTATCCCGTATATTTGCTGATACTTAGGTTTGGGTCAATGTTTCATACACACATAACAGAACAAAGGTCTTATAACAGATTTGTATATGAGAGCTATTTGAAAAGTTTCCGGCCTTTTAATGAAAAACACATAGTTCCAGCCAAACAAAAATTTATTTCTCGACATAGTCTCCACGCAAGTCAATATATTTGGTCAAATGCTTTCCCCAACCCTTCAGGCCATCAGAAAAAAAAATTATTTAGGTAAAACTGAAAAATAAAGGTTCCCTGCCTCTTAAACTTCTGTATTTGACCCGTATTTTGTCTCGCCCAAAATTTTTTTCAAGTTGAGGGACAAAAAGATCACTCTGAGCAGCACGTGCGTTGTCTTGATGAAACAGCACCTTCTTACTCGCTAAGTGTGATTGTTCCTTCTTGAGTTCCGTCTTCAATTGGTCCAGCAAAGTAGTGTGATACGGTCCGTTAATGGTTTTATCTTTTTGAAAGTAATCAACCATAATTGTTCCACGGCTGTCCCAAAAAAACAGTCGCCATCACTTCTTCGGACCTGGTTCCCCCCACCACAATCCAATGCATTGACTGTTGTTTAGTCTCCGGAGTATGGTGATGGATTTGGGCTTCGTCGACAGTAATTAATCAGCGCAAAAATTCGGTAGGATTCTTTTGGAACAGCTGAAGAGTCTTGCGCGATGTGTCCATCCGCACGCGCTTTTGGCCGATCGTCAACAACCGTGGCACCCATCGCGCGGACTATTTTCTCATCCATGAATCTTCATATAAAATCTTAGGCACCCATCCAGTTGATTTCTCACAAGCTTCAGCAATTTCCTTAATGGTTAATCGTCGATCTTCCATCACGGTTATGTACACTGAACTGCCAATATCTTCCGTTGAAACAGTTTTTGGATGTTCAGAACGTGCATCGTTAAAAATGCTTATGCGACCGCGGTTGAACTCGGCCACCCAATGTTTCACGGTTGTAAATGACGGTGAAATTCACTATACACGGAGTCTAATTCTTCTTTCACCTCTCGAGTTTTTCCCCCTTTCAAATAGAGGTACTTTATCACCGCGCGATAGTCGATTTTATCCATTGTTCTTAAAAAACGACACCTGTCAACTTTGGGAGGACACAACGTGTTTTGTGCTGATCAGGAAGACTTGAAATTTTTAAGGGAAACATATGTCAAACCATCTATGGGTTGGCAAAAGGACTTGAATGTACCATGACCTTTTGCCGGTAAGGTCGGAAACTTTTCAAACGAAACTCGTACTTGGAACTCTGATTTCCTATATATGCACCTGGGCTTTAAGATTTAAGTATTTTTCGGCGTAGTTTGTCTCTTTTGCCATCGGTTTTCGTTATTTTCGCACTTAAATACATAAACTTGCTCACATTACACTGTATTCGCCAAGTGTGATATTTTATGTATATGAGGTGTTTTTCCTTGACTGTGTCAAGAGTTTTGTTTTATTCTTATAGATGAGTAGCCCTACTAGTTTTGCTTCGCTGTTGAGCTTCAGGAAGAATTCTTTGGAAGTTGTTAATAAGCGTGACAAAATAATGACGTTGTCCGCATAGGCTGCTACTCGGCTCAAATTATATAGTAGTGTACCTCGTGTATCGACAGGTGGCTTCCTTATAACGTACTCCAGAGCCTAATTGAATAGCAATGGGGCTAGCCCATCTCTCTGCTTTAGTCCAACATTTGTGTCAAAGGCATCGGTGAGTTGGTTATTGATGCGGATTTGGGAGGTTGCCGACGTCATTGTTATTTTGCTAAGATGGACTATTTTGGCTGGGATGCCAAAGCAAAGAATTATTTGGTTATTTCGCACTGTAACTCGTCACCTGTTTTTTTTGTGGATAGGGAATATAATTGATTGGCTCCACTCTTTCGGCATATGTTAATGTTGCCAAATGTGTTGGATGACTTTGTGAATAGCTATATGAACACTGTTGCCACCATATTTGATGATCTCTACTGGAATCTCATCGATGCCTGAGGCTTTATTATTCTTTTGGGCTATAATGATGGAACAACCTTCATCCAGAGTCAGTGGGGCCAATGAAAGCTCTCCGCAAACATCTATAGACTCCACTGTTCTGGTGAT
Source organism: Odontomyia ornata (assembly GCA_963969285.1). Classification (NCBI taxonomy): domain Eukaryota; kingdom Metazoa; phylum Arthropoda; class Insecta; order Diptera; family Stratiomyidae; genus Odontomyia; species Odontomyia ornata. The sequence continues at coordinate 356,161,017 of OZ017739.1, read as the reverse complement.
GTGTGGAGCATTAAGGAGGTTTTCGAAATATGATGCCCATCTTTCCTTAATCTTGGTTTCATCAGTGATGATATTGTCGATATCATCACGATGGAGCATGATTTCGGACTGATAACTCCGTTTTAGGCTTTTTACTGCTTTGTATGATTGACTTGTGTTGTTGTTCGCTAGACTAACATTTATACTTCTCAATCTGCCTTGATAGTATTTTCTTTTCTTAATCCTAATTATCTGATTCGCTACTCTCCTGAAATTTTTATAGTGTTCTCTCTTCGTCTTAGTTTCCTGACCTATCTTATCTTTGTTAAGCTCACAATCAGGTTTTAATGGTCAACTACGACGAAACGCATTCAATTCCTGTTTATGTTGTCAGGCGAGCTAAGAAGTTTTTTTGTTTCTCGGTGTATTATTTTCTTTCTAATTTCATTCTTAAAATCTTCAAGCAGTATTTTTATGTAATATTGGGTAGTTCGTCAATTATGAGTAGGACTTATCCCTAACAACATCATCCTCTCTCTTTGAGTTGTAGTATCGCCTTTAGTTGGCCATGCGTTGAAGACCTTCATTTTTAATCGAATAGCACTTAATCTTTCGTTGATCGGTTTAGGGTGAGCATAATTTTTATCAAAGTTTTATTTTTACCATAGATGAAGATCAATCCAATACCTCTACTTTCTTCCCGCAAGAGAAGGTAGTGCGTGATAATCTCGCTGCTGAACAATTGAATTTAAAATACTCGTAAAGCAATTTTCTGATTAATTTTCAGTTGATACATCATGTGCATAAACAAAACTATATTTTCAAAATAAAGAAGTCGCAACAATCTATTGAAAATGTAAAGAGTATGCCATAAACATTTTCACCTTTATACAAATGTGATTTTCTTTGAATTAGACCACAAACTCAATATACGAGAATGCACACCGAATCACAGGGCTGTCGAGAGGGAGGAGGAAGGGGGAACCCTCCCTGGTCCGGCCTTCCTAAAGAGGTCTGTGGGTCTTATTCACCAATAAAAAAAGTTCGTATTTTCTTCTCCTGAAATTCTTACCACTTGGAAAAAAATTCCTAAAAATCGTAAATTAGCATATAATAACTGAATTTAGAACCAAAAATGAGAAATTATTTAGAATTTTTTTTCAAATTTCGCGTGTATATTTTACAGTTCTGCTCATGCCGCAGTTGAACGGGCAAATTTACACGTGGCCGCAATCAAGCTTACGACCAGTGGCCGCAAATAAATTAGCTGGATACTGTCTCAGATCTACCGGGCTCAATATGCTACCCATGTTCATTTTCTATACGATACACATTTTTTTCCATGTATGTATATCATACTCATTCCATTGCCATCCATTGTCAAGTGCAGACGACCGACGCACAGCTGCACAGCATTGTCACGGGTCTCTCGCCAGGACCAAGCACACATTTCTCATCTGCCATACATGATTCAAACGATCTTTCCCCTTGAACTATCGATTGAGGAATGATTGCCTTGTGCCTTCTAAAAATTTCTGAGGCGGAGCTGATGGGCATGTACTTGTTGTAGACCATGCTGCTTCGTTGTTTTGACATGCGCAAACCTCTTTAGTACATTTTGGCATCTCTCGACGTCGCGTCCCTTTCGTCTAAGAAAACCAGATTAACCTGTTTGCAACTGGCAGCATGCTGAAGCGTGTGAACTTGCTCAATGTAGGTGCTACTTATGATTATTGGCTACAATCGCAGTTGATCTGACATACTAGCAGAAGTTGTGGCCCAGACTGCAACACTTAATAATTATTTGTCGTTTGTCGTTTTCACAACGTTGTGCGAAACAAAAAAGAAAACAGTGGCAATTGGACATAATAACGCATGAGTTAATAACAATCATTCATTTTCATTATGCATCGAGTGGGAGAATTTTGCCGGCCGTCTAAAGATGGTGGCGCAAGGGGGCATAAAGTGGGTTTTGAGAATTTTTGAAGTATGCATGTCGCATCATTGCGTGCGATTTCCGAAGTTCTTATTCATATCGTCATGGTGAAGCTCTCAGTCTCCAAATAGTTGTGCACTATATTTTTTACATCCACGAATACAGTTTGTTGACGTTATGTCGAAATATCAAATGCCAGATTGAGAGTTTTGATATAATTGACGATGACAGAGTAAAATAAAATCTCGTAATAGATCAAATTCAACTCTCCTTCCATAATACGTCAAATATTGGATTTTCCATTCACGAGTTGTGAGAAAAAATTTTCTTATCATGTTTTTCATCTCTCAGTTGTTATTAAATTTTATAGGAATGAAAGTGATTATTGGTAAGAAATTTTTCCAAACTTCATAAATCCTGTAGTAATCGAGCAGTCACACAAGCAAACTGCTTGAAAACCTGCCCAACCCTTAACCAAAATTAATTTCAGAGTTCGACAATAGAGAAAATAGAAAGATTTCATTTCTTCCATTCATAATTATAATTTATAAAATTTTCTTTTGTCTTATCATCATTAAACGTAATTTTATGTCAATTTACCTTATCTCAAATTTAAACATTTCCCTTTAATTTTTTTTTTTGTTATTAGTAAACGTAATTTTGTCTCAATTTTCCTTTATATTAAATTAAACGTTACCCTTTAATTATATTAGTCATGAAATTTAATTTTTATCACTATTTGAAATCTTTTTCATTTTTCTTTTACTGCGGTTAATTTTGTTTTCGAGCAGTCACAATATCAAACTGCTCGAAAACCCTCCTATCTCCTATCAAAATTGCAATTTATAGCAACTAGCACAATTGGATTGCTGACATGTGGGAGATTGTCTTTTGGAAGGGGAAGGTGACAGGTTCCGTGTGCGCTCACGTGGCGCAGTCACCAACCCAGCGAGTGACATCGACGAAGAAAATCAGGTAAATGGCCCCAAGAAAGAAAAGTTTGATACCAAAAGAATGTTTTTCAGTAACCAGATTACAGGGAGGAACAGGCAAGTGAAATTGAAGCCCTAGGATCGATACACTGTGGTGAAATGGAAGTTCCTGTGTGTCATGTGCGGGGGAGGGGGGATGATTTAGGGCCCGTAATTGTTTATCCTCGGGCCCAGATGTTCTCTCGACGGCCCTGTCGAATCATATACGAGTATATGAAACCTAACTTAATTATTATTTGAAAATTATCTAGGTTTGATCGTATTGTGTTACCAACTACAAACTCAAGCATACTTAGAACACGCCTAACCACAAAGCATCCCCATAGTGAGCCCCATTGAATGGACGGATAGTTCAAAGGAATTTCATTTAAAACCGACACGAAGATTTACCTCTTGTAGGGCCAGAGATGGAACGATGCCAACTCCCTTGTTATACTATGTCGTGGAAAAAAAATTCCGAGAAACTTTTAATGAGTGTTCGGAAGTACCTCCAAATTCAGATTATAATCTTTAATGCCTCCCACGTAGCAAAATTTTACAGGATATCGATTAAAAAAATTGATGTTATGAAAAAAATTGCATATATTTACATCCAATATGAAAAATAGAGCTTTCTCTTTTGGACACGAAGTTAAATGTTTCAACGTTTTTTTAATACTAAGTTCCTTAGTTAGGTGTTATGAAGAAACTTTTTTGATTTCCGCGTTGCTCACTGTCAATCGAATCTAAGTTATAATTTTCCACGAATATAAAACCTTCTGGAATTTCACATGAATTCTTAATGATATTCCCTTGAGATGCTAAATCTCGAGTTGGTTTTCTTCTTTTTAATTACAAATCTGAAATTCGTGGCACACCCACAAAAAGGTCATCGCAGGCACAAATTTTCTCACTTGAAATTTTCTTCAAAGAAATCTCTCGTTTCTCAGTCCCATTGAAATTATCCTCTTTTTGCGTTGACCACTCCAACGCATTCACCCCGGAAACGAAAAAGCAAATTATGTAATGCTCCCAAACAGGACTTCTCAATTATCCCAACTAGATTACTCGGGCATAAATACCATTTTGGGTTCTGTTTTGAATATTTACCAACTTGGCCAACATTTTCCGCACGACATTATTTCACTACACACCATCCCAAGGACCAAGTCTGCAATCTCAATATTTATGGGTCAATAGGGTCCGTCTTGGAGAAGATTGTTGCCAAACAAGAACCAAACCGAAAGCAGAAGCGAAGAAAAAGCGAAAGTTGTTCCCTATATTTGCTATTGTTTTTATCAGTCTCGAGATGTGTTCTTGGAAAAGTTTCTATCTCGTGAGAAGTATCATCCGTGACGCCTGAGGATATTGCAGGATTGTTTTTCATTTGCAATATAGTCAGTATAGTCACATACACAAGGACATGGAACATGTGAGGAAAACCCACATCGTACCCAATAGAATAGAATGACAAGGTAAACTGGGCAAAATGATGAACTCTCTGCGGATTGTGGGAATGGTTCATGTTGGCAATGATGTGTTTGTGCATGGTATTATGAGAACTTGAAACGTTGTTCAGGAAGGACTAATACAAGAGGCCTTTGGTCGACCGGAATTAAAGCCGTATAATTGGAAGTTGTATTAGCTTTGTATGTTATTCTAAGGATTAGAAGTTGAATAAGTTACTTTGGAAGAAAATCGGTTATTTGATATAGAAGCATGCGGGAATATTAACCAAATATTTGGCATATTTATGAGGCAATAATTAAATATTATAGCATAATGATTTCAGACGAAATGGATCGAAAGAAATCTGAGAATCCTGGTTATAATTGGGTAATTTGTGAAACAATTACTACAGAACTGCTTTTCATTAAAATTGGAGTTCTAATTCTAAATATTTTCGGGTGTTGTGCCGAATGGTGAATTTTGTTGAAATACAATAAAATGCATTCAATAAATTCTTTTTTGTATTGCTATAATTTCAACGAAATATTTCTATTATGAGGACGCTATGGATTAATAGAAGTTTGTGCTTAAAAAAAATTATATTTGTCTGTGAAGGGTGGTCTGCTGCCTGCTTGAATTTGTTTTCCTTGGAGCTGGTGCGATTTAGCACCCTAGCTCCCTTCTATCTGTGAGCAATTATTTGCCCACCACTATTAACGAGATTGTGCTATTCTAATTATTGTTAATTAAATTTTCTTGAAGTTAGCGCGGATAGTTGGATAAGTTTCTTTTGGTAGTGCATTGCGTTTAAGGATTCCCAGGGTAGTGTTAGGATGGTTGTCTACTTTGTCGAGCAGTTCGAGTGCTTTGTCACATACGAATATATCGACAGGTTCTATTCTAAGGTCCTTGTATATGTCCGTATTTCTAACATACCATGGGATTCCGAAAATTTGCCGAATGCTTTTGTTTTGGATGGATTGTAGTGCCGTTTTGTTGGTCTCTGTCGTCTGGTAGAAGGCTGTACTACCATATAGTAGCGTCGGTCGTATTATTTGTTTGTAGATCAGCAGACGGTTCTTGATGTTGAGTCTCTTGGCCTTAAGGAGTGGAAAGAGTTGGGATAGTACATTGTAGTAATGTCCTCGTTTGTTGCGTATGTGGTCGGTCCAGGAGAGTTTGTTGTCGAATGTCAGTCCTAACTATTTGGCTGTTCTTGACCAGGCAATGTTTTCGTTTTCTACAGTCAAAGTTTTCGGTTGTTGTTGTCTTTTTCTCGTTATAAATAATGCCTGGGTCTTGTCTGAGTTTAACTTGATCTTCCACTTGCGAAAATACTTCAAAAGTATGTCTATGGAGAGTTGCAGTTTGGTGGTGATGACTTTTGCTTGTCTGGATGAGTATAAAACACAGGTATCGTCGGCATATAGGGACTTGTGGACATTCAAAGGCAGCCGAGGTAGGTCTGCAGTGAAGATGTTGTATAGTATGGGGGAGATGGGTGATCCTTGTGGGACTCCAGCTTGAATTGGCCGCATGGTTGAGAGGTGGTTGTCAATTTTGACACGAAATGATTTGCCTTTTAGAAAAGAGCCAACAATTTGAATGAGCTGCAGTGGCATTTGGGATTCATGCATTTTGTAAATAAGTCCTGCATGCCAGACTTTATCGAAGGCTTTGGCTATGTCAAACATAACCAAACCCGTTGATTTCCTGCGGTTTAGCCCTATTCTAATGTGGTTTAGCCCTAGTAAGCTGGAGTTCTGTGGAGTGTAGTGGCTTGAAGCCAAATTGTTCTTCTGGAAGTATTTCTTTTTCGGTAACAACCTCAGTTAGTCGATTTAGTAGCATCCGCTGTACTATTTTCGACAGGGAGGATAATAGGCTAATGGGTCGCCAGTTTTATGGGAACATGAGGTTTTTACCTGGTTCTGGAAGAACAATAACTATTGCCGATTTCCATATTTTGGGGTATTTTCGCAAGCGTAAAATTTCGTTAATTATCGCTGCTATTGCATCGAGAATATTATCCGGGAGCCATTTTAACATGGTGTTTGATATTAAGTCAAATCCCGGTGCTTTCCGTCTGTTCAGTACTTGTATGATGTCTTTAACCTTTTGAAGATAGGTGCTTTGTATTAGGTCGGAGTCTGTAATGTCTGACCTCATGAGCCTGTTGGTCAACCGATTGACGTTGTCTTAATGTTCGTCAAGGTCCTCCTCATCGGATGAATTTTCACATAACTGTTGTTCTAGAGTATCTGCGAAGGCCTCCGCCTTACCAGAACTGTCGAATTTGATACCGTAAGGGCCGTGAATTGGTGGTATTATAAGTTTGTTTTTAATACGAAAGTATTTGGAAACCCTCCAGAAAGCATCGCTCCCAGGCTCCAGACTTTGCAAGAAGCTCTCCCATTGTTCATTGCGGAATTTCTTCTTTAATTGTAGGGGTTCGTCTATGTATATTCCTCCTATTAAGAAGAGCACCGGTTTGTGATCGGATGAAAGTTCGTCGAGGACTTCGATGCGTACATCGTGTTCAAAGGTACGTGATATACCAATATCGAGAGGATAACTATTTCGGTAGCCGTAATGTGTTGGTTCGTTGGGGATAAGCAGGCTTAGTGGATTATCTGTGATGAATCGGTTTAACTCAGTCCCAGCACGATTGCTTCTTACAGCTCCCCAGCTCCGGTGATAGGCAGGCATTGAAGTCTCCGGCAAGGAGTATGGGACCCTGAAAGTCCAGAAGTTTTTTAATATCTTCAATGAGCGTAGCTGCCTTCGGGCGGCTGTATACCGAGACTACCATGAATTCAAAAGAATCCGTCCGCACTTGAATTGCAGTAGCTTCTAGTGTTTGTAACGTAGGTGTCAATACGAGATTATGGTTCACATTCCTTCTCACAAGAATGGCCGTTCCGCCTCCTCTGCCTGTTGTTCTGTTGTTTCTGTACAGAAAATAGTTAGGGAAGCGTAGGCGATTTCCAGGCTTCAGAAAGGTTTCCTGGATGAAGATGATCTCAAACTTATAATCAAATATAAGTTGAGTCAACTCACCAGTCTTATGAAGCAGGGAATTTGCATTCCATGTGAGAATGGTTAAATGATCCATAAAGCTCATTATTGTTTCTTTGTCAGTGTGCTGTTGAAACTGTTTTGTGATGCAAACATTCCCTGGATCATTTTCGCCATCATGTCTTGCATCATGGTTTAGAATTGTGTTTGCATGGTGGCAAAGAGTGTGTCCATGTTGTTATTTGTGTTTAGTGGAGTGTTTGCTTGTTTTTGTTTTTGTGTGTTTTTATTTTGTTGTTGTGTAGATGTTGTGGTGGTTTTGTTGTTATTAGCAGCTGCAACTTGTGCGAACAATTTCCTGACATTCACTGGGTTTCGAGGACATCCGCCATAGTTGGCTGGATGTTCTCCACCACAGTTCACACATTTCGGCTTTTCCTCTGCTTTTTTAACGCATTTGGAAAAATGGTGGAGCCCATCGCATTTAATACAACGGGCCTGGGCGTGACAATTTCTGGAGGAGTGTCCAAACTCTGACAGTTGTGGCACATAACTTGTCCTGTACGGGGGCGTTGCGCTTCAATAGTGCATATGAGATGACATATTGCCCTTATATTGTATATGTCAGTCTCGCTTTTGGGAAGGAGGACCTTCACCAACCTGGATGGCCCATCTCGTAACTTAATATAGTGAATTTCAATGGAGTGAAATCCCTGGCTCTCCAGATCTTCTTTGATGTCGTCAATCGACAGTCCATACAGACCCCTGATTACCACATTTAGATTCCTTTCTTCAGGAAGGATATACGTAAGGTATTGTATCGTCATTTCCGTCAAGTATCTTGTAAGTTTCCTGTGGTCTTGTGGTGTCTCTGGAACTATCTGGATCCCTAAGTAGACCCTTTTGGCGGATTCGTGTTTTATTCCGAGGTCTTTCATGTCCTTTAGGACCTGGGTCCACTTTTCAGGCTCTCAGAGGATGACAGGTACCGTTGTCCGTTTTTTGTCGTCGTCTGGGGATTTGGATGTGGTGGGCACTGTGGTAGTGGTCTTCTTTTTCGGTGGGATGGCCAGCTCTGGTAGAGCCATTGAGGGACCCGGCGGTGGCAGAGCAGGAAATTCCTCATCCTCCTCAGCAGAGTCTTCCTGCATCGACTCATTTTCTTCTTCTTCTTGGATTGCTTCCTCTTCCATCGCTTCTTCTTCTGAAGAAGGAGGAGAGGGCGGCGGGCCCTCTGATGAGGAAGATGAAGACTCCACTTTTCTCTTTTTGTTTTTGTTTTTCTTTTTTGATTTAGCCAGCGCCAAATCCCTCAACTGCTCCATGAGCTCTTTGTTAACTCGGCGTTGTTCTGCCAACTCCGAGTTAACCTCTAACAATTGCTGTTGAGCCTGCCTCAACTGCTCTATGACTTCGTTAAGCTGTGCCTGCACAGCTTGCGAAGTTTGCAATTGTCCAATCAGCAGAGCGATCTGCTGATCTTTGTCCATTGTGGATATGTCTGTCATATCCACAATCCGCCCAAACCAAACTCACACACTAAGAAACCTATCCAACTATTTTTACAATTTCTATTCGGATCAATAACAATAATTAAAACAACACGCTCTCCCAAACAAGGAAAGCAAATATCACTCACCCAGAAGAATCCGTGCCTTTTTGCCAGCTTGTTCTTTTTCTGGTAGTTGGAAATCTTCCCTCCTGCTCGCACTTTCACTGTTCATTCACTAACTATAAAATAACTGCTTATATGCACTCACTCACTAATTAACGATTTCGACTTTCGAATGTCCGCAACGATGCACGGCTTCCACAAGACTGCGCCGGTCTGCTGCACTAGCAAGCGCTTATTTGAAGGCAGCAAGAATCTGCGGTGTCATGGGTTGGACTTTTAACGCCAGCGCAAAGTCACACAGCAACAAAATTTGCCACGCATACGAGTTACGGTCGAATATGTGATCGAGACTAGAATTGAAGAGTTTATGAATTAGTTCTATCGCCCTGCTCTATCGGGGCTGACAATGGTCAGTAGCTGCTGACACTGGCGGCAGATGCACCAAAACTTGAAAGTTTGGGGCAACCAGATTGAATTTGTGCCCCCACGCACCGTCTCAACTAAATCAACGATCTTGATGACTGAGTTCACATACGATGATTCCTTATCTCAGCGAGTGTTTTCCTGTAATTTAAAAATTAGTAGCAGCCCGAAGGTTGAGTGGGTCTTACATCCATTAGTGTTGGCAAGCACAAAAACCCAAGGGTAAGGTTTACTAAACCATTTTTCGAATTATTTAGGTAAATTTTAAATGGTTAAATTTACTTTTATTTTCTTGACAAGCCGTTGAACCTTGCATGGATTAAGCAGGTAAGTCCTAGGTTGGGGCAGGTAGAGAAATATTAAGTTTTTGTTTTTTAGCCCGTTGGATGTCCTTTTATTCTGCTTCATCTCACTTCCTTTTTTATCGGAGGGTGTGTTCTAGTATGCATCGGGATTTATAAGAAGTTTTTCGTTGATAATGTTACCGATCGTCTTTCTATGTTTATATATTTTAAATGCCTTTCTAAGATGTCAAATTTCGGTCGGTCGCTTTGTTTGTGAATGCGTCGCGTAGTTGGAGTCTGCTTTTGGCCTCAGGAATAATCAACTCAGACCAACGCGGTTCTGCAACCTCGCACGCCAGTTGATTGCTCCCAGCAAGGATCTGCTGTCAACTTTTATCGTGTCTGCCGATCGAGTTCTCAGTCTTTTTGCTGGATGTCTACCTTGTGATCTACCCTGTAATGCTCCTCCAACATGGCCTGCCCATTGCAATTTGCATAACTTTATGCAGGCAGATACAGGTGGTTCATCAAAAAGCTCATACAATTCATCGTTATACCGTAGTCCGCACTCTGTTCCTTGTTTTTCTGGACTGTAGATTTTTCAAAGCACTTTGTGTTCGCTCATCACAGTTCATGTTTTACATTCATATAACAGCATAGATTTGACTAGTGATTTGTTAATGCAGGGTTTATCCATTTCGTGGTAGGAAAGTATAACCCTGCCATTTGAGATCTGTCAGAATTAAATGTTGTTTTTAGCTAAAGGTTTGCCATTTAGAAATATGGATCGTTAAACAGTCGAACGCGTTAAATTTATTAAATTTTATTATAAAAATGGTGATTCTGCTGTATCAACATTTAGGGCTTTACGAGCCGATTACGGTCGACATAATCGACCTACACAGCAAACAATTTCGAACACAGTAAGAAAATTTGAAGAGACTGGATCGGTTATTGATATTGCAAAGCCTGTGCATCATCGCAACATTCGTTCTGCTGAAAATATCGCTGTCGTTGCTCAAAGTGTGGAGGAAGACCCGAATTTGTCGATTCCTCGATGTGCTCAACATTTGGGCTTGTCTTACGGCTCATTGTGGCGGATTTTGCATTTGGATTTGCATCTCCATCCGTACAAAATCCAACTCACGCAAGAATTTAAGCCTCAAGACCATACACAACGCAGAATGTATGCGAATTGGGTGATTGAACAGCAAGTCATTGATAACGATTTTTCGGACAAAATTTATTTTAGTGATGAGGCTCATTTTTCGCTCAGTGGTTACGTAAATAAACAGAATTGCCACATATGGGGCTCTCAAAATCCTCAGGTGATTGCAGAAAGGCCTTTGCATCCAGAAAAGTGACCGTTTGGTGTGCATTATGGTCTGATGGTGTTATTGGCCCGTATTTTTTCGAAAGCGATCAAGGAAGAGCCATTACAGTCAATTCTGACGGCTATGGACGGATGTTAACCGATTATTTTTGGAGGGAAATTGAAGATTATGATTTGGAGAACATGTGGTTCCAACTGGACGGAGCCACAAGCCACACAACACAGGCTAACCGAGCACTTTTGCAAGAGAAATTTCCAGGACGCGTAATTTCGAGATTGAGTGATGTCAATTGGCCCGCAAGATCCTGCGACCTAACACCTTTGGATTTCTTTTTATGAGGCTATGCAAAAGATCGAGTTTACGCGAACAATCCTCAAAATCTTGATCAATTGAAAACCAATATTCGTGAAGTTATGGCCGAGATATTGCCGGAAATGTGCCGAAAAGTCATTGAAAATTACCTCAAAAGGATTGAGGCCTGTAAGAGGTCCCATGAAAAGACATTTGAATAATGTTGTATTTTACGTATAATGGCAAGGTTCAATTTATATATTGAATATTATATGTTGTTTCTATCTGAATATTTTATGTGTTTTCTTTAGCTTTACTTTCCCAAGCGTAGAATGGACAACCCTTTACATAGCTTATTTTGGCTGTGGATAATTCTGGATCTCAGAATGGGAAATAAGGAGTAAAAAATTATGTGTGGCGTCTATGAGGCGTCCATCCTCATCCTTTTTGGTACTCCTTCTTTTCAAGTCGACTCTAAGATAGACAAAGCCATCCGCATCTTCAAGCTGATGGTCTCTTACGGACAGGTTGTTTGAGTCATGAGTTTAATTTTCGTTTCAGTAACTTGCACCGCAATTTAATTTGTTTCAAATTCTAGATCAGAAATGCTGCTTTGGCATTTAAAGTTGAAGGGGCTATGATACTTTAGTCATCAGCATATGCTAGAAATTGTATGGACTTGAATATTAGTGTACTCGAAGTTTTAGTTGATTACGTATACCAGTGCGACATTAAAGAGTATTGGCGTTAGCCCATTCCCTTGTTTTAAGCTTGATTTCAATTTGAAGCTGTCCATTGGTTTGTTGTTTCTCTGGAGCTTAAAATCTATGCTAAGCATCGCAACTTTGACAGTGCGGACTAGTTTTGTTGGGACGGCAAAGTCAAGCATTACTTTGTAGATCATATTTTTCAATACTGTCATATGCTTGCTTGAAGTCTACAAAGAGCTAGTGCATATCGATGTTATACTCGCAGTACTTTCCGAGCACCAGCTTTACTGAGAATATTTGGTCTACCTTAGACGGTTCACTTCAAAACCCTTCCTTCCTTCTCCTATAATACTTTCATAGTACAGCTTTAATTTTCTTTCTTTGATTTTGGAGAGCATTTTATAACGATGTCTCTAAAATTTCCACACCTTAACTTGTCCCCCTTTTTGTGTATAGGATATAGTATGCTTTTTCGCAAGTACTCTGGCGACTTCTCCTCTGACCATATTCTATGTACTAATTGGATATTTTCGATACTGATGGTAAATTTGCTTTGCGGATGTGAAAGGCAACTTCTTGAAGAAATACTAGGTGTTTGTCGAAGGTTTCTTTAATCAATAGAAGGTCACCCAAGTATACAAGGACTTGGTACTGCAAATGTGATGATATAACATTGTCCATCAGCCTGGTCATAGTGCATAGCAGGTTGCAGAGTCGGTGGGTCATACTGACAAATAAGTAAAGTGAACTCCCCGGTTTCATGAGTGCAGTCTTCTCTTTTGATTTGGGAACGAGTAGAATTCACTAGAAAGCATCTATGAGATCAAGACTGGTGATGCAAGGTACCCTCAGCAGAGAATATGTTTCTTAACAGCAAAAGCGTTAAAAATCACGCGCCCAAGCATGGTAGGTCTTCATTTGGCTTAACTACCTGTCTAACCGGAGATGACCATTCTCTTTGTGAGTTTTAAATAACTCCAAAGACAATGTCAGTCGACAGGAATATTCTTGGAGGTTAACACTTTTTGGTGAGTGTCTCCTTTACGGATCCGAGGATATGGAGGTCACCTTGTGGTTCCTAGTGGGATGACATGCAACGACCCTGATTGAATGTGGACTATGCTTTGAACAATGAGCTAGAATTGATGCTTTGGACTTGCGGATATAACGGTTCGGACCTAGTTGCTTTGCATGATAGGCTATCATATGGTCCCCGTCCCTGTTGAGACAGACTCCCGGTTAGTGCTGATTTGGCCTTGAGCACTTGTCCCCATAAGAGCTTATGCCAATCCTCGAATGGTCTCCCTTCTCTGTGGAGATAACAATGGGACCCAAAAGGTGACTGCACCTACTATTGGAGATATTGGCTGTGAGGGGGACCTAATCAAACTAGAGCGATTTTGACTAAAAAGCATTCAAATTAATAAAAAAACCAAAAAAAAAAAAATTAAACATATCAACAATGATAACGAAACTAGCAGTTACAGCCACGATATTTACACCACATTGTGAACGGTAGCAATCACAACAATAACGACGTCAATTATAATGACAGTAAAGACGAACAAAAACTGGAGAAAAATGGACCGCCGAGGATGCAAAAGGCAGAGCGTTCTTGAAAGGAGGAGCAAGAAGTTCTGCAGGATGCACCAAATGTTTTGGTTTTAGAAAAAATGTAAAGAACATTGAGAAGTTGATGTCGACTGCTGTAATGGCTACCGCAGTGACCATAGCAAGGGTCTTAAATGCTGAAATAAGAACAAACCACCTTGAAGTCTACAAAGTGATCACGGCAGAAAGAGAAAGGATTGAACAGACGAGTGAACCACCATTCTATGATTTAACCGCCACCGCCGAAAATATGGCTGAAGTCCTACGCATGAAAATGAAAACCGATAATCTCTACTAAGAGGGGAAGTCGTGAAGTATATTTGCCATCTAGACACATCAAGAAGAAAGGCTAAATCGAATAGTGGAAAACGTTCTAAAAGGAACAAAATTTGCATGCAATTTGCCTGAAATCAGCAAAGGCGGAAAGAATGGGCGCCTAGAACTAGAGAAGAAAGCAATTTCGAAGAGGCTGGTTAAAGCCTAAAGAAGACCAGAAGACCAAAGAAGAACAGAAGGCTAAAGAAACGCTGATGGCTTAGCCTAAAAGGTATGCGCAGATAGGCCACTAATAAGCATTAATAAAAGATTGCCAAATCAAAGGAGATCGGGATTAAGAAGGAAGGAAGAGGCACTTGATGAGTGTGGAATGCTGAACTAAGGGTCCAAGGCAGTTCAAAAAATGCCAAAAATAAAGTTCGCATGGTTTCCCAGCAAGAAAAAGACCTGACGCGAGGCAAGGGAAAAAAATCACAACAAAGATCCCGGGTTCAGGCACTGCTCGTAAGTCCCCAAGTAGTTCATCCTAAGCTAAAGTGTTGCAGAATATCTGGGAAAATGTAAGGCCAGGCCACCTACTGGTAAAACTTGAAGTAGAGGCCCAAAATAAAGAAGTATTCTGTGACGCAGTTAAGGAAAGTTCTCAGCAAAAGCGTCGATGGCAACGATCGAAATAAGAGACATTGGCTGGGTCACAGACCTGGCTGAAGTGGAACAGGTCAACTACAGGGAGCACCCTAGCGTGAGTAGAGTGGAAGCGAGGCTGGCACCTTGAAACTATAGGGGACAATACATGGCCATCATTGCCTGGGCCGAAAAGGATGTTAAACAATTTCTGAATAAGGGCAAAGAAAGAAAACGATGGGTTGTTTGCAAAATATAGTGAAGAGCAGCGCCTCTTCAATGTTTCAAATGCCTCGGCTACGATCACATCACACAAGTTTGCAAAGGAGCCAATAAGAATTCCCCTATGTTACAAATACAGTGAAATGGGATATCATAGAAAAAAGTGTATGAAGGAGGCACGTTGTGCCCTTTGCAAGGATGCTGATTCAAGACCGGGACTTGGGCACGCCTTGAGATAAGGAAAACGTCGAGTTTTCCTGAAAGCCCTCGCGAAGGCAAAATCAGAGCTTCGATGACTCATATTCTGCAGGTAAATTTACGCCCCAGAACAACCTTCTGAAACCTGCTTGAGCACTTTGTGGGTTGCTGCTGAGTGAGCGAAATCGCGATAAAAGTCCTGCATCATGGTAATCTGATAAAACTAATACCGATGCCATAGCTAGAGAACTAAGGCAGGAGAGATGATTTCGTGTGAGCTCCGTGCCCAGGGACCACCTTTTCAAGTGTGTACGTAACGCTGAACGAACCGATGTCATATTTCCAAGCCAAGCTTAACACATTTTTTATGGTTGAGTGGCGAATGTCATCAACGCATAGAGTGTTGGACTCCCATGTTCATAAGTGCTTGAAACACCCACTAAATATTTTCCCTGTCAACCCGAAAGCCCAGCTTGGAACAGTTTGGCACATTACTTGGGGTCAGGTCTCGTTTTGTTACGCCATGAGGCAGCTTCAAGCTGGGGAATCCCTCTTCTAGCGGGAGGAGAGAGGGGAAGAGGAATTCCCAGACAACGTCCTTGGCTACTGTGAGTCCCTTTTATCTTTTAGGACTGCCTGAATATAATGTGCCATCTAGTTCCATTTGTCAAAGGATGCAAGCATCACCGCGGCTTTACTAGTCGGAGTGGGCTCTCCCGTCTCCCTATAGAGGTCTCGTTGCAGCTTACGCCATTATATGCCCACAAATAATGTATGGCAGGTATCGTCTTTGTGTCCTGGGCAAACCAACAGTGAGGAGCCCGTGGCTTACCAATCATGTGCAAGTAAGACTGAAAACACCCATATCTAATCAAATGCATGGTCACAAAAAAGTCAGTCTCAACAAGCCTTCGATTTGACTACGGTCTTACAACTGGGATGAAGGACGCAGTCCACTTCTCCTTCTTGCAATCCACCTAAGACTGCTGCCAATCGTTGAGTGAGCGCTATTTCTCCTCGTAAGCAACCATTTCCCTTGCGCAGTCGCTTCGATGCAAGTTCATAGCGGGGTACTCTTTAGCTAGGAGAGCAACAGGTATCACGCCAGCAATAACTCTCAGCACCGAATAAGAGGCTGTGAGATGGAGATGTACATCTCCTAACTGAGAGCATCGCCCCATATTTTTACTCCATATAGTGGCACTGACCCTACAGCACTCATCAAGAGACATCTTCTTGATAGGTTGGGTCCTTCCACGTTGGCCATAAGTCGACTCAGAGCCGATACTCCCAAAGCAGCCTGCTCAGCCATTACGCTGATTCACTCAGAGAAAATAATCTTAGAGGTATTCATAAGGCCAAGGTACTTCACCACTGGCGTCAATTTGATTAGCATATCTCCAATACTAATCATCTCTACTCTAGGCACTCTCCTTTTGTCAAGATGTTCATCTCGGTTTTCTCCAGTCCTAGACTGAATCTGTGAGCAGCCATTCAATCTTTCACTTGATGCATTAATACACTTACGCTAAGTTGCGCTTGTTCTCGTATCTCATGTTTCGTGAGACATATTTCACAGGGCTGGACCAAGGATAGATTCCTGGGCAACACCTGATGTAACTTCCATCCTTTTTTACCCCTGTGTCATGCTGCAAAGTAGGCTTCGGTCCTTCAGCTAGTTCTTCAAAAGGCGCATAAGATATCCTGGAACCTCAAAAGAGTTTTCCAGCGTATCCAGAATACTTACCCATCCAGTGGAGTTATAGGCGTTCCTAACGTCAATTGTTAACTACGGGACGTTATGCATCTACCTTTTAAACTGCGTTCAGCACCTTTGCAATCGCGTCAATTGTAGAGCATCCTGCTCTAAAGCCGTACTGCCGAAGAGATAGGTCCCGAGAACCACGAATCGCATCAGTGAGTCTTCCCTTGATGAATTTCCCTAGCACTTTACCAGCAGTGCAAAGTATGCATAACGGGCGGCATTGCAGATGGCGATCTGGGTTTCCCCTGCCCCTTGCTGATCAGCATGAGCCTCGCCACATCATTCGCACCGGGAAAACCCCGTCCCGTAGGCAAGCATTGAATGTGCTGAGCAGCAAGTCAGAACAATGGTGATAGACAAGTTGCAACACTTCAGATGGAGCACCATTAGGATCTAGAGTCCTCCTTGTTGTCAGTGAAAGGACTGCCTCCTCCAGTTCCGGCTAAATGAAGACTGAACACTCTACAGCTATTTTGACGTGGTCAGCGTCAACATGGAGGGAATGGGCAGGGAAGTGTGCCCACACTTTCATTTATGCAAGGCCGCCGTAGGTCACTAAGCTTCCACATAACAAGTATATAGCCAAGGCCCCACAGATTCTTGTTCACATTCTCCGCTAGATGTTACCAGCAAGGAGCCTTGCTGTTGTTAATCAATCTGCGAAGGCTTTCCTGGCCGATTTTTATGCTGTTACGCGGTTGTAAGTCTCATCACGGTTTCACGCCCGTTGAGCCTCATGCCGAAGCTTGTGACACTCTCTTCGCTTCTCAGTGATTTCAGCCAACCACCAGTACACTGGGAGCTTGCCGTGCTGGGGTTTTCGACGGGGAATAGAAGCATTGAAAGCAGTCGTGATGATGTTCATAGTTGAGCTCACCACATCTTGAGCTGCCAGTTCTCCCGTCCCCTGCAGCGGAGCACCTATTGTGAGCACCTTGACGAACCTCTTGACGTCTATTCTTCCGATATTCCATCCAATTGTAAAAAGTCGATAGCACGAATGTCGGGAGATACCATCGCTGATCACAAGAAGAATGCACTAGGCTTAGTAGTCCTCTAATACTCTCCAACTGTGTATCTTTCGTACTAAGAACTCCGAGGAGAGTGTCACGTCCAATATGGTTTCTTCGCAGTCAAAACGGTGAAAAGTTGGCGTCTTTCTAGTGTTTAGTACGACGAGCGCCATCCTGGTCACCATTTCCAGTATTCGATTTCCCCACAAATCTGGTTGAGACATGTCATGTGAAGACCCCCTCAAGGAGCACGATCCCATCTGCGTTCGAGACAGTGCCGTCCAAACCATTAAGCTTTGGACGGAGACGGTATGATGAAACCATCATATCCGCCAGCCCATAGCATCAATTCCAGGTCGTTGTCCAAAGCGTAGCTCAGATTCTGTCAGGGTCGTTACCTGTCATCCCAGAAGGGACCTCATGGCACCCTCTATATCCTCAGGTCCATGGCCATGGCACTCCATAAAAAATGATAGCC
Organism: Odontomyia ornata; assembly: GCA_963969285.1. Taxonomy (NCBI): domain Eukaryota; kingdom Metazoa; phylum Arthropoda; class Insecta; order Diptera; family Stratiomyidae; genus Odontomyia; species Odontomyia ornata. Next base: position 356,142,820 of record OZ017739.1, on the reverse strand, counting down.
TCCAAAAGTACTCCTGTCGACTGGCATTTCCGCTGTGGGAATTTCTTGGGGTACATGGGAGCGGCATTCCCCAAAGAATGCTAGCTTCGAAGAGTATTCCTGTCAGCCGGCTTTCACTCTGTTGGAGACCCAAGACCTTGTGAAACAAGGCCTTGCCCGAAATAATGTGTAAAACGATGCCACACTCGGCTCTCAGATTAACTCAGGAGTTGTTTAGTCAACAGTCAAAAAGCCTCGTGCACCTTGGCTTTAAGTTGGTCTCCCTCACAGAATTGCTGAGCTTAGAACGTAACTACTAAGAAAGCAGCCATTCACTCTTTGCGGAGTTCAATTCAAAGAAATTACTTTCTTCCCTTTGCATGACTATGGTCCAGCTAAGCGAATGTGCTGGCAATACATAACGCCCAACTCAGTATAATGTGGTAGTATCTTCTGCCCAAATGGCTGAACAGTTTCTCGCTTGTTTCTGAGTATCCTCTCTGCTTGTTTCAAATGTGGAACATCTCTCATCTCATTCTTGTGTCTGCACGTAAGACCTTAGCTGTAAAGTGAACAACTTTGAAGAACAAACTTTCAAGCGGCCTTGACCAAGAGGTCATTATTAACGCGCGTTAATCTTCACTGAAAATCGTCCTGGATAAACGCTTTGTTTGGGAAACTTTTTTCATGGCAACTATGCCAGCTGATGCTTTCTTTTGAAAGTATAAACAGCACAAGGCGATATGACTGTGTTATAATGGAAACGTTTCCGTGAACAGTTTCACCCCGTACCAATGTTCACTTGACTTCTTTCATAATTTATGGATGTTCAGTTTTGCAATGAATACTGGTTGGGCTAGGAAACTAGCGCAAGTTAATTTGTTTCATGCAGATTTGCCCGCTGATGGCCCAAGTAATGAGTTCCATTTCAAAAATGGCCAAGTATGAAGAAATTTAACTTGATCACACTTCTGATATTTAAAAAAATTAATTCTCTGAATTTATTCAATGAGAAAAGTCGCATAATCCTCCACGTCTTTCGCAGCCAGCAACATATCTTAAAATCGCTTTGCAGTCAAATGGCAAATATTTATGGAAATTTTGCCAAAATCATTTCAAAACCGATTATTCATCTCATTACCATCAGAATGTACGCATTACTTACATCCTCAATTCGGCGTATGCCTTCTTCATATTCATCATCATGTCGGAATTGTTGGATCCTTTTGGGTGTTTCGATAAGCTAATTTGTTAAATTTTAACGATCCATTACAGATTCTAGGCCGATTACAACCGAACACGTATAACGAAATGCTGGCATCCTAAAAAGGATATAAACTGAGGGAGGGAGAAGGGGAAAGCTGGGTATCTCGGGAGACAGCTCAATGTCAAAATTTAACATTCCCATTATCACCTTAATAAATGCGAAAGTGTCTGATTACACGCTCACATGTTTGCATGCATGTATCCTGAAACACTGTACTCATACGCGAATTGATATGAGAGTATGTGCCAACGTGTGAACTGGTTGGCGATGCGCGAAATTATTTGAACAAGCGGAATAATGTGAAACTTTATTGATATTTACAGGCGATACTAATCAGCTTATTGGTACCCGAGCCGCCGAGCTAATTAAGGAGATTGTTAGGATGGTGGAAGGCTTTGTGCGAATTCGGGTTGAGTTGACAAACAAATTTATTGCGCCTGAATTCGGGCGATAAAATATGTGTTCGGATTTAATTATATGGCTGAGTGTTGTTGAAATATACAGGACGAGCGTGTTGATTGCACAGTTGTCATTGATAAAGTGGCATATCAGATTGAAAATTAGATTTAAAATTACACGTTTTGTGAAAATAAAACTAATTCTACAACTGAAAATCTTGTTCGCTTGTTAATATTCGATTCCATTAGATTGAAATCACTTAGAGTAATAACTCACATGATTCATTTGGACCTATTACGTCCTGTATTAGATTGATATCTCTAAATAAAATCAAATCATCTCTAAATCCTATCGCAAACTGCAAATTTACCATTATTATTTGATTTGTTGGTCGTCCATTAGTTTGGGGGATGCTCGTAAACTCCATTTGCTATAAGCAATTGTTGGTTCACAATAATCGAAAGTGGCTTACGGTTAATTTGCTCCTGGTCAGGGCCAATAATTTATCCATTTCAGTCCATTTATTATTCGAGACTTGGACAGCGTACCAAGGTGCAATCAATTATTTGTGTTCAGACCGTAGAAATGGCAACGGGGTTAAAGAAGCTAACTCCGAGTTGGAAGCGCTTAGGATATGGTCAATGTTGTAACAGTCAACAAATGGAATATTTATCGTTTATTGACCAAAGGTGGATTGTTTCCTACGAATGGTTTAAAGCATTATTTGTTAGGATATAGCAAGGAAACGTAGGCTAATGACATGAAAGTTTAAAAGATATTACTGAAATTCAGATGATTGACTCGAAAATGCTTGTCTTTATTTGAATTTGTACCGAGTATGATTGATGATTTTTAGGGTTTTGCAAAATCATTTAACAAAACACTACTAACATCGCGTCTTGTCTGTTCGTTCGTGGGTCACAGCAATTTTTCTCGCAAAATACTTAAGCTTGAAACATCAAATTTTGTCGTGCTCTCTTTAAAGTTCAGCGACGAAAAATTCTTATAATGTATTTAAGGGGGGTTTCCCCATAGAGAAGAGCGGCCCCCGAAAAAAAAATTCATCAAAGGTAGCCGATATGGGTATCAAATCAAAGGTCTTGATGAGCACTTTTCAAAACAGGACTTAAACGGAAACTTTTTGCTTCATGGGGTCAACAAGAAGGGGAAATACACGAAAAATTGGTGTCCGCCCCACAACGCGGCTGGACAACTGTGATCTGAAAAATTTAAAACAATTATGAGGGTAGGTGTTTATGAGCACAATAACAACCTATACCTTAGAAGTTAAAATTCGCTCAACTTTTTTAATAATAGTATGATGTTTGAATTTCACATTTTCCCCAATAAAATCGTATAGGTACCCGTAAACTCAACGAAATTCGATACTTAAGTAGTCTTATATAAGGCCCTTATATTTTGTGTTTGATGAAAATCGAATTGTACGCACGGAAGTTATAACCATTTGAAATTTCTCCAATCAAAACAACAATTACACATGATTTTGGTATTTTATGGATTTTCCATCGAATCAAACACTGCAGCTTTGATTTGATCTTCTCAAAATTTTCAAAGAATATCAATAACATAAATATTATTGGGAATTCGTCAGGATGGCGACCGTTCAAAATGTAGAAAGAATTAATTTTCTTATAAACGTGCACATCTCTATGGCATATTTCCTGTCTTCATTCGGTGCTGATGACTGCATTTGGGAGAAATAGGGTTCAAAACTGATGGGACTGGGAGAAAATAACAATATATTAAATTGGTATACTGAGATTTATTTATAATCTAGTTAGCACAGAAAAACAGTTGACACAAGCGTGACATAATCAAGGCATTGACAGTAGCTCCAACTAGTGAACTATTTAGATAACTTAACAATTTACATTGTTTGGTTTATACTAGTTCTTACACCTGCCCTTAGACTAAACAATCTGCAATCCAAGATTTATTAAACAATTATAATGTTTATCTTTACTTAAACATTAAGTTAGGACATCTGTTGGCATATTTTCAGTAGATAAGTATTTTAACATTATAATTTTATTTTCTACAATTTGTCGTACAAAATGTTTAATATCAATGTGTTTACTATGGCTAATTTTTTGTGCTGACTGACTGCCATTGAACAAAGTTACTGAAAAATGTTTACCTAAACATTCATGAAGAAAGCTTCTCAGAAATTTAGCCTAGTTTGATCCTTCACACAGTGCCATATATTCAGCTTCGGTGCTTGATAGGACCACAGTTCTTTGCTTTCGGCTTTCCCATGACACTGCTGAATTTCCCAATTTAAATACATAACCAGTATATGAGCGACGGTCTAGCTGATTAGAAGCCCAATCCGCATCTACATATCCTGTAACACTTAATGAGGATTTTTCATATACTATGTTATAATTAATAGTCCCTTTTAAATATCGCATTACACGTTTGGCTGCTTTCCAGTGTGTATCAGAATGACAATTATTAAATTGGCTGAGTAGGCCTGCTGCATGCATAATATCTAGTCCAGTACAAACGCTATGTACATAATACATCCCACTTGACTTCTATACTTGGAATCCATATCAGTTTAGTCTCCTTTCTCAAGCTTTATGCCACATTCTAGAGGTGTACTTACAGGCCTACAATCAGTCATATCAAATTGATCTAATACTTTCTGTATATAGTTTTTCTGATCCAATGTCATTTGATTTTGTCTTTGATTTAATCTCATTCCTAATACATGTGTAGCTCGGCCAAGATCTTTTGTTTCATCATTTTTTCCTTGAGCGCTTTCTTTTCTGGAATATCTTTACTAATAATTGAAATGTCACCGACATACAAAGTTAATATAATTATATTTCCTGAGTTGTCTGATTTAATGTAAGCACAAGGCTCACTGAGTGTTTTTCTAAACTCAAGATCTGTCAAGGCATTATCTATCTTGTCATACCATGCCTTCGAGGCTTGCTTAAGCTCATATATAGCTTTATGGAGTTTAAATACATGGTTTTCTTTATTATTTATCTTGTATCTATTTGGCTGCTCCATGTGAACAGTCTCCTACAAATCACAGTTTAAAAATGCTGTCTTTACATCCATGTGATCAATGTGTAAGTTTAGATTTACTGCCAGGGCAATCAATTTACGTATAGTAGAATATCGTACCACAGATGAGTAGGTTTCCTTGTAGTCAATCCCGTATTTCTGGGTATAACCTTTTGCTACAAGGCGTGCTTTGCACCAAATTAACTGACCTTCCGGTTCTAGTTTCTTCTTGAAAACCCACTTACAGCGCACAGCCTTCTTTCCTTCAGGCAGTAATGTCAAAATCGAAGCCTCATTTTTCTCAAATGATTTATATTCATCTTCAATAGCTTCCCTCCAGTGTTCCTTTTCAGGTCCTGATAATGCTTCCTCAATTGTCTGTGGTTCTCCATCAAGAGTTCTTGCTGTCATTGCTATTACAACATTCACATTCTCATCAATGTCTTCATAATAACTAGAATACTGATCTTGAGTCATGTCTGGATTCCATGTGACATCATTGGGGTCATCCACAGAGCTGGAGTCAGAAACAATTGAATCAGTTGTGATCGATTCAGATAACTCTCTAGTGGGCGAAGGATCAACATTGTTATCATCGTTTGTTCTCACAACATTTTGTATTCCATCATTAAAATGTATTTGACAATCAGTAGTAGTGTTATTCTGAATTATTTTTAAGTCTTTATACATCATTCCTTCCAAGAAGCACACATCTCTTGATTTAATGCATTTGGAGAGGTTTTGAGGATCAGTTGGTCTGTATTCTTTTGACTCATTACAATATCCTACAAAAATGTATTGTTTGCTCTTTGCATCTAGTTTCTTACACCTCTCATCAGGGATCGTTGCATAAGCAACACAGCCAGATATTCTCAAAATTGATAAATCAACTTTACAGCCAGACAATTTTTCTTCTGGTGTGGTTCCTCTTACCACTTTACTTGGTGATTTACTCTTGATAAAAATTGCTGTATTCAAAGCCTCAGCCCAAAATCTTTGGTCCATACCTGGATCTTGTAGCATACATCGTCCGGCCTCCTTAATCGTGCGATTTGCCCTTTCCGCAACTCCGTTCTGTTGTGGAGAGTAGGGTAAAATCGTCTGGTGTACGATGCAATGCTCTTGAAGGAATGTCTGGAAATGTTTATTCACATATTCACGACCATTGTCTGTTCTTATCATCTTTATTTTCAAATTAGTTTGTTTTTCTACAAAACTTTTAAAGATCTTGAATACAGACAGAACTTCATCTTTACTGTTAATAAAATAACCAAATGTCATCCTAGTAGTCATCCTAGTAGTCATCCTAGTGTAGTCATCTATAAATGTTAATAGATACTTGGCACCACTAAATGAGGAAACTGACATAGGCCCACATAAATCAGAATGTATGAGACCTGATTTCCCAGTGGCTCAACTATAGGATTTTTTTGGGAATGGTATTCTGCTCTGCTTCCCTTCAATACATGCCGCACAGGGATTATTTTTACTATAAGTGTAATTAACTCCACTTGCCATGCCTTGTTTCAATAAATCCATACTTCGTTTGTTCAGGTGTCCGAGTCTCCGATACCAAATCTCCTGTGAATGATTTGCTTTACACAAATTCACAGCTTCTGTGCGTTTCCCACCCATGGATTGGATCTGTGGCTCCACCAAAGCCACTGTTTGAGATGTCGCAGCCAGTTCATGACCATTTATTGATTGTTGACTCACTGTGTCCAGTTCATAGACACCATTCACCTTTGAAGCACTTGCAACTGGAATTTTCCCGCAATAAACATTACACTTTTCAATGTCAAAATAAATTGCAAGTCCCTTAGAAGCCATTTTACCTTCAGAAATAAGGTTTATTGACAGTCCTGGCACAAAAATAACCTCGTTTAGTTTTGTAACTTGAGATTATCCTTTCAACAATAATTCCTCTTAACCATGACCTTCACTATGCATTTTCTGATTATTAGCAACTGTAACTAACCGCGGAGTGTCCACAACATAATTTTTCAATAGATTTTTGTTGTTTGTCATTTGACAAGTAGCGCCAGAGTCGACATACCAGGCATTCAAGTCAATGTTCACAGCTAGTGCTGTCAATAATGTTCCGTTCCACGCTTTCTCACACTCTTCACTTTCACCTCGTTTATTAATATTTTTATTGTTCATTTTAGTTGGACAGTTTTAAGCAAAGTGATTTGGTTTTTTGCAAATGAAGCACTTTGGATGTTTGTTGACACTTTTTGTAAAAGACTTGTTTATAAACATCGCACCTTCACTCTTGTCGAAGTTTCTACGTAAATTTTCCTGTAATCATTTACTTTTCACTGTTTTACTGCACAATTTAATGTTCGAATTTTCTAGAGCCATGATAAGCGGATCATAGTCTGGGGCTAAACCGCTTAGCATTAACACTGACAGATAATCATTTTCTAATGGGGCGTTCATGTCTCACAATTGTTGATCCAAGTCCGTGATTCTCAAGATATACGCTTCCATGTCACTAAATTGTTCCAATTTTAATCCAAATAACGTGCGTAAGAGTCCAAGACGACGACACAGCCCCCTGTCTTCATAGGCTGTGTTTAGGTTGTTTCATGCCTCGTAACCAGTGGCAGAATTTATAACGTGGGAAAAACACGAGGGTTGACCCTTAAACATATATTTGCGAGTGCCCGTAGTTGTTTGCGGTTGTCATTGACCTTGGAAACACCCGGTGCAGATTCTTCGATGCAATCCCATAAATCTTCATGGACTAAATACATCCGCATCATAAACTTCCAATTTCCATAGTTAGATATTTCACTCAGCTTTTCAAAATTGACTGTAATTCCGGAACTTGTTGCTGTTGAAGATAATGGCGCCGGCACTGGCATCTCGTCCCCACGCGACATCACGTCTTCCTTGAATGTTGCGATTTTAGAAAATAAATTTTTACGCACACTTATCTATCGCGTACCCTGGGCCCATGAACTGATGGGATTGGGCGAAAATAACAATAGATTAAGTTGGTATACCGAGATTTGTTTATAATCTAGTTAGCACAGAAAAACAGTTGACACAAGAGTGAGTGTTATTCGACCGAACAGAATGACATAATCAAGGCATTGCCAGTAGCTCCAACTAGTGAGCTACAGGTATTTAGGTAACTATGACAATTTACATTGTTTGGTTTATACTAGTTCTAACAAAAGCTCTTCTGACTTGAGCATACGTCTGTCAACCCAACTTGTTTTTCCTGGAGTGCAGTTCCACATATGGAGCATTTCACGAGCAGCGGAATGAGGAAAATTGTCAGGTTTTGGATTTTGTTCATAATTAGGTTAATCCGTTCGCTACCAAGGTCTCGGGGGAAAAACGTCCACCACAGCCCAAAATTTGTTTGCCTTTTACGCCTTAAATTGGCATTGAATTAACATATTTTTGTTTAGAACATTTGAAAATGTAAAATAAGCAACCTCTTCAACCGTCATAAATACGTGACATTGGGCTATCGTTGAATGCTTCTGGCTATAGCCCACGCGTCACATATTTGTGTCACATTGAATGAGATAAGATCGAGTGAAGGATAAAATGTCGATACAATTTTATAATACAAACATTTTATTTGCATGATCGATCTCAAAACATTTATCTGCACTTAATCCAATTGGCTGTCCATTGTTGGTTTTACAAGTCTCACAGGCATTGAATGTAAACTTGCGCGATTTGTTTTTGGCGCAAATGAAGCATCTAACTAGTTTCTTCACTTTTCGTACGAAATGTTGGCTATTAAAAATGTATGCTTGTGAAAGCCCAGAAACATCGCTCCTCAAATTCAGCAGTTCACATGCAATATCTTCTCAAAACTCTAAATAAGTTTTTATGTTTGAATGCGTGCTATTATATAACCAACAAGCATTCCAAACTGCTACGTCAAATATTGTAGATGAAAAAAAAGTTTCAAATACCAGCGTATTGATTTTCGAGGTGTGGAATAGTAGGAAATCAATTGATCAGCCCTATCAATAACCGACATATTATTATTATAATCAGCTACAGTGGATGGCTTAGTTACCTCTTATTGATACTACTTCTTGGAATGTTGCATTGTATTTTTTAGATATTGTCAAGACATCAGGCCTGTCTTTCCACTCCTTAACCAAATTATTTTCTTTTCATACAAAAACAGATTCGCCCTTTTTAATTTTTTATCCATTACTATTACCTTTCTGATTTCTGCGAAGTCTGCTCACAACGTGCGTTTTATCTCTGTAAAGAGAGGTTGCTAACTAGACACTATTGTAGTAATTTTCCATAAAAAATGTATGTCCTTCTCCTAAATATTTCTCCAACAACTTGTAAACAACACAAGAGGAGTGGTCATCTTCATTGGTTACTGTATTTTTTCCACTGGAAATCAAAATATTTAACGCAAATCTATCAGGTGTACACAGTTCGTATATGTTGATTCCATATTATGCTCTTTTCTGTAAAATATGTTGCTTGAATGTCAGACGTCTTTTCAACAAAAGTAAAGCTTCGTCTATGGATAAGTTCTCACCCGGATGATAAACACTTTGAATATTACGAAGTACGTGACTCAATACCTGATTGATTTTATGGAGGCGATTTGTTTGATCGTCTGTTTCAGTGTAAAACTTTAGGCATTGAAGTATTGATCAAATCTATTTCTGCTCATAGTTTTACCAAACAATGGGTGATTACAAAGTGTGTTCGTGCTCCAGTATGCTTTTAATGAAGATATCTGAATATTTCCCATCATAATGCAAAGGCCAAAGAACTTTTTCATAACCTCTGAAACTGCAATCCACTTTTTAAATTTGAATTTGAGGAGCATTTAAGCTATCTGTCAGAATTTAAGCTTGAGTTTTCGTCCATTGCATGATTTTCCCCAACAAAGCATTGTCAAATAATAAAAAGCGTCAAACGGTGAAGGATTTTCTGAAAGAGTCACTTTTAGTCCCTCTTCTTCAGTCAACTCATGAATTGCAGGATCTACACCGTATTGAAACCACTTTGAATCACTTTATAGCACATAATTGTTGCCATTGCTAACGGAACCATAACCGTTTTCGAGCCAGTAATTATCATGCGTTCCACCATTAATGAAGTTGATGAGCTACTCGTTTAGCTGTTGGATTTTGTATATTTTAATTGCTTGCCATTTTTTCATCAATGGTGTAAACAACATAGCTCTTCCTCATCGTTTTGTTAAGCGGTATAGTTCTGTTAAAAATAATGCAATGTCATCATATTTCTCTAGTTTTAAAATTTTACTCACTTACCTAGCCATTTTGAATTTTTTTTTAATTACTATTCACTAGTTTATTAAAGATAATATTTTTATTGGAAACAAGTTTTTTCTTGAAACTATTGAGATTTAATATATTTTATAATTTCGAAAACCTTGGAAGATGTGTCCGTCCATTCAATAAGTAAACCTCAGGGAGACTAAACCTAAATTTCTCAATAAACTACTCCTGATGATATTACATCTGGCTTTCAAATGTTTCAAAGGATTTTCATTATTGCATATTTTGCTTTATTGTATCTTTAGTTCAGTTTAGGCTTATGGCACATCACAAGACGAAAGTAATTAACACATGTCTAAATAGGAGCGCGCATACCACCACTTTTCGACTTTTCTTTCCAGGTCGACTGTCGCAAAGATCTGCGATTTTCCCTTCAAACCAGTTTAATTGGTAGAGGGATTTTTGAGTTGCATGTTTTCATGATACTCGCGCATGCACACATCATTTTGAAATTTGATGTAGTCAAGTAAAGATACATAGCAGCTAAGTACAAATATAAGTTGAAGGACTTACTCGCGATCATAGCATGCATGGCATATGGATTCCTGGCAAGGACATACCTTCAAGTGAGCATATCTGTTCTGCGCATGCCTGGAGATACTTAGCAAATCTTGCCATAGTGTGCTTACATTTACGGCTGAAAATCGTAAGTTGCGATAGTCGTGTCGTGATGTGCCATTAGCCTTAACTGAAAGCCTTTACAAATATGTACAATATCTTTGAGTCATAAAATACTATCACTGGATTTATTTTTGTTATCAAATTTTCCCACAACTCGAGCATAACCCAAACCAAATAGCACTAAGATACAAATACAGATTTCAAACGCAAGCATCTATAGAACATTTGATTACAAGCAATATTTCCTTTTTTAAGGATTCTACCCAATGGAAACATTTAACTATCTCACATGACCGACGCAACCTACATCTTCAAATGCTGTTTAAAACAAATACAATGTAATATAATCCGAGACCAAGGACAGTCTCCATACTTTTGACCGTTCTAGAACTGGAAAGTTATGTGCCAAACCCAAAGTGTTTCAGCATCATTTAATAAATTTACTGAAATCATCTGTCACATATATGTGACGACGCGCTGTGTTTAGAAACCACTGTGTCACATATATGTGACGATTAGTAGTGAATCTGAATAAATGTATACCATTAACTTTTTTTCGAGCCTTGCTGCCTATTTATGCATCTTCAAAGCACTGTAAATACTGCAGTTAATCAAATGGTTTGAACAATAAGTAAATAATGATTTTTTGAGCAAATCAAATGTCCTTTTTTGAAATTCATTAAAATTTGAAAGGGGAGTTTTTGTTGCATATATCTCTTATTTTGAGCTCAAAATATAGCTTCACAATTTTGCATAGACCTTTAAGCCAAGCAGACGTTCGATTTACATAGTGACCACATAGTGTATGTTATTCTGAGTTCCACAGTAACTATTTACAGTAACTTTTTATTTATTGGATACGTTTTATTGGTGTTAATTCAAATTTCATATTGAGTTTTTGTGCATTGGAAATCTCCCACCCTGCTCAAAGCAGGAAAAGAAGCTAGAAATCTTCCCCGACTAGTAATTTTCTCCGTGACAAGTTTAAAATGGCGCGAATTCCCGCATCCAGTTCATCGAACTCCAACAGATTCTTGCCATTAGCTGATCTTCCGGATAGCAATGAGAGCGATCAAAAACCCAACGCTGAATTAAAAACTAAGGTGAGAGTCTCTCCAATAACATTTTCGGATTCAGCTCGCGTCATGATAGATGTGTAGTGAAGTAGGTGTGATATAATGTCCGTACAGGACTGCAGCGATGGGCTGCTGCCTCGGCAAAAGAGGATGGTGAGATCCGCCGAAATTGACCTTGTCTGAGGACGTGCGAACATGCTGGCAGGCTAGCTTTGCGGTGTCGTGGGGCGGATTCTTTTCCCCAGCACAAGGACTCACTACAAAAAAATGTTCATTCACTAATTAAAAGGGAATTAATGATTAATCAACTAAGGGTTGAAATTGTTTGTTTAAAGAACGAATTGGGCACGGAAAAAACGGACGGATTTAAGAGACTTCGTTGTTACCGACGATACTTATGGCCCACAAATAAGAGTGGGTCATCCAGGTGGAAGCAGTGCCCCTTCGCACCCTCCCAACCGGATCAAATTTCAAACGTAGACGTGGCCATGTATTTCTCATTTGAATGAAAAACTCATACAAACATAATTTGCATGAAGTTTTCTAAACGTGGCAAATTTATGTTATAATATTATGCGATGGTATCCGAGAACACTGTACCATAAAACGGCACGTGAGTGGTACACCACTCTACACAAAAGAAGGGAAGAGCGCGCCCGATGGCTATCTCATTTCAGTGGATGGGCTGGCCATCGTTACCCTGTCAGGTTAGGGGAAAGAAAAGACCAAAGGTATACGTCTAATAATTCATTGTATTTTTATTGGACTCTCTTTACTGATAATTTTTTTTAAACTATATTTATTGTGCAAATTTCAAAAATATTTGTAAACTTGAAATACATTCACCGTGTTATATAATTTCTTGAAAGTGGCAAAATAACGGTTTTGTGATAATTTAATGCAATCATTTCCAGGTGTATGGTTTCTTCATTTGTATCTATTATTACTTTACTGAATTCTAATTGCACCTCACTTTCTTTTTGAATAAGGCTTGTTCAAAAGTAAATCCCCATTAACACCCCAAATGCAAGCATGTGAATTTTCTCCAGCCAATACAGGGAAAGGTTTACCAGCATTTTCTACAATTTTTGCTTTAAAAACTCTTGCTTTATGCCCGTAAATACTGCGAATAGGCAAAATTTGTGCTGTTTCGAAGTTTGAAAATGTTTGTTCAGGTCTTTGATCTTCCTAAATCGTATATAATCTCTCTGATCCATCATCTGACGTTGCTGCTATGAGTGAATGCTTTGGATTAACATCAATGGAAAAAAAATTACTCCACTGTGGCCGGATACACGCCAAAGTATAGGTTCATGGATTAGCTGATTGCACTCTACTTTAGCAAACTGTGACTTCCACGCAAAAAATTCCCCAAGTGTGTTACCCGCGAAAACCGTCGTTTCCAAGAGTGTTAGCTCCACTACTACAATATATTGTCGATTTGTGAACGCATGAGGATCCCCCTCAAATATTATTTTTCCCGAATCAGACAATCTTAATTTCAACGCTACACTACGTCAAGTAATTAATAATACTTCCAGCGTGCTAGCATTGAATGGTTTGCCACTACTTATCCAATCTGATATTTTGCCTTTGCATACAAGTCTCTAAATGTTCTAATGTCATAAACTCTCGTTCTCCATACACTAATATAAAAGAGTCCATTATTATTGTGTGCAAATATGTTTTCTGTGGACACAACACAAGGGAACAATTGCTTAGATCTCGTTGATACGCACGCCACGTACCGAATTTATAATTCACTGGTCACTGGTCACTGGTCGTTGATTTGTAAAGGGACAAACAACCAAGACGAAAAGTGGAAATTCTTCACAAACAACCAAACTGTTACGAGCATAGATCTCAGAGAAAATGGATACGAAATGCATCGAGAGAATTGAAGCACTTTATCATGTAGCGTGAGGTTGGCGCGTTATTAGCTGTTGATTCGAATTTCAAATAAATTTGACGTGACGTCTCCCACTAATTTTTGCATCTTGAACTAAATCAATTTTCCGTGCGGGTATTCTAACTTGAACGATGTAAAAGATTGAGCATGACTTAACCTACGAAGGATACGTCCCTAAAATGCTTCCTAGAGCTGTTTTTATAATCCCACACACGTCATTACATTTTTCATTTTTCGACACAAAAACACTCGCGAGCCGTAACAAACTTTTCAATTTGATTAATTATCACATTTGCAACGCTTTTGCACTACATTTAACACGGTTTATCTTAAAAAAATTGTTTTGTGTACAATTTCAAATTCAACATGATTAGACGTTTCCCATTAATGTTGAATTTTGACAAATCATATGTTTTCAATCATATGGTTGATATTTTGTTGACAATTCGGGGGTTAAGGTGTAAGGGGGGTGGGATTTTCGTGAGAGCATCTAGAGAGCCACTTCAGTGTGTGGATTCTCTAGCGGCGTGAAAGGTAGGGAATTTTAATTCGCATGCGAGAGGAAGGCATGTATGTAGTAAAAGTACTTCACTCACGTATGAATGAAAATAAGCTTATTTCGCGTCCATTACTTTATATGTCTTTGGTTAGGAGAATAGCTTTCTTCTCATTTTGGGTTAAGGGGGAGACACCGTTCCATTCATTTGGACATTTTGGTTTAATTTTGCATTTGCGATATTTGATGATTTCAGAAGTAAATTATAAATGGTATGTGCACAGTATAACAAGTGGGACAAGATGAAAATTTGCATTTTTTTCGAAGAAATTTACATGGAAAATCCGAGACATTTACACGACGCGGGGATGTTGTGATGTCCACCTTCGTGCTTGATTGAACTGAAACCGTTGAATTGTTTTTAAAGTCAAAAACAAAACACTCCAAAAAGTTTGTAGTAAATTTCAAAATAATAAACGTTTATCGGATCTATCTAATCTTTTTTTGCCCACAATTGGATGCTAAATTCCCTCTGGAAACACTCAACTACAAACAATCATGAATGATTACACGCGAATTAGATTGGCTTCAACGGAAACAACGGCGTAAATATTTTTGGACACTTTTATTGGTAATTTAAATGAACTAAGTGGAGAGCGTTTCTTCTCGGATGCACAAATAGAGCGAAGGGATTCGTGACAACTTAAATTCAAGTTAAGGTTCGAATTTGAAGCCATGCGAAATCCACCGTGATTAATAAAGTTGGTGCAAGAGTCAGAACACTTATTCACTGTTGTCAATCGCGAGCTCTTCTTCGCACTCTCAGAAGATTTGCACGGGACTACGACACACGCTGTCGTTTTTCTGTGACTTCGAGCACATGAAAAATGAAACGCAATTACAATTATGATGGCCAAGTGAATTTGGCTGATTTCAATGAGTTTAAACTCGGTTTTTTTCCACACAATTCTTCCGTGTATCCTCATCGTTTTGCGGCACTGTCAAAATTGTACTTATTTCCTTGCCGGCTTGGACTTCGCGACGTCCGCCATGCGTGGCGTTCTGCAGAAGACTCCCCGTTGTTGCTGCTCACCGCTTTGCGCGACTCTTTACAATGGCAGTTGACTAGCCTTCCATCCACTTTCTATTGCATTGCGAAAGTGCAATTCGTGGATAAGCTCTGTTGTAAAGGTTCTGATTTCAGTTGGAAATTAAAATTATTAATATTATTATAAATTCGCAATTGAAATTTGGATCAGCATTATGCTGGTTTTTGAGTAGTTTGCTTTGGCGACTGCTCGATTACTACAGACGCCATTCTTAAAGAGTTGAATGTAACGAATTTTTCAATTAAAATAATGTCAATTGGTATGACGCTTTTCCTTACCAATCTCGTAGATTACAAGACCATGGAAATACATTTAAAAGCTAAGAAAGTAGATTATTTCACATTCTAATAGGCAGATTTACGACCGTTTAAAGTCGTTTTAACAGAGTTGTATAAAATTTCCCCAGAAAAGCTAAAAAAGCTTCTCAAAACAGAACACAATATTAATGCCATTTATATTAAATTATTCAATCCCAAAGTAAGAGAATCGCAAAACCACATCTTACTGCCATTTCCCCACAAGATGCGCTAAATATAGTGGTGAGCATAAATATAGCAAATGTACGCTAAAAGAAGAGAAACGAAGTGAAATTCGTTGTAGCAATTGCAAAGAAGCACACTTCGCCAATTCGTTTGATTGCAAGGCAAGAATGGACTATATACAGCTAAAACAAAAGCTAAATAGTCGGCAAAAAAAATCGAAGAGCTCCCCAATTCCTGCTTAGAGAGGTAAAAGCAGCTTCGATTTTACAAGCACAAATTTCCCTTTGTCGACAAAAATTCAACACATACGCCAATCCTAAGCCGAGACAGCAGCAATGCAACATTGATGGGACAAAAGACGAGAAATTTACCAAAGTCGACAATCACTGAACGTATGTGCTACAGTTTGGCTATCAAACAAAATCTGCAATCAACAAATAGTTTATGCGACAACCTCCTTTCACCCGAATCTCTTTTGACAATTTCGCATGAGTTAATTACTAATTTAAGTAAATGTAAAACTAAGCAAGAACAGTTTAATGTTATTGTTTAGCTATCCATAAAATGTTTATATGGATAAACAATTAAATGTTTTAGTCTTATCACACAAAGCATTAAAAATAAATATGTTGAAGCGTTCAAGACATATTTGTCATAACGTAGACTTAGTTAAGCTCAAATGATGGTCTTAAACATCCCTTTTTTCATATATACAGATATGATTGCGTTAATAAAGCCGAAGGAGGCATAGCGATAGCCGTCAATAGAAAAATTAAACAATTGGTAACGCCTAAAAGTCCAACATTGGTTATTGAAAATATTGGCGTTTTCATCAAAGAAGTTAATATAAAACTATACGGTGTTTACCTTCCTAGAACAAAATTAAACAAGGAAAAAGTCGTACATTTCAGAAGAGATTTGAAATGAATTAACAAGACTAACCAAATGTATCTACTTTGTGGAGACCTGGACGCTAGATATTGCGGTACATTTTATTTAATCTGACCAAAAAGGCAAATATCGATGTACATTTCCTTAAAAATCCACGTTCTATTCTCCCCATGGAATTGGTTCCACTCTGGATCTGGTTTTTACCGCCCAAAATACTCTTCTTCTTCTTAGCGCTACAGCCCCTCTTGGCCTTCGCTTCCTGTAAATAGCGCCTCCAACTGTCTCAGTTCATTCATCGCGTCTTCCAGTTTCGAAATCCGAGCAGCGATCAAGTGTCTTCGTCGACCGAGTCAGACCAGCGTTTCCTCGGTTTTCCCACCGGTCTCCGGTCTTCAGTTCTGCTAAAGAATACCATTTTGGGTATCCGTTGTTCATCCGTACGATTCATGTGTCCAGCCCATTGCAGTCTCCGCAGCCTTTCAATCGTTGAGACCTCCGGTTTGTCAAAAATTTAGTACAGCTCATGGTTGAATCGAATACGCCTTTGGCCCCGTCTAGCTTCGCTCCAATTATTTACCTCAGGACCCGTCGCTCAATGGCGTTCAATATATTTGCGGATGCTTGGGTTGGGGTCCATGTTTCACACCCATAGCATAACACAGGTCTTATCACAGATTGGTACACTTGGAGCTTTGTTTGCCTGTGTATGCAGCTGGTCTTCAAGATCACCAATACTGAATAAAATATTTTATTTACGAGCTATATTCTTCGACGTATTCCGTCTCATTCATTACCCGTTTTCGATATTTTGGCGCCTGAATACACAAATTTGCTAACATTTTTGATACTGTATTTGCCAAGTGTGATATTTTGTGTATTATTCCTTGACTGCATCAAGAGTTTTGTTTTATTTTCATTGATTTGTAGCCCTACCAGTTTTGCTTCGCTATCGAGTTTCAGGAAGAGTTCTTTGGCAGTTGTTTATGACCGTGGCAAAATGTTGATGTCATTCGCATACGCTACTACTTGGCTCGACTTGTACAGTAATGAATCCCGCGTTTCGACAGGTAGCTTCCTTATTTATTTATTTATTTAAGTATCAACAAATAGACAGAAGTCCAATTACATGTTGTGTATAAATTAGAACTAACGCTAACATTAAAGAAAATATACATATGAAATTAATGGAAATATACATATGAAGGAAAGTGAAACAAGTTGGGTAAACAGACCTACGGTCATGTCAAAAGGGTTTTGTATTCAATTTACAAAATGCAGTCACCAGATCGAATAAAATCAAGAAACGATTTTATTGGAGAAAATATGAAATTCGAAGACCATACTATTATTAACAAAGTTGAACGAATTTCGTGTTCTGAGATTTTTGTTGTTGTTGTACTCATAAATATCTCCCTTGATAATTATTTCAGATATCCATTCGCTAGGGAGGAAACACATTTTTCATGTATTTCCCCCCTGTGCCCCCACTGAAGCAAAAACTGACAGTTTAACAACTGTTTTGAAAAGCTCCCATGAAAACTTTCATTTCATACTCATACCGGCTACGTTTGATGAATTTTTATTTTCAGGGGCCACTCTCCTGTACTGTTATCATCGTTTAATGGCCAATTTTTTTCGAATCCTAGAATGGTTACAAAACCCTTTTGCTAGGAGCTCTCTCCCGCCTCCTTGACTTGTTTCGCTTATGAGTATTAATTGTAGGTACTCATCTTCAGTCATTCATTAAATTGAATCAAGTGTTCAAAGCATGCACCTTAAACGTTGAAGTTGGGAAAAAATAACTCAAAATTATTCAATCTTCGCATTTAAAACAGCCACCATTTTGTTTTACCATTACTGATACCACTAGCTGAACCGATTCGCAAAGATATTCATGACACCTATCATTCCTGAAATTTTCATGCAAATCCTAGCAAAACTGTAGTGTCTGAGTCGGTAAAAAGCGCATGTTGTTCCATAGCCATATGTTGCCATAGTAATACATGCAGCGCATATTGTTCCATAGTAATACAGGAAAATTCAAACCGCTATAACTTCGCTAAATATGATTCAATCTTTATGAAACTTTCAGGATAGATCAACCTTATGAATAGTCATCTATGTACGGAATTTACCGTTAAGATTTTATTCAAGAAAACATAAAATCAATAAATCATACTATTACTAACAAAGTTGAGTGAATTGCGACTTCTAACGTATTTGTTGTTGTTGTACTCACCAAGGCCTACATTCCTGATTTTTTTCAGATTTTTCGGGTCACAGGTGTCCAATCGCGAGGGGGGGGGGACACAAATTTTTCGTGTATTTCCCCTCCCTGTGCACCCCTCGAAGCAAACTTTGCCAAACGAAGACCTGTTTTGAAAAGTTCTCATCAAGACCTTTCATTTGATACCCATATCGGCCACCTTCAATGAAATTTTTTTTTCGGGGGGTCACTCCCCTATATGGGGAGACCCCCCTTAAATACCTTATAAAATTTTTTGTGTATTCGAAATTTGAAGAGAACACCACTTTACACCTAAATACAAAATTTGATGTTTCTAGCTTAAGTAGTTTCCGAGAAAAACTGCTGTGACACACGGACGGACGGACGGACGGACAGACCGACGGACAGACGGACAGACAGGACGCGATTTTAGAAACACAAAACAAAACAAAACCCTAAAAAAGGAATCCAAGAAATAGGAAAGCTAATACATGAAGAGAGAGCAGTTATAAAGCTGACCAAGATTAATAATTGTAGCTGTAAATTTTTTTTTAACGCAAGTTTTAAAGGCGGCAAGCGACTGTGGTAGAGGACCAAGACAAAGCTGGTTATACAAACGGGGCAAGCGTAGTAAGGGAAAGTGAAAGAAGGTGTTAGTGCGTGCAAAGGGAACAAGGAATTGATCGGAAGATCTATTAGGGCGACTAGTGTTCAATGTTTGAATGTAACTGCATAGAGTTTGGGGTAAGTGACCGTGATAAAGCTTGTACAAGATGCATTCATCAAGAAAGCATCGTCTAGATTCAAGGGAAGGGAGTTTCAAAGTATGAAGACGGTCACTATAGGGGATATAAGGGAGGTTGAATTTGACAAAAAGAGACCGTGTGAATCTGCGTTGAACCGACTCAATAGCATCAATATGATTCCTGTGGTGAGGACTCCATATTTGGGGGCAGTATTCCATGTTACTGTGAACAAGTGAAAGGTAAAGGCACACACAGGAGGCGATATGCTGAAACGAGGAAGCGGATCTTAAAATGAGCCCTGAAAGGCGGGAGGCTTTGTTGAAGACTTGGGCTATGTGGAGGTCAAACTTTAATTTACAATCAAACACTACACCAAGATCCTTAAAAGAAGTTATACTGCACAAAGGGGTTCCAACAAGGCTGTAGGTGGAGAAAAAAGGATTTTTTTACAGAAGAATGTCATCTGGGGGCATTTGGGGATATGCAAGGAGAGATGGTTTGATTTGCACCATTCACTTAGACGCAGTAGGTCACTTTGCAAGGTACCACATCACATTGTGAGTCAATTACCCGAAAGATCTGAAAGTTGTCAGCATAAAGCAGGCAGGGAGAAGTGATAACACAGGGAAGATCATTGACAAATAGTAGGAATAAAATTGGGCCAATTATGGATCCTTGCGGTACACCTGAGCTGGGGCAAAATGTAGAGGAGAAGCAGGGGTTAACAGTGACAAGACAACGACCATCCCAAACATAGGATAGAAGCCAGGAGTAAAGGAAATCAGGAATTTGGAAATTTTTAAATTTCTGAAATAAAAGTGCATGATCTACAGAATCAAACGCTTTAGAGAAATCCGTGAAAATAACATCTATTTGTTGCTGATGGTCAAGAGCTGCAGCAATGTGATGTGTAAAAGAAAGCAAGTTAGTGAGAGTAGATCTACCTCTGACAAAACCATGTTGTTGTTCTGCTAAGGATGGAAGTATAAGGGGAAACAGAGTATCGGGAACGATCTTTTCAAGGATTTTCCCAAAACAGGGAAGGAGAGATATATTGGACGATAGTTACATACGGGATTGCGATCCCCAGATTTGAAGATAGGAAGAATATGGGCAATTTTCCACTGGGAGGGGAAAATCCCAGTAACTAAGCTCAAATTATAAATAATTGAAAGAGGAACACAAAGAGACGAGGATAGTGATTTTGCAAGGAAGTTTGGAATGCCGTCTGGACCACCACCGGACTCCTTAAGAGCAGTTCAACCTGCAAGGGATTGGCACGAAGCGCGGGAGAAGAAAAGGAAGAAGAAGAAGAGTAGAAAGAAGGAGAAGTATTTGAAGTGCGGAAAAAGGAATAAAAGAAAGAAGCAAAAAGTTCACAGGACTCCTGAGGGGTAGATGTAATGCCATCGTAGCTGAAACTAGCTGGTGTATGATAAGAGCTCTTTAGGGATTTGACATAAGACCAGAAAGCGCGAGTCTGATTTGATTCAAGTGAAACTTCGAGATGATTGACGTAAGCACGAAGAGCAAGCTTTGCAATTTTCTTAGCGTCAGCTTGTCTCTGCTTGTAAGCGGCAAGGTCATTAGGAAGGCCACTGGAGAGGAATTTTCTGGCTTTGGCAACATCTGAGTTAGACCAAGGAGCATCTTTAGGCCTCCTTGGGGGAAACAAAGGAGTTAACTGAGTGATTAAGGATGAGAAAAACAGATAGAACTTATCAACGCACTCTTCAAAGTTCAGGTTGCTGTAAAAAGAATACCAGTTAACTGCGTTAATATGAGAATCTATGCTGCAAAGATCCGCTTTTAAAAAGTTATAGCGGCAAGGTGATGTATTTCTAGGCAAAGGTGGAGATGAGGTAGAAAGCTCCAAAAAGAGAGGTGGATGATGAGGATCTGGCTTGATGAAGGGTGAGAGTGAGGTGGATGCAACAAGAGAAGAGGCTGGTAAGTTGGAAAAAACAAGGTCAAGAAGTTTATTATTGGAGTTTGCACTAGTATTGAATTGGGTGAAGGAGCATACGGAGAGAAATGAGGAAAGGGCAAACGACAAATTACCTCCGGGCAGTATGGAAAGATAGGGGAAAGAAGGTTGAAATCTCCACAGAGCAATACAGGGGAAGATGGGAAATGAGTTAGGATGTAGCTGGAGAATTCCGCAAAGAAACGTTCATACACCATAGCAGAGCTGCTACATAGGATGTAGACACACGAAACGAGAAGGGAAAGAGCATCAGAAAGAGAGACTCGCACAATAATGCACACCACTCGGAGCGAAGGTAAAAAATCCTTACAAGAGATGCTATTAAGAGAGGCATGTACACCCACAAGAATACCCCTACCATCAGATTTGCCAGTGGCAACACGATCTCTATCTCTGCGAAAAATTAGGTGATTGGGAAGGAGTTCACTGTTATAAATATCATTCGTCAGCCATGTCTCAGTTAGACAGATGATCTGATGCGGATATATAATTGAAGAGATACGAAGTTCAGATGTCTTGGTCCTCAAACCACGGACATTTTGATAATAACAGGACAAAGATGAAATTGTACAAAGTTTACGATGCAAGAAGGTGCGAGGCGTATTACTTGTTTCTCCTGTTACGAAAGGATACAGTGTTGTTACGCTTCTGATTGGCGAAAACTGTTTTACCAGTACTCCAATAGGCCAAAATTTGTTTTCCAACAGGCAATTGAGATTGGCTGGAACCGTAATTTTGTATGAAGCAATTAAACTGTTTGTCTTCCCGTCTGGAGTGAGTTTCGTACACTGGAGCAAATCAGGTATAAAATTCAATTTAAACTTGATGTGATTGATGATGTCTTCAACCGGTGTGTTATAGTCCAATCTTGATATGAAGATTTATGACGTACTTCAGAGCCAAATTGACTAGCAATAGGGCCAGCACATCCCCCCTTTTTTTGTCCAATATTTGTGTCAAAGGCATCGGTGAGTTGGTTATTTATGCGAACTTGGGAGGCCGTCGAAGTCATTGTTGTTTTGCTAAGACGGACTAATTTGTCTGGGGTGCCAAAGCAAAGCATTATTAAGTACAGTACGTCACAATCAATGATGTCATATGCTTGCTCAAAGTCAACGAAAATTTAGTGACCTCGCAGCATTTTTCAAGTACCTGCTTGATTATGAACAATTGGTCTGTCGTCGATCTACCTGCTCTAAAACCACCTTGATACTCTCCAAAAATACTGTTGGCGCACGATCCGATTTAATTTTCTAAGATCTTTGAAAATATTGTGTACGCCGTACAAAGTAGTGATATGCCTCTATAATTTTCGACCTGTAGCTTGTCACCTTTTTATGGATAGGGAATATAATTGATTGGCTCCACTCTTTCGACATATGTTCTTGCTGCAAAATGTGCTAGATGACTTTGTGAATAGATTTATGAACATTGCCATATTTGGCAGGCTCCCCTGGAATCTCATCGATGCTCGGCGCTTTATTATTCTTTTAGGCTTTGATGATTCAACAAACTTCATCCAGATTTGGTGGGGCCAATAGATATCTATAGGCTTCGATGTTCAGGAGCTATGCAAATGATTAAGAAGGTTCTTGAAATATGATGCCCATCTTTCCTTAATCTTGATTTCATCAGTGATGATATTGCAGATGTCATTACGACAGAGCGCGGTTTTGGGCCGATAACCATGTTTCAGGCTTTTCACTACTTTGGACGCTTGTCTTGTGTTGTTGCTCGCTAAACTTACATCTATACTTCTCAATTGGTCATCATAGTATTTTCTTTTCTTAATCCTAATTAATCTTCAGAGATTTTCATAGTGTTCTTTCTTCGTCCGGGTTTTCCTACCTACGTATTCTTTGTACGCCTGATTCTTTTTATATAACGCATTCTGGCACTCATCTTCGAAACAATCATTTCTCTTGCATCGGCCTTGTTGTCCGATCGTCTGTTCTGCCACAGTCTTAGTAGCCGCTTTCACTTCCATCCAGAGCTCGTTACTCATCTTTAACGGTGCGTCTGATAAGATGGGAGCCAGCTGGTTGTCGAGGGTCTCCGTAACGCCGTTTGGAGCTTTTCGATGTCAAATTTTTGAAGCTGGCTGGTCTTCGTCGAATATGCCTTTGACATATGACATCAATAGGTTAATTTGATCAATTAATGATCTGAGTTACAACTGGCTCCTCGGTATGCACGGACGTCAAGTATGCTCGAGGCCCAACGTTGCTGATTCAGAACATGATTGATCTGGTTTTGTGTGTTGCCATCGGGTGATACCCAGGGCATTTTATGAATACATCAATGTGGGAAGCAAGTCAAACTCATGACTAGATTTCTGCTACATGCAAAGTCAATCAGGCGCTGGCCGTTGTCATTTGTTTCATCGTGGAGGCTGTATCCTCCAGTCGTTGCCCAATGAGATAGCGCATTGCCAACCTGAGCATTGAAATCACCCAGGATTATTTTATTGTCGATTGTAGGCAATAAGTCGTCTAGTCTTTCCAGGTGATTGTAGAATGTTTCCTTCGTTTCTTCGTCCTTTTCTTCAGTCAGGGCGTGATCGTTTATCAGCCAGATTTTGAAAAATTTCGCTTTTATACGGATCACACACAACCGTTCATTTAATGCCTTAAAATCAATAACATGCAATTTGAGCTCCCTATCCACAATGAAGGCGACTCCGAATTCTCGTTTTCCAGTAGGCTTTCTACTTTTGAATACTGCGTGCGATCTCATGTCTTGAATGTCGTTTCCAGTCCAATTCGTTCGCTCGATTGCCAGTATTTTTAATTGATTTAAGCTGGCCTGTTGTAAAAGGACCTTAACAGCACCAGGGTAATTGAGTGATCTGACATTCCAGGATGCAATGCCATAGTCCTTTTTTCGTTTGCGAGGTCGTTGCCGTGAGTCCAATCCATTCCGAGGCCCATCTGCAGGTTTCGAAACAGTTTAAGGTTTTCTAGCGACGGGGAGTAAGCCCGCTGCCCAGCCTCCATTCTGGCATGATTATTACGTCAATTCCATTATCAAGCGTGGATGACTCACCTTCACCCTCTTACGTCCCCACTAATGGGTCCCTAATAATAGGACATTAAATGCCGAGAAATGCTAATAACTGTAAGTACATTTACAGCTCTGCTACTGAATCCTGCTTTTGAAATTTAGCTTAACATATATTGATCATATATTCTTTCAGATAATTTGTTATTTAAAATGCTTTTCATACGTGATTTTGACTTTTTCCAAAAAAAATATAAAAGAGGGTAAATTTTTCAAGTGAATTGTATATTACATCTAATGCTAAATTTAAAAAATCTGTTAAAAATGTCTCGTGTTGCAAAGGACATCGTAATTTGATGTGTTCTTTCTGAAACGTGACATTTCAATCAAAAGTTGGAACATATTTTCATATTCTAACCATTCAGTAAAAGTCTCTCCATTATGTATATCACAAGTGCTTTACCCTTAAATCCTTAAAGTGTTTCGTGCGTAATGGCTGGTATGTCTTGTGGATGTTATCTTATGTCTTCTTTTCTTGCTAAAACTCCTCGCATAAGATAAATCTCTGCGATAACGGTGATAATCCAATTGGGGATGGTAAATATGAGAGAGCACTGTAAACATGAAAATTTATTATACCTTTAGAAAAGCCGAGACAAGTACAAAGGTAGCACACGATGTCTTCATGTGAAGGTGAAAGAAATATTTTAGGATTTAAATCCACATAACACTTTACTCGCCTTCCCTCCATTATTTCCCAGTATTTTCTCACATGTCCGGGGGCCATATGTGTATGCAGTCTAATATGTCTACATTATAAGCAAAGTATCTTATTTAAGACATGTAGATACGAGAAGACATTAAGAGATAACGATAACAATTTTTCGAAATATTATGGAACACTGGTGGTGGGAAGTATTTGAATAAAATCGATTGTGAAATACAAGGAAAACATTGATTTTTTAGGTAGACTAGGTTTAGTTAGGGCAAAGCTATTTGTCACTCTTGTACATATTATTCAGCCATGACGGCTCCTGGTGTATCTTCGTTTCTTAGAAATAATCTCAGGAAACAAATAGCCTCATTTACCAAAACAAACTTTCGCATTTTACTCTCCATTACAATTATCTCGGATAGGTCAACAGCTTTGTAAGGAAAAGTTCCTTCGTAAATGGAAGCATATTTCAACGAAGCAGTTTATTCACATTAAGCCTCCGGTAAATGTGAACAATTCAAAAATATTATCCACGAAGCTAAAACTGTATGACATCTGAAAGAAGGACTCGGTTAAAGTCATGCTCTTCACCATATTCATGATTCATTCGTTATCCTTGCTGTAAAGTCTTTCTCTGTCTTTCTGACTAGAATCAATCCTCCACCCACCTGCAGCATAAGACTTGTGTAAACATGATTTTATACTTTGATAAGGTAAGAAAAACTGTTTTTCTTTTCTTCCCTTTATCATCGTCGTCAACATCGTGCACGCAGCGAACTCAAAATGGGGTAAATATGTTACGGGAAAGTCGCGAACGAATGCTTATCATAAAGTACAGGAGGTTTCCATTGAGGGATGCTTACAAACATTTATTATTTCAATAAATGTCGGAACAGAGATTTAAATTCTATTTATGGTTTTCAGACGAAATTATTCATGCAGACGTATATAATTTAGATTTATTACGTCAGAGATTCAATTATATAAAACGGAAATGGAAATTAATCACAACTTTGAGTTAACACCGCATGAAGAACGTCACGATGTACTCGTTCGAACGTCTGGCAATGGAATCGTATTGCAAAGAGAAGACAGATTGTCGACGTTTGCGAACGTTATTCATATGAGAAACTTTCAAAGAATTTCGAAACGCCATGGAAGATAGAATTTGTGTTGACGAAGTATTAATTCCTGTGATAGTTTCATAAACGTAATTAGTCATTTGCTAATTCAAGTAGCGCTCTGACAACCACATTTGCCCTGAATCTCTTTCATACTTCACTGTCAATCTAGAGGAGTTTTGATTGAAATTGATTATGATGCAATCATACATCTACAAGAGCAGGCAGACAAAAACGAGTATATGATGTTTTACATTCGCTCGAAACCATTCATGAACAAGTAGCCAGGAGCACGCTCCTACCAAAAGGGTTTGAAATTTATCTATTAAGTGCATGAGGTTTGTCAGAAAATTATCTAACTCTTAAATAGTGACGTACGATCTGCGAGACCCCGGCAGGTAGTTGACTTTGCTTGTTTATCCCTTTCTCCGCGCAATACTGATACCCACTTTTAATAGTTGCAAGGACAGTCTCCACATTAATGTCGGAGCGCGCATTTGGTGAGTCGGGACTTACGTAAGTTTTTTAGTGAAATTTCTCCAGAGAAATTTATATATGAAGGCGGTTCAAATATTATGGAGACAAACGCTGTAGATGGCGCGCATGTATGCTTTGAAGGTCGTGGCTTGAGTATAAGTTAACTTTTACGACGAAAAATACACTAAAAAAAATATCTTTTAATTTTAGCAGGGTCGGTTCCCCTGATTCACAAAAATTGAAAGTACAACTCAATTAGAAGTTTACTTGAAATCGGAAATGCAACTCTGCACATTTTGCTGCTCGTGCAGGTAAGTATTATATTTTCGCAAGTTTCTGGAATTCTTCGTTAACTCTTCCCCTGTTAAGTACAATTCTCCTTGATTATTTTTAGAAGAAGGGGAGGTCATTGAACTTGACCCCTTGAGTTTTTCCGGTGCCAGGATTGGATGTTGTTTCTGGCAAGACGCTAGCAGCTGCAGCTATTGTTTTCGGGTTTTCAGTGTTGATGACTGCATTGATTTCGCTTTTTGAGCAAAAGGATTAGTGCGATCAGGCAAATCGCCGTGAGCGTTGATGTTGCGTATTGATGAATCTTACTCGTTTCGTAATAGTTCGATTCTATTTGTATTATCGATGGTCAACTCTTCCATAGGTTTTTGAGTAAGGAGTCCTATCATGCCATCGGAAGCAGGTTGAAGTATTGCGGGTAGGGCTTGAAGCGAAGTTAACTCTTGGGAGATAAAAGTTCTATTATTGATAGAAATGCTGGTATTTTCGAATTTGATAAGAAATGTCCCGTTGAGGTCATGCGATGTTTCTTCGGTGCTTAGTTTTCCAATAAATTGGTTCAGCAGAACAACTCCAGTCAGAATTTCTTCAATTGCTGGTATGTCTTCATTACTAATTGTATAACAAGTGGACTGTAGGCTTTTAAGAAGGTTGGGAATACATGTACTATTGCTTATGTCTACTAGATATTTTCCTTTACAAATTGACAGTTGATTTGTTTTTTTACATTCGTTTCTAATACCAAATATTACATTTTCGTTTTTTACTATGAGGCCGAATGGAATTTCGTTAATTACTGAGTTTCTTTTAATTGGTTTGATCATCATTGACTGAAACAAATCTTAAGTAGTTGATGGAATATTGACAATGTATAAAATTAGGTTTCCATTGGTTATTATCTTTATTCCTGCAAAGTCTAAGGCCTCTTCGATAGTCGAATAGGGCAACATTTCATTATCTAGAACATTTGTGGCAAATTTAATTTCGGATTTTGATAAAATGAGTGAATTTACAATACCAAGCTTAGCCCAGTGTATGGCGTAATCAATGTTATATTCCTTAATCAAAGCTAGTCTAAGGTGTACATCGAATAGATAAATATTATTTATCTGACTATTTTCTTTCATCAGTTCTTGAATTTTGTTTGCCATCCGAGTAATATTTTTCATCCTGTCATTCAAAAGACGATTAATTATAACCTGTTTGTTGTTGTTTTGCAGCGCGTTATTCAACTTTTGGGTGATAGTGACTGCGTCCTCGTGATCGGGGCTACCTGCGAGCCATTTCCAGGCACTGCCCAAGAAATTAAGGGATCGTGTTAATCGACGGGGTCTCAAATTTGCTATTAGGCTACGAATTTTTTGTAATCCATGGGATAGTAGGGGTATAAGCGAGCTGTGTTGTATTCCTGAAACGTTCAGGAGAGGCTCAATTTTCTCTATCAAGCTCTCGTATTCGTTGATATCGATACTGTGAATTATTTTGAAATTCCCATTTTGGATTTTGGTTGGTCCGGTATAGAAAGAAATGATTTGCGAGCCCGAGTAGTCTAGAACCTGTACCTTAGCGAATATGGTACGCAGGGTGAATCTGAAAAATGGAAGTTAATTTCGAATATTACTTTTATGAACAATTTTGCCACTTTCTGTAAGAATAGTTTAATTTCTGTTTTCCCTGACTATTTCCTGTTTAAACCTGGGAGATAATTTAGAGCCTTTTCTTTTATTTTGTTTTACGAAGACAATTTCCCCTACGTTATAGTCTTTGGTTGGCAGTCTACTTTTGTTTTGATACCTCATGTCAGTCTCCTGCTTCTGCTTGAGTCTGTCATTGTTCGTCTGTCGAATTCTTTCGAAGTCTTCCAAGTCAATATCGGGAACTCTTCCGAGATATAATTCGACGGGTTTTTTATTGGTGGTTGAATGTATGGTATGGTTGTATTCATTAGTGGCATGCTGCAGAAGGTTTTCGAATGTTCTTTGTGGGCCATCCCTCTTTAAACACCTCATTATTTCCATAATGGTTGAATGCCATCGTTCGACTTGCCCATTCACCTCGCTTTTATAAGGTGGTGTCCTGTGAACTGTGATTCTGAGATCGTCTTCCAGTAGGGAAGTGATTGAGGCTGAGGTGAGTGAACCCTCGTTATCGACTACCACATTTTCAGGAATGCAAAAGAAATAAAGGATGTCCAGCAAAGGTTGCTTACGTCTTCTATCGACCTGGACGCGATGACTTTGGCCATAGCAAATTTTGCGAACTTGTCCATCGCAGTTAACACTAGATTCTTTTCTGTAGAAAATATATCTATATGAACCGTGTGCCCAGGGTAGGATGGAATAGCTGTAGGGTTTAGAAATGTTTTGTTTGGGTGCCTTTCGTACTTATTCTCCTTACATACTCTACAACGGCTGACAAGCCTTTTAATCTTCGCTGCCATTTTGGGAAAGTAGAAGTTTTTCAATATTTGCAGTCTGTTCTCCACTGCATTACGATGGGCACGCTTATGTTCTTGAAGGATCCTTTCTTCTTGTTCAACCTCGCTGGGGATGTCTTCGACCAACTTTTGGCTGAAGCGAATGCTATAATCTCTGAAGTGATCGGGACATATCTGCTGTACCTTTCCCATTATCTCTTCGCTGGTACAGAGACCATTTATTGTGTTTGGGTTTAGATACCTTTTAAATATTTTGATTAGGTCTATTTCTGAATACTCTGGCTTTATAAAAATGTGTCGGTTGTAGTTTTCGAAAGGGTTCAGGAGTCGATAGCTATCTTCTTCTCCGGTCTTTAGGATTAGTTGATTGCGAAACACGTTGACAGGTGTTTCCACAGTTGGAATTAGGTTGTGAGATGAGCTTCCATCGCTATGAACGGTTGGTGTAATGGAATTTACATGAGTGACTGGTGAAAGCCTCGAGAGTGTGTCAGCAACCACGTTAGCCTTCCCAGGCTTGTATTTAAGCTCGTAATTATATTCTTCGAGCGCAGCTTTCCACCTTTTCAATTTGCTGTTTGTATTTTTACTACTAAGGGCATAAGTAAGGGGCTGATGGTCAATATAGATCTTTACTTTCCGAGACCCATAAATGTAACTTCTTGAAGAGTTCAAGGCCCCAAAGATGGCAAGCATTTCTTTCTCGTTAGCTGCGTAACTTTCTTCCGTTTTAGATAGTGTTCGCGAAAGGAAGGAAATGGGTCTATTTTCCTGAGATAAGACGGCTCCGATGGCGTAGTTGGAAGCATCAGCGGTCAATTCAAACTCTTTGTCAAAATTTGGGTGTGCAAGAGTAACGTCTTTAGAAACAAGGGTTTTCTTTAGAGTATCGAAAGCTTTCAGCCCTAATGAATTCAAATGAATGGGCGTATTTCCGGAAGCATTCTTCGACACGCGTCCATCTTCCCCTCTCAAGAGGGATGTCAGTGGTTTGGCGATTTTAGCATAGTCTATGATAAAGCGCCTATAGTAACCTGACATTCCCAAAAAGGATCGAAGGTCTTTGAGAGTCTTTGGCACAGGGAAGTCGATAATAGCTTGAACTTTTTTGGGGTTGGTTTTGATGCCTTCTTTGCTCACGATGTAATCCAGGAATTCAACTCCTTCCTTTAGAAAATCGCACTTATCGATTTGAATCTTCATGTTAGCTGATTTTGGGGTTTGAAAAATTTT
The DNA here is from genome assembly GCA_963969285.1 of Odontomyia ornata. Lineage (NCBI taxonomy): Eukaryota > Metazoa > Arthropoda > Insecta > Diptera > Stratiomyidae > Odontomyia > Odontomyia ornata. The sequence goes on along the minus strand of OZ017739.1, from coordinate 356,112,009 downwards.
ATCCAAGTTGTGGAGATGTTCAGCCTCATTTTTCCCGAAAATTATTATATCGTCAATGTAAACATGGCATCTTTTCCCAATATGTTCCCTCAGGATATCGTCTAGCGCCCGCTGAAAAATTAAGGGTGCGTTTTTTAGGTCAAAAGGTAGGCGGGTAAATTCAAACTTCCCATTGTTCACGGAGAAGGCAGTTTTCTCTATGTCGGACTCCCTAAGTGGTATCTGATGGAAGCCACTCTTGAGATCCAAGACGGAGAAATATTTGTTCTTACCAAGGTTAGCAAGAACTTCATTTATCTCTGGGATCGGATATTTATCGGGTATTGTTACGGAGTTCAGCTTCCGGTAGTCAATAACCATACGGAATTTTTTCTCTCCGGATGCGTCCAATTTTTTTGGCACGATCCATACGGGTGAATTATAGGGAGAGCTTGATGGTCTAATAATGCCGTTCTCTAAAAGCATTCTGATTTCTTTGTCTACTTCTTCCTTCAATGCCATGGGGTATGGATAAGATCGAGAGTAGATGGGATCGGAAGTTGTTGTTTTAATGTCGCCTTTGACTTGAGTGGTAAAGGTTAGTTTTTCGTCTGGATCTGAAAGTAGGCATGAGTGTTTGCGAATAATCGTGTCTAGTTTCCCTGAGAGTTCTTGACTGAGATGGTTTGTTTTAATTGCTATGTTGTGCACCTGGTCGGAAGATTGTTATTGAAGAGGGATGCAAATGCTGTTGTTTATTGTCATATAGTTATCTTCGGTGTGGATGACGGCTTTGAGGCTTTTAAGGCTATCGTTTCCAATGATTCCGGCGAAAGAGATAAGAGATGGTAGAACAAAGAACTTTAATTTTTCTGTGAATGATGAGTAATTTTGACGCTTCCGCCAACGGATTTTGCGTAGAAGTTCTTCTGATTGGGTAAAGGGTACTTAATGTGCTTCGGTTGAACATAGTTGTTATTTGATCCTGTATCGACTAAAAATTTGAGGGCCTCTCCGCTCTTTAATCTATATTCAAAGTATGGCAGCGAAGAGCGCCTTATCCTTAAAAATAAATGTCTTCCATTTCTTCAGTGATCTCAAGATTTTCCTCGTCTATTTCGTCGATGTACTCGTCAAGGGTTTTCTCATGTTCTCCGTCTTGTTGAGTCATATCGTGATCATCTTGAGGACACTCATTAGGATTATCGGTTTCTGTATGATAGATTCTTTGTAACTTTTGTGGTGCATGGTTTTGGGGTGGTTGTTGGCGTTTTTGTAATATAAGTTGATTACGGCGCCTATTTGCATAGTTTATCACGTTTGTCCTGATGGAAACGTCGACGTCCATCGGCTCGGGTCTTGGCAATGCCTTAGGAGGAAGTGGTCTAGGATTAGAGAATTGTGGCTGTCTATGGTAGAAAGGCTGCTGATTGAATTGTGGGGGTTGTGTATTTCGTGGCAAATGTGCCAGTTCGGGATAGAAGGTCTGCCTCGGGGCTGGAATCGGTGCAGGTCTTGGCTGAGAAGGAGTGTGCCTCCGAGGGGGAATCGGAGGTGGTTGTTGGTATTGTATCCTTCTTAATAGATTTTGGGAGTTGCTTGCGTGCTGCGCCCGGTAGTCCATATTTTGGAGCTTTAAGCAAAGGTGCAGCGCCTGAGGTAGATCAGCTGGCTCACGGATTCTAAGAAGTCTTGGGAGGTCACCATGTAGCCCTCTTATAAACGTGTCCAGTGCTTTATCTCGATATGCCTGAGTCATGATGTTTGCGGGCTCAGTACTCAGCTCCATTGAGGATAATTTGTTTAAAATCAACGAAAGATGTTGGTAGACTCCATGGTAAAATCCTTGGATGGAATTTGTCCCCTGTACCAAGGTTGTCATTTGGTACTCTAGCGTACCAAGATCCCGCTTGTCCGCGTAATGTAAGGTGAGACACTTTGAGATTTTGGGCCAATTCAGAGGAGTGTTATAGGACTCCAATGCAATATCGGCGTGACCGATAATTTTATTCCTAATAACAGACAGAATGCCGTAATATTTGGGCGTACCTTTAAGGTGGTCGTAAATTTTGAGGATTCGCTCCACACTTTTTTTCCAGGAGCTGAACTCTCCTGCTTCTCCAGAAAATATCCTCAGACTCTTGACTACGTTGGGAATCTTATCCATTTCAGATAGATTCCCGTCGTCTCCGACTCTGATTGCGACATCTATTTCATTGCTTTCATCCGTAGCAGGATTTATCAATGATTCAAATAGACTTCGCCCCCTGTCAGTCAAAGGTTTCTGTTACGAGTCGAGAGATAAGTTGGGTTAGCTCGCGGTTATTTTCGTTACCTTGATTATTGGGTGAAGCATGGCCCTGCTCGACGGCTGGAGCATTGGAGGGACCAGCGCCAACATTCTCGAGTCTACTGGATCTGAGCAAATTATGTGGATTTGACATGCCGATTTGTAAGTTTCAGAACCACTCAATGATCGGAAAACACAAAAAACCGTGCAAAAACCGGATCCTTCGCACTTATCAAAACACAGTTAAGGGATGCGGTAAATTTAGTGGAGTAGAGATACCGTACAAAAACCGAATTCTTTGCACTTATCAAAACCCAGTAAAGGGATGCGGTAAATTTAGTGGAGCAGAGAATTAGTGAATTTATCAATTTTGCACTAATCAAAACACAGTAGGGATGCGAAAAATTTAAGTGGAGCCGAGAAATAGTGGAGTTATCGATTTCACAAGATAAAACAACATTTTTTAAGGAGAAAATTCCATATAAAAATTCAAAAACTTCAATAATGGAAACGGCGATAGATAGTCCGGCAGTGAATTCGATTCGAAAAAAAATTTCCAAAGAAAAATGATTCAAAACGGCAGCGCTGGAAAGGCTAATTATGCTATTTATTTGTTTAAGACCAAGCAAAAATCGATCGCGAGACAACAACCAACAAACACTTAAATATTTGTGTTTTCACTTAGTTTTTAGAGTAGATGAACAAAATCACTTAGCACTTTCACTTTGTCATTTATTTAAAACCCACTAATATTATCAGCAATAATTCTTCATCAAAAATTTCAGATTTATTTTAAGAAATGATATTAATAATATTATTTTGTAATAGAAAATTGTCAGATTTACATAATAATAAAAAGTACTTACATTAATAAAATCGTAGCATGCTTCATTCTCGAGTTTTTAGTTTCTTCCTCGTCGGGAGTTGTTCTGCTTTAATTTGTGGTTGTAGGTACTTGTGACTGCTTTTCGAGTTAAAGTAAGCGGTCCCTTTACGGACGTCCTGTTTGCTATCTGCTACTAAGGGGCCTATCTCAACAGCACGTATCCTTAAGCGCTTGGTTTTCGCACCAGATTCCTGGATTTGTTCCTTGTACGGATCGTTCGATTTGTTCCTCTTACGGCTCGTTCAATTGGTTCCTTTTACGGTTCGTTCGATTTATTCACTCCGCGTTATTCCTTGTACGGAAGATTTGTGCGAGTATTTAAAATGTATCGATGACTTTGGAAGATAAAAGGACCACCTGCCAGTCTCTGCACAGTGTTAAGATCTTTGGGTTACTTGATTTTTTTGATCAATGATCAAAAAAACCTGATCAATCCAATTATTTTTCTTCCAATATTGAACTAACATACAAGTATACGCGCGAAAGCAGGCCCACGTTGGGTGCCAGTTAACTTTTACGACGAGAAATACACTAAAAAAAATATCTTTTAATTTTAACAGGGTCGGTTCCCCTGATGTTTATTCACAAAAATTGAAAGTACAACTCAATTAGAAGTTTACAATTTCTAGCCTAAATAAACTAAATATGCTGATGCAATGTCTGTAGATCTTTCCCATGGGAAAGTACTTGAAATCGGAAATGCAACTCTGCACATTTTGCTGCTCGTGCAGGTAAGTATTATATTTTCGCAAGTTTCTGGAATTCTTCGTTAACTTATATAATAGTTGGGTCCCTTACAAACAGGGTGGCATAGTTTTCGTCAGAAGTGTATGTTTCACGCACGTGCTACGACCATGAGTGAAAGTTAAGTGCCGACCGCCATTGCGCAACGTGATGTTATCCGTTTTTAAGTGTGGGAAGGCGTTAAAAGCACGGAATATTTTCTGCGTTTGCGAAATTAGTTCGGTAGTGAGTGCTTGAGTATTTAAATGAGCCAAATAATTCAAAGATGGTCACGGAACCGTTGAGAATGAGCCGCATGATCGTCAACCGTGAACTAGCATCACACCAGACAACATTTGCCGCGTAGAACAACTCATTTTGGAGGACCGTAGGATGAATTTTCGAAACATTTCGGCTAAACTCAGCATCAGTGTTGGTAGTTGGGAGTTAATCATCCACGAACACTGTCAATATCGCAAAATAACGGCGCAATGGAATCCTAAGCCCACGAACTTCGAGCAAAAATTCACGCGGTTCGAAGCTTGTCGCTGCTTGCTGACGCGATACCAGGTGAAGTGAGACAGTTTTTTAACGCGAATCTTCACTACAGAAGAGGCATGGATACACTATTATACTCTCGAAAGCAAGGTATCATCTAAAGGGTGGAGTAGGAAGGAGGAAGGGTCGCCAGTCAAAGCGACAACAAACAGGTCCGCGGGTAAGGTTATATGTACTGTGTTCTGGGATCGGTGGGGCATGCTGTACGTCGATTTCCTGCACACCGAATGTTTCATCAATACTGCATACTACTCTAACCGTCTGAAAATATACGTGAAACCCGCTTATCGCTCGAAACGAAGGAGCATTCCAGCACCTAGTGTGATTCTTCTCCTGGATAACGCACGCCCTCATACCGCACGTCTCACGCTCGATACAATATCGGGATTGGGGTGGAAGGTACTGGAACGCCCCCACCCCCTACCGTCTGAATTTATCACCCTGTAACTACCACTACCGAATTTATTTCGCAAACGCAGAAAAATGTCCATGCTTTCAACGCCATCCCACACTAAACAAGTTGGGTAGACAGAACTACGCTCATGTCAGAAGGGTTTTGTAGTCAATTTACTAAATGCAGTAACCGGCAACGAATAAAATCAAGAAACATGTCAAAGACGATTTTATTGGAGAAAATTCGAAATTCGAGGATCATACTATTATTCACAAAGTTGAACGAATTTTGACTTCTGAGGTATTTTTTATTGTTATACCCATAAATATCTCCGACGCGAGGGAGGAAACACATTTTTCATTTTTCATCTTATGAAAAGTCATCTGCGTGCTGAATTTTATTGAATTTAAGGGTACCGTTAAGATTTTATTCAAGAAAACATAAAATCGATAAATCATACTATTACTAGCAAAGTTGAGACTTCTCACGTATTTGTTGTTTTTGTACTCATAAAGGCCTGATTGATTTTTTTCAGATTTTTCGGATGAAAGGTGTCCAGTCGCGAGGGGGGTACGCGAAAAGTTCGTACATTTCCCCTTCCCCTGCCCCTCTCGGTACAGATAAGGCAATTTTAAGGCTTGTTTTCAAAAGATCTCATTGAGACCTTTCCAATGACACCCTACTCGACTACCAACAATGGTGAAATTTTTTTTTGAGGAGTCACTTCCCTATCAAGAGAGACCCACCTTATACCCCTTTGAAAAAATTTTCCACCCTTGGACTTTCAAGAAGTCACCACTTCTGACCTGTCCACAAAGTTTCCTGGCTGTAGCTTCTATAGTTTCGGAGAAAAAGTGCTGTGACATACAGACGGACGGACGGAAAAACGGACAGACGGACACAGGTCGTGATTGCAATAGGGTTTTGTATTTTAAGTACAAAACCCTGAAAACGAATGACATTCACTCATGGTTGTAGCACGCGTATGAAACATGCACTCCCGACGAAAATTATGCCACATTATTCATAAAGGACCAAGCCATGGCCTTGAAAACATACATGCGCACCATCTACAGCTTTTGTCTCAATCATATTTGAACCGCCCTCGCATGTATAAATATATATATATATATATATATATATATATATATATATATATATATATATATATATATATATATATATATATATATGTATATATATATATATATATATATATATATATATATATATATATATGTATATATATATATATATATATATATATATATATATATATATATATATCTGTATATATATATATATATATATATATATATATATATATATAAATATATGTACATATATATATATATATATATATATATATATATATATATATACACATGTATATATATATATATATATATATATATATATATCTGTATATATATGTACATATATATATATATATATATATATATATATATATATATATATATATATATATACATATATATATATATATATATATATATATATACATATATATATATATATATATATAAATATAAATATATATATATATATATATATATATATATATATATATATATATATATATACATATATATATATATATATATATATATATATATATATATATATATATATATATATATATATATATATGTGTGTGTGTGTGTGTGTGTGTGTGTGTGTGTGTGTGTGTGTGTGTGTGTATATAGGTATATACATATATGTACATATAATAGAGGGAGCGATCGTGCCTGAAGTGGTTTGCACGGTTAAAAAGTGGTGATTTTGACTTGGAGGACGATGAACGGCCCGGACAGCCAAAAAAGTTTGAAGATCACGAATCGGAGCATTGCTCGACCAAGATCTATCACAAACTTGCAAAATCACTTGGCGTCGCTCAACAAACCATTTTCGATCGTCTAAAAGTAATTTTTCACAATAAATCTTCAATTTCCGAAAAAACCGCACGAATTAACCGGTACCCATATTATAAATATATATGGGATATATCGAAATTTTCGATCACGCTAGAGACCGCAATTTCCACCAAATTTTTAGGACAGGTGGTTAAGTAAATATCTCGGTTACCTCAGAACAAGCTAAAAAAGATCTTGAAACTTACGCTTCTCATGTATATATCCTCGCTCCAAAGGTCACGTGAGCAACATCATTCGTCCACAATAAGAGCTCTACCGCAAAATGCCTCAAAATGACTGTAGTGGCATAAGAGGCAAACTCAACAAACTTTTTCTTGACGAGAAATCATGTCCTTTCAGTTGAATGACTTCCATCGTAGCGAAGAGATTCTCGACAGTTGTCAGTCGATTTATAGAGACAATCGAGACTATCTAAGCACTGGCCTAATCCGAGGAGGTGAGGTCCTAGTTGCCATACGCAACGCTTACTCGAGTGGTATCGTCAATACCGCAACTTTCAAAACTTTCAAAATAAATAAATTTCATTTGTACGTTGGTGTACGAGTATTCCATATTCTCCCAGGGTCCAGTGAGACAATCTATGCCGAGGCTTGGGGAGTTGTCTCTTCACTTACTGAACTCTTGAAAGAAGAAGATAAAATTATTATCTTTGGAGACTCATTCCATTGAATCTTCGAGACGATATTGATTCCAACCTAGTTTCTTCATTGTACGGCAATGATTCACAGCAAGTAGCTCCGACACCCAATTCTTCTGGCAATTGATTAGATCTAATTTTTAGAAATGGTTATGATGAGGTGGTGGTTAATCCAACTAATGATGTGGAAAATCTTTTCAAAAATACCCTTCACCATTCCGCACTTTCAGTTGATTATTCCACCTCTGATGACACAAACAGCCTCCCGTACAATAACTCGGCTTTCGACGCTTGATGTAGATGATGCAGTAAACTCTTTCTACCAGACCATATTTGACGCCGTTGGAAGTCATACACCTAAAATCAAAAAGAGAAATAAACTGTCTGAGCCATGGTTGGATAGTAGTCCTCGAAATTTAAGAAACAGAAGGAATAAGCTCCACAAAATTATATAAAAGAACCCAATGTCAGCGATGAAATTAAAAACGAATATAATGAACTGGCAAATGAATTTAGATTGAAGTCACGCGAGGCCTATGCAATGTATGTTAATTTTATTGGCACAAACATAATCCGGAGCCCAAAGAAGTTCTTTGATTTTGTAAATATTTGGCGGAAAGTTCATGGTTATCCTAAACAAATGACCTATGAAGACCGCAGTTCCTCTGTCCCGGAAAAAATCTGTAATTTCTTCACAGATCATTTTCGATCCGTGAATTCCTTCCCAAACACTACCCCATGTAGATAACACTAAGTCATTTTTTAAACAGCGTTTCAGGAACGCTTAGTTTCTGAAGATGATATCATTAATGCAATTAAAACACTTGATCTGAATCATGGACCTGCCCAAGATTTACTCTCGTCTTTTAAGGGTTTTGTAAAATAATTTTACATAACCCTTCTAGTTTCGCGACCTGTCTGTCCGTCCGTCCGTCCATGTGTCACAGCACTTTTTCTCGCAAACTACTTAAGCTAGAAAAATCAAATTTTGTATGCAGGTGTAAAGTATTGTTATCTTCAAAGTTCAACTACAAAAAATTCTATAAGGTATTTAAGGGGGGTCTCCCCATATAGGGGAGTGCCCTCCGAAAAAAAAGTTCTTAATGAGAACTTTTCAAAACAGGTCTTAACTTGATACTTTCTGCTTCGAGGGACGCGCAGGGAGGGGAAATACACGAAAAATTTGTGTCTCCCCTCACGATCAGACACTTGTGATCCGAAAAATCTGAAAAAAAATTATGTTGGTAGGTGTTTATGAGTACAACAACAACAAATACCTTAGAAGTCAAAATTCGCTCAACTTTGTTAATAATAGTATTATACTCGAATTTCACATTTTCCCCAATGAAATCGCATCGGTACCCTTGAAATGAACGTAATTCGATATTTACGTAGTCCTACTAAGGGCTCTTAAACTTTGATGAAAATCGAATGATATACACAAAAGTTATAGCCATTTGAAATTTTTGCAATTACAACAACCATAACACATGATTTTGGTATTTTATGAACTTTCTTCTTGAAATTTTCCAGTAAGGTCAATAACATTAATATTTTTGAGAATTCATGATTTGAGTGATTTTTGTCGGTTTGCAACAAAATGGCGACCGTGGAAAGTAGAAAAACAATGGATTTTCCTTTGAACGTGCACATCTCTTTGACATATTTCTTGACTTTATTCATTGGTGGTGACTGCATTTCTGAGAAATTGGGTACAAAACTCTTCTGACATGAGCGTAGGTCTGTTTACTCAACTTGTTTTCTATACCAGTGCAGTGACGTATTAGTTTTTCCCCTCCATATCATTTTTAATAACTCACTAATAAGTGGAAAATTTCCAATATACTAGAAATCTTCTCGCCTGACTCCAATTCATAAAAGCAACCGCAAAGGGAGTGTTCGAAATTATAGAGGAATTGCCATTTTATCCGCCATCCCAAAATTATTCAAGAAGGTAGCTCTAAAATATCGCCCGTAATAGAGCAGCGTCTCAATGACCAGCAGCAAGGCTTCAGGAAAAACCGATCCACAACCACCAATCTAACAGTTATGGTCTCATACATACTTTGCGCAATGGAAAAAGGACACCAAGTTGACACAATTTATACTGATTTTAGTGAAGACTTTAATCGCGTCAATTATACGGTTCCGTCAGAAAAATTGGGCAAATTTAGAATCACTGGCCCATTGCTTCGCTGGCTAAGCTCTTACTTCAAAAACCGGACTCAAACCTTTAAATTTTAAGGGTATATGTCCAAAGAAATTCAAGTCTTCTACAGTGTACCTCAAGGCAGTCATCTCGGACCTCTTCTCTTCAATATATGTATATGAGACCTTTCTGATGTGTTATCCGATAAACCCCATTTATTTTATGTGGATGATCTCCAATTATACTCTGGGATAACATCCCACAGTGATTTGATATTCTTACAGAACAAAATAAATGCTCTGCTAGAATGGTCCAACACAAACCACCCATACCTGAAACTCAAAAAATCTCAGATGATTAGTTTCTCTCGCAGAACTTCTATTTTATTAGCTGATTATCACCTCGGTAATACTAATCTTTTCCGAACAGACAGAATAGTAGACCTCGGTGTCTTCTTGGATAAGAAACTCCGTTTTAATTTGCAATATGATCAGGGATGTCATGTCGAAAACTCGTGTAGTATTCTACGAGGTTTTCTACGTCGAATACCTGTGGTAGAATACTTAGTATAAAATGAGTATTCTACATGAACGTGTCGAAAACCTCCAAAAACATTATGTGGTAAATTACATGATGAATATAGTAAATTTATATATCAGAAACAGAATACAGTTTATTTTTTATCTTCACGAGAAAATGAGAATATTGTGTGGATTAAAAACAAATTCAACGTATCACAAATCTTTGCATTCATTCCCCATCGCGTCCGAAATTTTCCAACAGCATTTCAAAGTCGTCGTCTTCTTCAACCATTTGGTCAGTTGACCTTAACGTGAAATAAGTATTCACGAATTTTTTGGATGTTTCGTTCGAGAGTCGATTTCGGATGTCGTTGTTTATGTACGCCCAGTTTGAGAATAAGCGTTCCAGTTGTGCGGTAGATGCGGGAATTTTCAAGTAGTCCATGGCAAATTCAGCAAGCTTATCATGGCCAAGTTCAGCGGCGAAATGCCAAAACGTTTTTGGCGAAGTGATTTTTTTCGCAGTCAATTTTGCGAAACTGCCTTCAACTTCTGTGAATTCACGCAACGATTCAAGCGCAGGCCCATCAAGCTTATCAAAAAGATAGCTTGCAATTTGCTGACGTTGATCCGAATTCAACCGTTTGCCGCGATAAGCCGGATGGAAAAAATTAGCCGTCATCGTTACGATGTTCAGAACGTTGCTTTTTGTCATTCGTTTTTCCAAAAAATCTTTCAATTCACCTGGCCAATCCTGCAACAATTCGAGCCATCTTTCAGTTGCATCTGCAGCTGATGTGTTGCTCTTCTGACAGAAATTCGTCAATTCTGCCACTGGATTCAATAATTCGAGCAATGTTTTAACTGAAGCGACAAATTCTCTATCGAAGAGAATAGATGAAATGGCTGGTTTTGGTACTATTGCATTTGGATCAGACTCTCCTTCCGTTTCACAAGCGGCAGTAACAGATTTCATAGCGGATAAATTCTTCAAAAATGATTCGGCTGCATTCCGTTGAGTTGTCCAGCGTGTTACACAAGAGAGAACTGGTTTTTGGCAACCAGATTTCAGAAGACGATCTTCTAACCCAGTTCTCTTGAAATCTTTTTGTACGCTCATTACTCTGCTCATTACGCGAGAGTTTTTTGTCTTATTCACGATGTCACCAGCCAACAGATTTGCAGTATGCGCATTGCATGTTGAATAGAGCAAATTCTTCGCTTTAACAGCATTTCCCATGCTTTGCATATTGTATGCGTTATCCGTCAAAATAGCATAAACAATCGCATCATAGCGTTCTTTTGCTAATATGATCGCTTTATCCACAGCATCGAACAAATTAGAGCCAGTTTCACGAATGGCCGAAAAGTCGAAGGATTCCAGAAATACTTTTTGGTCATTTGACGTTACGAGCATCATCACCTCGTAGTGACGGTTCGCCGATGAGTTTTGCCAGCCATCAACCAATAACGTTACGCGTTTGCCCATTTTGGCAATCAATTCTTCGTTGCGTTTTTCGATTGCTTCGTACGTTTTATCAAGCAACGTGCTTGCCAGTACTCGACGATTAGGCGGATTATAAGCCGGTCGCAGCCCTTTCACAAAGTTCTTAAAATATGTTGAGTCAGCTACTTGGAACGGAATGTTACATCCATAAAAAAATGTCGCCGCTAACGAATCCAATTTCGCGCCTTCAACTGGTCTTACATCGTCTATGAAACGTTTCATTTTCATTTGCTTTGGTGTTAGTGCTCTGAAACTCGACGTTGATTGCTAGAAATAAAAATAAAATAGGTTTTATTTATTTTTTAACATGTATTTAACTTTTATGTATTCAACTTTTTTTTTAAATTATGTATTTAACTATTAACATGTATTATTTAAAAAAAAGAGAACAAAAATTACATCTCGTATATCCGATGTTTGACCTCAACTTGAATTCGGATGCGAGCTTGGACGCGTAAAAATTAAAATAAAATAAAGGTTATTTAACTTTTGGCATGTATTTAACTTTTTTTTTTAAATTATGTATTCAACTTTCAACATGTGTTATTTAACATGTTAAAAAAAAGAAAAAAAAAATTACATCTCGTATATCCGATGTTTGACTTAAACTTGAATTCGGACGCGAGTTTGTATTGTCACTGCCTTCCAAAGTGGCATTCAATTCACTTGATACTGAATCAACTCCCCTGTCATCGATATCGTCACCCGTTTTTTCCTTGTCATAGTTGTCATCCTTGTCAGCGATTTCATTATCAACGATGTTGTCAGAGCCACAAGATTCACTATGCGAATAAAAAAAATCAACATAAAATAAGTTTTGAACACTACATAGATTAAATTCTAACATATTTTTCACTGATGTTTTATCAAACGTGCTTTTGCGGTATTCATGACGTTGGACATACAGTTGAGACACTTTTCCGCAGGTTTTGCATTGACGACGATTTTTTTATAGCCATACAAATCTTCATGCATTGGTCTCCCACCTTTCGATGTAGATGATGTGTATGCTTCACTTTCATCACTTTCTTTCATTAATTTCTCAAATGCGTTCGACATTTTCATAAAATTTTGGACAACGATTCGAATGACAAAATTATGAATCTAACAAGAGAAAACACGTTATGACAAATCAAATGACAAGCAAGTACAGCTGACGCAACAGATTAGACATATAGACTGCTACATATAGACTGCTAGAGATGCGTATGTGTGTACCCGTACAGTTGACACTTAATCATTCGCTGCCAGCGAATGACTCATACTATGAATTTCTGAGTCTTTTGGAGTTTTCGACCGTAGAAAACGTAGAATACAGTTTTCGACGTATATTACCTACGGGACTCAAAAAATCGCGTAGAATACCATCCCTGACTATGATGAGGTTCTCTGGAAGGCTAATAAAATGTTAGGCTTCATCAAACGGCGTGCTAAAGAATTTCAGAATGTGTGCGTAACAAGGACATCATACATATCATTAGTGCGCCCTATTCTCGAATATGCATGTGTCATCTGGCATCCTGTTTCTGATGTTCATGCAGAAAGATTTGAGTCTGTTCAAAAACAGTGCCTGCTATTTGCTTTACGATCTCAATATGACCCACGTAACTTTCAGAGCTTGCCTTCATATGAATATCGGTTGTCCATTCTTACTTTATCTTCACTTGCCTCCCGTTGAATTATGGCATGCTCTTGCTTTGCATTTGTTGTCCTCGATGGTACCATTTAAGTTCAATATCTGATTGACAGGATATCCTTTAAAGAACCAGTAAAATTAACAAGACATTCACGTCGACATCTAACCATCTACGGTGAAAATGAACCGATTAATAGATACTGCAAAATATTAAATAGCCTGAGCCATTGCTTTTCCCCAACCATATCAAGACTACAGTTTAAATCCAATGTATCAATGTTCCTCTCTTCCTAGTCCTATATTTTTGACTTGTATTTTGTAACTTTTAACTTGTATTTCTTGTGATAATTTATAATTTTGATGTAATACCTTGTTTTGTAAATAAATAAATAAATTCTTTAACCTGCTCAGTCGACCGAGCGAAGACAAAATGCCGAGATTTCTTTCCTACCCTCAATAGAGCTCCAATTTGGATGAAATTTTGTACCGAGATTCATGGAACTGTGTGACAAATCTCGCAATAAAATATCCAAAAAATGGCGGCCGCTCGAAGGTCGAAAAATCTGCGAAAATCTGTTGTTGTAGTTTCACCCACGCCTTCCACCGGTGTTGATGAAATTCGCTAGTTGGGTTAAAACTATGAGTTTCTAAAGGACCATGTAAACAAGTTGGGTAAACAGACCTACACTCATGTCAGAAGGGTTTTGTATTCAATTTTTAAAATGTAGTCACCGATTTTATTGGAGAAAATATGAAATTCGAAGATCATACTATTATTAACAAAGTTGAACGAATTTCGATTTCTGAGGTTTTTGTTATTGTTATACTCATAAATATCTCCCTTGATAATTATTTCAGATGTCCATTCGTAAGGGAGGAAACCATATTTTTCATGTATTTCTCCCCTGTGCCCCACTGAAGCAACAACTGACAGTTTAAGAACTGTTTTGAAAAGCTCCCATGAAAACTTTCATTTCATACTCATATCGGCTACATTTGGTGATTTTTTTTCAGGGGCCACTCTCCTGTACTGTTATCATCGATTAATAGCCAATTTTTTCGAATCCTAGAGTTGTTACAAAGCCCTTTTGCTAGGAGCTCTCTCCCGCCTCCTTGACTTATTTCCCTTATGAATATTTATTGTAGGTACTCATCTTCAGTTATTCATTAAATTGAATCAAGTGTTCAAAGCATGCACCTTAAACGTTGAAGTTGAGAAAAAATATTTCAAAATTATTCAATCTTCGCATTTAAAACAGCCACTATTTTGTTTTACGATTACTGATACCACTAGCTGAACCGATTCACAAAGATATTCATGACACCTATCGTTCCTGAAATTTTCATGCAAATCCTAGCAAAACTGTAGTATCTGATTCGGTAAAAAGCGCATGTTGTTCCATAGCCATATGTTGCCATAGTAATAAATGCAGCGCATATTGTTCCATAGTAATACAGGAGAATACAAACCGCTATAACTTCGCTAGATATAATTCAATCTTTATGAAACTTGCAGGGTATATCAATCTTATTAATAGTCATCATTGAATTTAAGGGTACCGTTAAGATTTTATTCAAGAAAACATAAAATCGATAAATCTTACTGTTACTAACAAAGTTGAGTGAATTGTGACTTCTCACGCATTTGTTTTTGTTGTACTCATCAAGGCCTACATTCTTGATTTTTTTTCAGATTTTTCGGATCACAGGTGTCCAATCGCGAGGGGGGGGACACAAATTTTTCGTGTATTTCCCCTCCCTGTGCGCCCCTCGAAGCAAACTTTGCCAAACTAAGACCTGTTTTGAAAAGTTCTCATCAAGACCTTTCATTTGATACCCATATTGGCTACCTTTAATGAAATTTATTTTTCGGGGGTCACTCCCCTACATGGGGAGAAATACCTTTTAAATTTTTTTTGTAGTTGAACTTTGAAGAGATCACCACTTTACACCTACGTACAAAATTTGATGTTTCTAGCTTAAGTAATTCCCGAGAAAAACTGCTGTGACATACGGACGGACAGACAGACGGACAGACGGACGAACAGGACGCGATTTCAGAAGGGTTTTGTAAAATTATTTTACAAAACCCTAAAAAAATTGGGAGTTAGGTATCAAAAAACAAGATGGCGGCTAGTTGAAGCTCAAAATTTCAAAGGCTTGTAAAAGTTGCAATTTTGATTCGATGTGCATGAAACTTAGTTTCGAGATAGAAAATAACATAATTAGATTTAAGTATTTTGATGATCATTTATGAGCAATGGCGGCGGTAAAAATATGCAATTTTTATGACTTCTGTGGCCCTCTAGCGGCCACATTTTTCTACGGATCTCGATAAAACTTGGGACTATGGATAACTGTACTAAGTCCTTGTACTATATTATCAAAATCGGATGAAAAATAAAAAAAGTCGAGTATTTCAAACATAATAACTGCCTTTTTCACTTAAAAATTTAATAATTTTGCTGTATCTAGATTGAAACTCCGACTCGAATGAGATTTGACATATTGATTGATGAGAGCCTAAGACAAAAAAATTTTAAAAAATTGCAAAATTAAATGTATAGCGACTACAAATTAATTTTGATGAAATAATTGAAAATATATTTCTAATTTGCAAGGAAAAATCTTTTATTTCAGTATTAAGGCGCAATTAACACTTGCATGTCAAAGTCACAGAACGTAAAGAGTTGAAGTTGATAGGGAGCGGTCAAGCTCAGAAAAAGTCAAGACAGAGTTGAATAAAAGCGTGAAATTCAAATTTTGATTTTAACATTCTCCCTGAATTCAAGCTTTATTTCATTAATTACATAATAACATACATGATATGGATTAATGATTATTTATAACAATGAGTTATGCAAGTACATGCCAAGTTTAGACCTTAAAAAATGTAATTTATCTTTTGACAATCCTTTTGTGAATATATCAGCAAACTGAGAGTCAGTGCTTACAAACTTTAATACGATTATTTTTAAAAAATATTTTTCCTTAATGAAGTGATATTTAATGTTAATGTGCTTGCACCTCTTGTGAAAGTTTATATTTTTAATGACACTGATAATCCTGTTTATATTCACTAATATAACTTAGCAATTGTTTTATCCACATTGCTGCCACAGTTTGTTGTCTTTGACTCGACCAAGTCATGGCTGCCCCGTTCTTGAAGAAAACATAGCCAGTGACGGAACGACGTGTGTCCAGATCGTTTGCATAGTCAGAATCGCTGTAGCCAATGACTTCAGAAGCTTCTGGTGTATGTGAGTAGCATAGTCCATACTTTTTAGAATCTTTTGAATATTTAAAGATCCGTTTGACTGCGTTCCAGTGACTCTGGTTGTAGCAATCGAGGAATCTGCTCACCAAACTGACTGCGAACATTACGTCGGGCCGACTCACTGTAGCCAGATGCATAAGAGCGCCCACAGCTTCTCTGTATGGAACGTTCTTCTCGTACTCTCCATCTCCCTTCTATAGCTTCATGTGAGGGTCGACTGAAACAGTATTAGGATTAGCATTATTCATTTCAAATCTGTTTAATATTTGTTCTATGTATTTAGTCTGATGTATGAATATGCAGTTACTAAATCTTTCTACTTGCATTCCCACAAAATCACTTGGAGTTTCCAATATTTTAATCTCAAATATGTTTTCCAGTTCTCCTATAAATTCATTCAATGCTGATTCATCACTTGAGAATAGGAGACCATCATCAACATAGAGACACAGATAGCATTTCTTCTTATTGATTTGACCAATGTACACACATTGATCGACTTTACTATTTACAAAACCAAATTTTTTCAGTGTAGAGTCAAATTTGGCATTCCAGTAGCGAGGGGCTTGTTTTAACCCGTACAGTGACTCGTTCAGTTTACATACCATATTTTCACCATGTTCCAACCCTTCTGGTGGAGTCATAAATATGGTCTCTTCAAGTTTCCCATATGAGAAAGCTGTCTTGACGTCTAGTTGCATGCTTTGAGATTGTTTTGTACAGCTTCAGATAGTAACAATCGTATTGAATCATACCTGACTGTCGGAGCAAAAGTTTCTTGGTAATCAATACCTACAGTTTGTGCATATCCTTTTGCACATAGACGTGATTTATAACGTGGACCAGTTGGATCTTCTTTTATACGGAATACCCATTTGCATCCAATTGCTTTGGCATTTGGGTGTTTTTCTACCAATGTCCATGTGTTGTTCTTCTGTAGAGCATTCAGTTCTTCAGTGATAGATTTTCTCCATTTTTTTTTGTTTACCGATTTTATAGCTTCGGTGTAAGTCTGACACTACCTCTTCGTGATGACACAGGTAAGTATTTTCATCTAGATTGGTCTTTTCCTTATTTTTCTTTCTTGGTCTCAGGGTGATTTTGCTGACTGGAGGACTATCAAGATCAATGCTGGTGTCCGGAATGTATTCACTGTCTAAAGTAGACGGGTTTTTGCGTACAGTGCCATTAGTACTTGTAGTTGAATCCATCTCTGATTCAGAGTTGTTACTATTAACTTCTTCTTTATTTGTTTCTTCTCAGATATTTCTACAGTTTCTTCTCAGATATTTCTACAGGAACATAGTCCCTCTTCACGGTAGATTCAAGGAATGTAGCTTCTCGACTGTTTACCACTTTTCTTGTATTTGGTATTATGAATCGGTAGCCTTTGGTATGATCGCAGTATCCAATAAAGATCATCTTCTGTGCCTTTGGATCCCATTTCTTGCGTTTCTCTTTGGGCAAGTGTACCATAGCTTCACATCCGGTTCACCTTTGGCTTTTCACCAGACCACATTTCTCCTGGTGTTTTAAAAGATAAGGACTTCGTTGGAGAACGATTGATTGCATGTGCCGCAGTATGTATGGCATGAGCCCAGTGCATCTTGGCTAGATTGGTATTTAGGAGCATACACTTTGCTGTCTCTACTAGAGTTCTGTTCATGCGTTCTGCCGTCCCATTTTGTTCAGGTGTATACGGTGTGGTCGTTTGATCTACGATGCCAGCGCCTTTTAAATAATCTGAGAATTCCTTGTTGACGTATTCAATCCTTGCATATCTGTAGAGTTCGGGTCTTTTTCGAGAATGTATTTGCACAGTATCACGTGTAATTGTTGTTGCAATTGACATGTTATCGAATGCCTATAACTTACCTGTTTAGGGCTGAATTTTAATGGAGCCTTCAGAAAATATGCGTTTTTTATAAAAAAAACATGTACAAACTTTTTGCAAAATTAAGGGTTACTGTTCGATTTTATAGATGAAAACGTAAAATCCGTAATTGTACTATTATTTACAAATTTGATGTAATTTTTAATTTTGAAGTATTCGTTGCCCTTGTACTCATAAAGACCTACTTTCCTGATTTTTTTTCAGATTTCTCTGTCCAAAGATCTGCAATCACGAGGGGGGGACACAAATTATTCGTACATTTTCCCTTACCCTGCAGTCCCTGGAGTGAAAAGTGTCAGTTTAAGACCTGTTTTGAAAAATTCTCATCAAGACCTTTGATTTAGTACCCATATCAACTATCTTTGGTAAAAAAAATTTTCAAGGGTCATTCCCCCTATCCTCCTTAAAACCGTTTGAAAATTATTTTATACTGCAACTTTTACTTTCAACTTGCACCACTTTTGATCTACTCACGAAATTTTAAGTTTCTAGCTTATGTGGTTTGCGAGAAAACTTGCTGTGACACACGGACGGACTGACAGACGGACAGACTGGTCGCGATTTAGTAGGGTATTATAAAAACAGAATTATTTTAACGATACCTTCAAAATAAGGAACAATATGTACTTTTAGCGCGGAGCACTTCAATTGTGCAAGCAATTGCAATTTAATATTAACTGAAAGCGATCTTCAAGCTGAAAACATAACAAACTAGCAACACACTCCCCACAGGTTATAAATGAGCTTCTAAAAATATTTCTTTAATTGAATTCTCAGAAATTTTCACTCGACTCGCTCTTTTATCAACTGAGTCAACCTCAGTACATGAGTTTATAAATATTAACATTGATTCAAAGCCCTGGAGCATTCTTCTGAATAATCTACTTGCCGTTGGGAGGGAAATATGATGTAACAATACAAACTTTGGAAGCGTTCTTGCAAAAATTATCAGCGTCCGGGAAACCATAAAAGCAAATAATTGCACATTTCAAACAATTCATTGGAAACAAATTATGAATGCTTGAAAAGTTTGCGAAAGTAAAGTTATATTACCACAGCCAACAAAATGAGTAGAATGCAATACCTTCTCGAGGCCCACGTTATGTTGAGTTTACATTATGAACGCTACCGCAATATACTCGTAAACCAAACCTCATGTTAATTTTAACAAAAAGCTTCTCATTCTTGCCTTTGTGATTTTCATGGAACCCTTAAAGTCATGCAGAAAATTTCGATGTGAAATTCCTTGAGCAAAGTCATGTTTGCCAAAGAAATTTGTATTTTTGTCTGCTCCCTTCAATACTCACCACAACCGACAAGAAATTGCGGTTGATTTGGAATTCGCAACATGGCGAGCTTCCTTCATTACAACACTGCTCAGCATAAACCCACCGCTGAATTTCATAATCACAAGGAAAACTTATTTTGGCAATGATTATAAATTATACATGACAATATCTCTTGCTCCTGTGGATCAAATGTTGCCTTGCATACCACGAAGCAGTTCTCGATCCCCTGGAGAAATTTAAAAGAAGGAACGTAAGAATATTTTTAAAAAATCGGTTTAAGTATGAGCACAGCAGAGAGAAGAGGATATGCAGCGAAAAAGTTTTTTATATCCTTTGACTTAAATATGAACTGAATGTCAGTTGGCTGTTACATGAAGATTGAAAAATACTACTCCGTGAAACTAGCTTTTTTGGATCAATATCTAAAAAAAGGATAAAATTGAAAAAGAATCTTAAAGGAGTATCTAATCGTTGATTTAAATTTGCACCTTGTTCTGTTTTCTGGCGTAACTGTTAAACATTACAGCACACTACAAACAAATATTACGTCAATAGACAAAACGAATGACGAAGGGCATATTTGAAAAAAAAAGTTGTTTTGTCTTCCATCTCTGTAAATTAGATTAAATGTTTATCCACAATTCTGACTCCTACACACTTTGTGTCACAATCTGTAATACTACACAACCTTGTGCTATCCTTATGAGGTACGACGAGTGGCCTCCATCATTGTTTTGTATTTGGATAATCCTACGAGAGTTTCAGTCAAAAGTGACGACGATGAAGATGACGATGATGATGTTGGGCAAAGAAAACGTGAATAAAAACCTAAAAGAGTAAAAAAGCTACACTTCGAGGTAGGCCCTAGACATTCAAGCCGTCAGTGTCAGAAATGATTCGATATTCCGACTTGAGTTTGGGCAGAATAAAATCAATTAAATGAAAAAGTGGAAGAATAAAAAGGAAAAATATGGTAAACGAGTATTGTCAAGAGAATTGTTGACGAGAAAATCGGGGGATCCTGAAAGAAAACATTTTGTGTTATTGTAGTATATTTGAATGAGAAAAAAAAACAAGCGGAAGCTGTTCAAGTGTAAATCGCGTTTGGGAATCTTTTCGGAAATTGAATGGAAAGTTATCTTTTGGAGGAAATTTCATTTAGAATATCTGATGGATGACAAAATGATTAGAACACAGCACGTATCCCTATTGGATGGTAGCAGTGAAATCTGCCCGACTTTGCAAGGCACATTTTCATTAATATAAATATATCTATTTATAATCTTGGCTCGATTTGGTTGAAATGACAATCGAATAGAAGTTCCTTACTCAAAGACGTCCATTATAACGAAATTTTATCCATATTTTTAACAAATAACCAACCCAAAAAACAAACCAGCAGATAGAAATGAGCTCCTGTCAGAAAGGTCTTGTACTCACTCGCTGAAACACAGGTCAACGTCGTACGCAATCGATGTAATGAATCAAAGTTAAAGTCAAAAGCGCTTTATTCAATGCTAATCATTGTAAATTTTCAAAGAATATAAAACTAATTCCGAACAATAAAAATACGAAAACTTAATGGTCCAAATGGCTCTAAATTTAAACGTTATAAATGAAAAACATGAAATCAAAAAACAAAATCAAATCCAAATTAATTAATGTTATTACATATTTCAAAACTAACCAACACTATTCAAAAATTATTTATGACTAACACAACAGTGAATATTTATCCTATACCTAATATGTTATAACCTAGTTTTAATAAAATTCAATCAAAACTTTATCTTATACTAAAACAATGCGATCACAATATTATTAACCTAATCGTAAAACTTCATGTCTAAACCTAATATGATAAAAATAACATATATCTATCCTGAATATTGAAATCTATTCCTAAATTTTTAACACAAACAAACAACACTCTATGTAGCAACAATGAACTCAAACTCAAAACTATGCAACGGAAAACACAAAAACAAAAATATTAACACGAATAATTTAGACGTTGTCATTCAGCCACCAACACCTAGATCACTCCGTCCGAACTCGACCAGCCTTGACGAATCTACCAAATGAGCATCTCCATTACAATTGCTGGTCTCGTGAACTCAAATTCAGAGGATATTTTATCTTCTTATCGGTGGCTCGTCTATATACGTGATATATAATTGTGACACCGTCAGAATCAAAAACATATCGATTCATGTCCAAATACACAAATGCTTCGGGAGTAAGGAAGCCAGTAGTGAGACAAGTCTCACCCTACCCGTCTGTAGGGTGGAACGGCTGTAAAATCCAGGGATTTTCGCTCCCAGTTACAGCTCTTGCGATATGATTTTGAAGAAGTTTCAATATGAAGATATCGACTCTTGTCACTTGAGCAGTTTGATAAATTCTTCTATTCAATATATAGTGCTTCCAATCAGTCTCAGGCTTTCTGTACAAGCTAGTGAATGCACAAAGACATTTCCCTTCAATAACTCTTAATCTTTCCCTAGTACTAGCACTCTGGTTGTATCAGATCTGAATTCCATATGTAAAAACTGGTCTAATCAGGGTATTGTAACAGATAACCTTGACCTTTTGATCGATGTATCTGGAATGTAAGTCTTCAAAGGACCATGACTACTTTTTGTGCCTTACTGAGCATGATTTTGACATGTTCAGTATAGTACAGATACTGATCGAGATCAACACCGTGGTATCGAACACAGGATTAATGTTGAACCCGTTCTGATCTACCCTCACCAGCCACGATGTGGGAATCCTTCCAATTGCGTTTCAGGTCTTGACCGGTTCCCTGAAGTAATATCTGAAACAAAATTGTTTCGCACTTCTGTGCATTGATTTTCATTCGCCAGCTGTCGTGTAGAGCTGCACATCATTGGACATTTTTTGAAGATTGCTCTGAACTATTGTAGCTTTTCGGTCTGCCGTATAGATGATCAGATTATCAGCAAACGCTACCAATAATCGCGTTGGCAAGACGTTAAAATCAAAGCCGCCCAATAGCTTGCGAATGAATATTGAGAAGAACAGAGACGCAGTAACTGTTCCCTGCTGTAGACCATTCAAGACCTTGAAGTCGCGCAATGTCATCAGATTTTCATCAGTTATAACAAATCATTTCCTGTATAATATATAGCACACCATGCAAAATGCTGTCTGGAGAACCATGTCCTGAAGAAGTTTAAAAATTAGTCCATCTCCATGTCAATGAGGCACACTGCAATACATTCTCTATTGTTCTGTTTCCAACAGATGCCTGAGGTTACTTTCGTTATCACATGTATGGTCAGACACCTGGCACGAAAATGAAATTGGCAATTTGGCATTAGCTCATATTTCTCAATATGGGCATTTAATGCTTTGTTCAGTATCACTTCAAATACTGCTTTTAGGGCTCGAAAATTCCTTTCCTTTTTTAAAGATCGAAAAAACCTTAGCCTTTTTCCACCCGTTTGGAAGTATGAATTGCTCAACATACCGTTGAACAATATGCAATAATTCCTAATAGCATTCTCAGACAAATATCGGAGAACTATATTCGGAATACCGTCAATACCACATGCTTTGTTGTTGTTTATCCTCCGAAATATGAAACACAAGTCTTCATAGTTGACCAAATAATCAATAATATTCAAGCCCGATATGAGGTCAGATATCAGTGTTTCATTGAAATGAAGAAGAAATTCGCCCTTCAGACTTGATTTTAAGTCGGAAACTTGTGCTTCAACGACCTCTGAAAGTATTTGATTCCTTCTCTCAGGGTTTGGTAGATGAACCAACTCAAAATGTGTTCCAATCAGGACAAGTTTATGCAATGCCTCACGTATAATCCTGTTTCCATTTCTATCCGGAGTCATACTTTCAATTTCGATATCAGCCCTATTGAAAAGATTTATCTCACTCCTACAGACTTGAAGATTTGATACCTTCACTCAAGAATTTTTGCGGAATAAGCTATTCACTTACATGAAAGCGCCATCTGGTTCCTGTGGGCTAATATCCTTCAGTTTTTCCCCCCGTTGATGACTGAACTCACTCCTGAAGTATGAACAAATTAAGACCCGGACATTCTTCATGTGTAATTTCAACAAAGCCAATGAGGCATGGTTATAGTCCAAAAATCGCTGATAAGTATTTTTGACGCGTGTGAGAAGAAAGTTTTTCAATTTCGGTGTTTCATACCATTCTATATTGTTTCGATGTTTAAACTTGGCTGCTACTTTCTCAATCGTTTGCAACATCAGCTTCTCTCACGTCAACAAATAGAGATCAATAACATCGTTTGTTAGATTCCTGTCATTAGACATTGCTTCTGGTAATCCCGAATAAAGTTCTTTTGAAAATTTTCCCCAATCATGTTGAACTGGAATGAGGAAGATATCATGATGATTGATTTCCATTACGATTGCATTATGGTCGCTATCGTAGGGAATTACCTGCAATTTCACTGGAGGACTATTAGAGCTGAATTCAAGTCTTGTGTTGGCAATGCAGAGGTCCAAATATGTATGAATCTAGTGTAGCTTCTTGAAGTGCACGAAAAAGATCGGCTGTATCCTCGCCGTAGTCTAAACCTTTTAATAAAAAGGTCTGATTCTTCTCACTTTTAGGGGTATAGGTAAAGTGTAGAACCCCCACAGAATTCAGCGCATCTGTGGCTGACTTGTAGTCAACCAGTAAATTCGTCCTGATAGTTAATTTTTCGGCATAAACTCTTTTGATCACGAAATTGGTTAGCTTATTTTGGGCTGCAAATAGCTGAACTCCTCCGTAGATGGTCACAAGCCCGTTTGAGAAAGGAGGAAGGAGCACCTTGTCTCCCCAACCACTAACTTCCATGATTCCTTATCCCAAATCCCCCAATTAAATGGTAGTAAATGCTCTCAGTGTCGCACATTGGGTTTACTGGTTCCCCAATAATGGGACATTAAATGCCGAGAAATACTAATAACTGTAAATACATCTGCAGCTCTACTGCTAAATCTTACTTCCAACCTCCTTTGTGGGTACGTAAGAGCGTGAAGCCGAATCTTCCATGCCTGATAACGTAATCGACGTAATAACCATGCCGCTGGAATAGAGGTCGGGTGACGGGCTAACTTCCCCTCCCTGGAAAACCTAAAAACGTTTCGAAACCTGCAGATGTGCCTCGGAATTGATTGAACTCACGGCAATGGCCTCGCAAACGAAAAAAGGACTATGGCATTGAATCCTGGAATCTCAGATCACTCAATTACCCTGGCGCTGTTAAGGACCTTTAGCAATAGGCCAGTCAATATCAATTAAAAATACTGTCAATCCAGGAAACGAACTGGATTGGAAAATACATCCAAGACATGAGATCGCACACAATATTAAAAAGTATGAAGCCCACTGGAAAACAATTTGAAGTCGCCTTCATTGTGGATAGAGAGCTCAAATCGCACGTTATTGATTTCAAGACAGTCACAAACGGGTATGCGGAATCTATATTTAAGCGAAATTTTTCAAAATCTGGCCAGTTAATGTTCCTGCCTCGATAGAAGAAAAAGACGAAGAAACGAAGGAAACTTCCTACAACCACCTGAAAAGACTGCTCGACTCATTGCCTACAAATGACACAAAAATAATTCTGGGGGATTTCAACGCTTAAGTTGACAATGAGCTATCTCATCGTGGAACGACTGGAGGATATAGCCTCCACGATGAAATAAATGATAATGGCCAGCGCCTGATTGACTTTACATGTAGCAAAAACCTAGTCATAAGTTCAACTTGCTTCCCACATCGACGCATTCATGAAATGACCAGATCGATCATGCTCTGATCCAACAACGTTAAGCCTCAAACAAACTTGATGTTCGTACATACCGAGGAGCACAGTGTAACTCAGATCATTACTTGATCAAATTAACCTATCGATGCCGTATATCAAAGGCAAATTCGGTGAAGATCAGCCCGCTACAAAAATTTGACATCGAAAGGCTTCAAACGGCATCTAAGGCCAAAAATTTCACTTAGAACCTCGACGGCCAGCTGTCTCCTTTCTTATCAGATGCATAAGTAAAGACGAGCAACGAGCTTGGCGGCTATTAGGACCGTGGCAGTACAGACGATTCGACATCAAGCCCGGCGCAAGGGGAATGATTGATTCGACGATGAATACCAGAATGTGTAAGATAAAAAGAGTCAGTTGTACAAAGTATACGTAGGTAGGAAAACCAGGACGAAGAGAGAACACTATGAAAATCTCAGAAGAGTAGCGAATAAGATAATTAGGATTAAAAAAAGAGAATACTATGACGATCAATTGAGAAGTATAGATGTAAGCCTAGCGAGCAACAACACAAGATAAGCATACAAAATAATGAGAAGCCTGAAATGTGGTAATCAGCCCAAAACCACGCTCTATCGTGATAACATCGGCAATATCATCGCTGATGAAACCAAGATTAAGGAAAGATGGGCATCAAATTTCAAGAACCTCCTTAACTTTCCGCACAGTTCCAGAGCATCGGTGCCAATAGATGTTTTTGGAGAGCTACCATTGACCTTACCAACTCTGGATGAAGTTTGTTCCATCATCAAAGCCCAAAAGAATAATAAAGCGCTGGGCATCGATGCAATTCCAGTGTAGCTCATCAAATATGGTGGCAGCAGTCTTCATGAAGCTATTCACAAAGTCATCCAGCAGATTCGGCAACAAAAACACATGCCGAAAGAGTGGAGCCAATCAATTACAGGTATATTCCCTACCCACAAAAAAAGTAACAAGCAATATGTTTTCAAAAATCGTAGAAAAGAAAATCGGATCATACAACAACAGTAGTCTTGGGGAGTATCATGATGGTTTTATAACAGGTAGATCGACAACAGACCGATTGTTCACAGTCAAGCAGGTATTTGAAAATGCTGGGAGCTCAGCATAGACGTGCACCATATTTTCGTTGACTTTAAGCAACCATACGACAGTTTTGATCGTAACGTACTGTACCAAATAACGCTTTGTTTGAGCATCCCAGGCAAAAGTCCTTGGGCTATGTGAAGGTCAAACTTTAATTTACAATCAAAAACCACACCAAGATACTTAAAGCTAATTACACTGTACAAAGGGGCTCCAACAAGACTTTAGGTGGAGGAAAATGGATATTTTTTAAAAGGAAAATGTTATCTGGTGGCATTTGGAAACATTCAAGGAGAGATTGTTTGATTTGCACCATTCACTTTGACGCAATAGGTCACTTTGTAAGGTATCAATATTACATTATGAGTCAATTACCCGAAAGATCATAAAGTCGTCAGCATAAAGCAGACAGGGAGAAGTGATAGCAGAGGGAAGATCAGTGACAAATAGTAGGAATAAAATGATGCCAATTACGGAACCTTGCGGTACACCTAAACTGGGGCGAAATGTAGAGGAGAAGCAGGAGTTAACAGTGAGAAGGCAGCGGCAATCTCAAACATAGGGTAGAAGCCAGGAGTACAGGAAGTCAGAAATTTCGAACTATTAAACGCTTTAGATAAATCCGTGAAAATAACGTCTATTTGTTGCTGACGGTCAAGGGCAGCAGCAATGTGGTGGGTAAAAGAAAGCAATTTAGTCAGAGTAGATCTACCTCTGACAAAACCATGTTTTTGTTCTGCTAAGGATGGAAGTATAAGAGGAAGCAGAGTATCGAGAACGATTTTTTTAAAGGGTTTTCCCAAAACAGGAAAGGAGAGGTATGGGACGATTGTTGCAAACGAAATTGCGATCCCCAAATTTGAAGATAGGAAGAATATGGGCAATTTTCCACTGGGAAGGGAAATCTCAGCAGCTAGGCTCAAATTATAAATAATTGAAAGACACACAGAGAGACGAGGATAGTGCCTTTTCAAGGAAGTTTGAAACGCCGTCTGGGCCACCACCGGTATTAGTATCAAGACTCCTTAAGAGCAGTTCAACTTGCAAGGGATTGGTACGAATCGCGGGAGAGGAAAAGGAAGAAGAAGAAGAATAGAAAGAAGGAGAAGCATTTAAAATACCGGAAAAGAAAGAAAAGAAAGAAGCAAAGATAACACAGGACTCCTGAGAGGTAGATGACGTAATGCCATCGTAGCTGAAACTAGCTGGTATATTATGAGAGTTCTTTGAAGATTTAACATAAGACCAGAAAGCGCGAGTTTGATTGGATACAAGTGCATCTTCGATATGGTTGACGTAAGCACAAAGAGTAAGCTTTGCAATTTTCTTACACTCAGCAAGTCTTTGCTTGTAATCGGCAAGGTCGTTAGGGGGGCCACTGCAGAGGAATTTTCTCCGGAATGCATCTTTCACCTTAATGGCTCAGGCAATATCTGAGTTGAAACAAGGAGCATCTTTAGGCCTCCTTAATGGAAATAAAAGGGTGACCTGAGTAAATGAGGATGAGAGAAACAGAAAGAACTTAGCAACGCATTCTTCAAGGTTAAAGTGAATGAAGAAAGAATACCTGTTAACTGCGTTAAGCCCATGCTGCATAGATTCGCTTTTAAAAGGTTAATGCGACAAGGTTATGTTAGGAGAAGGTGGAGAAAAGATAGAAAGCTCCATGAAGAGGGGTGGGTAGTGAGGATCTGGATTAATGAAGGATGAGTGAAGTGGATGCAGTAAGAGAAGATGCTGGCAAGTTAGAAAAAACAAGGTCAAGAAGTTTATTATTGGGATTTGCACTAGTATTGAATTGGGTGAAGGAGCATACGAAGAGAAACGAAGAAAGGGAAAACTACAAATTACCTTCGGGCAGTATGGAAACATATTTATCATCCCAAAAAATGGAAGAAAGGTTGAAGTCCCTACAGAAAAAAATAGGGGAAGATGGGAAGTAAGGTAAGATATTGCTACAGAGTTCCGCAAAAAAACGTTTATACACCATAGCAGAGCTGCTATATGGGATGCAGACACACGAAATGAGAAGCGAGAGGGCACCAGAACGAGAGACTTGCACAATAATACGCTCCACTGGTAGCGAAGGTATAAAATCCTCACAGGAGTTGCTAGTTAGAGAGGCATGTACACCCACAAGAATGCCCCCACCATCAGATTTGCCAATGACAACACGATCTCTATCTCTGAGGCTATTCACGTTGTTTGGAAGGAGGTCACTATTATAAAAATCATTTGTCAGCTATGTCTCATTTGGATAGATGATCTGATGCAGGTATATAATGGAAGAGATACGAAGTTCAGATGTCTTGGTCCTAAAACCACGGATATGTTGATAATAACAGAGCAAAGTAGACATTATACAAGGTCTATGATGTAACGAGTGCGAGGCTTATTAGTTGTTTCTCCTGTTACGAAAGGACACAGAGTTATTTCACTTCTGATTGGCAGAAAACTTTTTTGCCAATACTCCAGGAGACCAAAATTCTTTTCCCAGTAGGAAATTTAGATTGGCTGGAACCGGGATTTTGTACGAAGCAATTAAACGGAATGAGCTTCATACACGGGAGCAAATCTGGGATAACCCCGTCCGGAGTGAGTTTTGTACACTAGAGCAAATCTGGGATAAAATTCAATTTAAACTTAATATGATCGGCGATGTCTTCAAGTGGTGTGTTGTAGTGCAATATAGATATAAAGACTCGTAAGGGGAGGGGCGAAATAGCACGCAGTGGGAAGCCAGGTTTAATTGAGGTTTCATTCGCTACAACTCTAGATAAAATTAATGTTTCAGTGCTGATTTCGGGAACGTTCCTGGGTGGCAATGATGCTTCAGAGGTTGAACCATTAGAGCCTGCTTCTTGTTATAATAGCTCGTTTCAAATTACTTGAAATCGTGTTGCAAGGTTTGCATTGGAAGTCGATGAAGGTGGCAGATCAACTCTGGCTTGTTAGCTAAGTTGCCACTGAAATAAGGAATTTGAGGGTCACCAGTTTGAATTCGAATTGTCTTGAAGTATCATCAACTCATGTGGCAACTCTTGTTGTCGAAGTTACACCCTCCGCTCATCTGTATCGAGATCCACTGTAGACGTGGCCAGATAGTTTCCATTTAAACGGAAAATTTATACAAATATAATTCGCATAAGTTTTTCCTTTAAATACTTTAAACTCAAGCGGAAGGTCACTCTTCCCTACAAGACAGCCTGCAACGCAAAGACAAGGAGTGAGCTCACCTGATGGCTAGCTCATCAGTAAAGGGGTCAGCCAACGTGGCGAGTCCCATACCTAGTCAAGTTTCCATGCAAGTGGAAAGACCGAAAGTGTGGTTCAATTTATATATTCGTTCTCCGAGTAATCACACATAAATAATTTAATTTTTTTATAACATAACATATGCTGATATTCCTACTCAAATTAATCTTACATGAATACGTGAATCCTGAAGCAATTATTCCGAGAATCTAAGTACTTTTGGTTTTTGTTATGTTTGCTCTAAACTCCAGTTCTGAAGGGTGTTCCAACCATAATGCACGATGTTAATTGTGCGCCACACCTCAACGTCAAGTTTTTCGCCGAGTTTAATTTGACATTCTTTTGTTTCAGTGTTTGACAAATTTAACCATGAGCAGCGCATTAAGGTTGTTGAAGCCTTTTACGAAAATGGGCATTCAAATCAAAATACATTTTGTGCACTTTGTGATTTTTTGGTCAGCATAATCAACCAAATGTGTCCACAATCGGGAGAATTGTGCGCGATTTTTAGCAAACTGGGTCCGTAGGAAATATGAAATCACCTGTGCATGCTCGGCCATTTTATTTTGCGGAAAATATTGCTGTTGTTTGCGATAGAGTGGCAGAAGAGCCGTTAACCTCGACTCGTCGTCGTGCCCAACAATAGAACATCTCACGAACATCATTGATGCGAATTTTTAATAAAGATGCCTTCTGGCCATTTTAAGCGTCGGTAATACGTTGAATGGTTGGTTGAACAGACAGAAAGGAAAAGTGACACCTCCGTGGATTCATTAACAAGCAGAATTGCCGCATTTGAGCAAATGAGAATCCACGATGCATCCAATGGATCCACAAAGAGTGACTGTTTGGTGCGGTTTTTGGGCTTGCGGTAACATCGGACCGTACTTCTTTGAAAATGAGGACAGCCAAGCAGTTACCGTGAATTGTGTTCGCTATTGCGAGACAATAACGGACTTCTTGAAGCCAGAAATTAATGTTATGGACCTAGACGATATGTGGTTCCAACAGGATGGTGCCACTTACCACGCAGCCAACAAAACAATGGGTCTTTTGCGCGAGAAATTATATGGCCGTGTTAACTCACGTTGTGGTGATATTAATTGGCCGCCACGAACATGTGATTTGACAACGTTGGACTTCTTTCTCTGGGTATATTTAAAAGAAAAAGTGTACGTTAATAAGGCAAAAACAATTCAAGAGCTTAAGGATGAGATAAGTCAGCACATTTACAACATTGAACCTCAATTATGTCTCAGAGTCATTGAAAGTATGGACCATCGGATAGAAGTATGCCACCGCAGCTATGGCGAGCGTTTGGAAGATATTTTGTTTTACACATAATTATCATAGATCCTTCTATTATAATGAAAAATATTAACATAAATCTCTGAAAACTCCAAGTTTTATTATCGTGCGTTTTGGTTGGGCCGCCCTTTACTTTTAAATTGGCTGCAACACATCAAATTGCATGTAATATATAATTTTTCAAATAAAATAACATTAAATCGACTTTACTTTTCCAATTATTTTTCTAGCTTTATAAGGTGTTGTTTTCTTTTGTTGTTTAGTTTTTTTATATGATTAAAAGAAATAATATAGCCAAAAGGGTACTTACCTTATACTCCTCCGACGAGTGCTTATTGACGGGGTAAGGAAGACCTGTGAACACTTAAAACACATTTTCTTCTAAACAAATCCACTCAGCGAATGATAAATTAAAAAAAAGAAAGAAATATGACGAGTTGTTGAATTAGTTCAAGCTGGATTCGTAAAATTGAATCGACTGGCAATTCAACGGTTTAAGAGGTTTTACCCATAAGGTAATCATTCACACTTGCTCGTGACGAGGGAGGAACAACGGTGGTTTTTGGGGTTATCAGTGGGAAATTTTTTTTCCGCTGAAAGATGGTCTCAAATTCCCAAGCTGCGATAACATACATCGTGCAGTGTTGCAAAAATGGGGCAAACATGTAAGTGGATCACACTTCATATGTGCAGAGACTACGATGCGCAAACGTGTATAGACTAGAGAATCTACAATGTGATGCACTCCACTCTTATGCACGTTTTCCTCGATGTTGTTTTACGTGCTAATTGACCGTCTCCATGCTTTGAGGCGTAGTAGATAGCGTTAATTGTAATCAATTAAACGTCTACGTGTATTTACTGCTTCCTGTTGGTGGCACAATGTAAATAATTCACCAAATTTACTTTGCCATACGCACTATGAAATCTTTAGCCCGCATAAAATGGGATAATTTATGCACGGTATTTCCACAATTTTTAGTTCCCCAACTACTTTTATGCACCGATGACTGTCACGGGGTATTCGGCAAAAAATCAATGAATATTGACTGCAGGATCAATCACCGTGTATCAGTATTCGATTACATAACTTTCACTGGTTCATATTAATCACTTTCTGCAACTTCATTCTAGCATCTTTAAGCAATTAATTAAGACAGAAAGAAAGATGATGCACATTAAAATCAACCTTAACTCACTTGTTGTCTAAGACGTCGCGTGACAATACCAATGCATTTTAACACGTTATTTTCCGCACTTTATCCAACCTAAACTTTTCGAAACGACTGTTCACATACTTGGGATAAGATTTCTCATTCAAGAATAGAAAAAAATTCTGTTCAAAGTCAATCACATTTGACTAGCACAGTACACAAACACGACGACGCAGTCAATTCCTTTCCACTGATGTAACCGCCTTCCTCATTTCGATCAGACTCCTTATGCCGCAACGGTGATGTACTTGGCGAGCCCTCTGCTTGCCGGCAATGGTTGTTTCTTTCCGGCGAGATAAGAACGTAATTCATTTTCTAGATTGCGTTGCAAAGAGGGTTGCTGTCATTGAATTTTTTATTGTAATTTTTTTATTGAATTTGTCTTCTTTTATAATATAGATATATTCTCCTGGAACCCACATGGTAAAAAATTGAATTTAGAACAAGTTTTTTTTTATTTTCTGAGCTATTTGAGGTTTCGCTAAATAAAATCTATAGATTAAATGTTTCATTGATGTCTATCCTAGGATTTGGAGATGGTATCATATATGATACTTCGGGAAAAGCAAGAAAAAACCATGTGATTTAAATACTATCAATTAATTTTTTTATTCAATTAGATTGATCTGTTAATATTCATAAAAAGGTTTATAACAATTTCTAGTTTAATCAAAACATAAATATACGTCGCACCTATGACATTTTACATAAGTAAATGCTTTGCAACCAGGTTATCTGCATTTGGAACGATTCTTATCCACATTTCTCCTATCTTTTGGGTGATGAGATGCTTGTTTTTTTTTTCATTGTGTGGAAGAGCTGTGATAATGCGTCTTCTCTGGGATCAACTGGATGTAGATGTTGAGGAAAGTCTTGGACTCAGTGGTTCAGGGTGTGGGTTTTGACGGGTCTTATTTTGAGACGTATAAATTAAAGTTTTTGCCAGCTTCATTTTAAAATCAAAGTACTGACACACAGGATTTAGCGTTCCGATGATACTCCATCCAAGAGGCAGTAACTGCAAAATCTACAAAATGGAAAAAAGCCCTCACGGATCACACTCCAGTCCGACTTCTCATCGCATGTTTGCCAAGATCCCTATCTAGCAAGTCTATCTCTCCCATGTATGAGTTTGTAAAATTTGATCGAGACCGACCATGTTACATCGATGTACATTTTTTGCTCCTTATTGCAACGTTTACAGGTATCCTCAGGGTGTACTGCAATTTGTGTTGATGCGATAAAGATTAGCTAATTATCAAACCATTTCAATCAAAAGCACCATGTCCCTGTTTCCTGAGGGCGCTATCTGATCTAAAATAATCTATTTTGATTTTTACTAGTCTGCCATTCTTTCTCACAATTTCTTCCTTTTTTGGGATCTTGTTTTTCATCAAAATTCCCGTTCCGTTGCATTCTGTTTGCGAGGTGACATCCAAACGTTGTACGGAGGTAAAATAACGATCTATGTAAATCAACGTCCTAACAGGGAGGGTGTCCTACAATCAGAGTAACATTCTTCCACCTACGTTTAAGTTTTCAGATGTTGGGTACAAAGCTGATTCCACTAAAGACCCTTTCTCTTCATACAAATACAATCCTAGTGATAAACCTTCGGGATTGGCTGCGATAAAAATTTATATACCTTTTGGCTTTGGCTTTCCTTTCACCAACTGGTTTTTAATGCATCTTCCTGTGTAGGGTGAAATCTGTTCACCGAAGGAGACATTTCTGTCCCGGCACGCTCTTCCGATTTCTGCAATGATTGGGCCCATTTTCCAGAAACAGTCACGAGATCGTGTGGATTCGGAAACATCATCATCGATGAAAACTTTTAAATGTGAATGAATTTCAGTATCACGATTTCTAAAAATTGCAGGTATCGCTAAATCATCTAGTTTTTAAGGCCCAATACGGTTATATTCTTGGCATCCCTAAAAGTGCCATGACCGTGCTGCACCCAAAAATCGTTGAATTTCTGGAAGGACGTAACGTTTATACAAAATGATACGTTTGCAAAAAATCAGCATTCAAATACCGTGCAAAATATTGCACGGGTTTTTGACATCAGGCCTCTGACTGATGTCAAAGCTGACTTCAGTGGGAGTTGATTACCAAAGATGGGTCTGAAATCACTTAAATGCTTTCAAATAACTGGCCTACCGGCGCAACTATTCCTTGTTGAACTGGAGGTGTGCTGTAGCTCATCCCAATCACTATTTGGATTTTACAAAATTTGCTGTTCTTCAATAAAATGGATATTTTGGTTTTGTATATCATCTTCATCGACATAGTCCGAGATATCGAGGTCAAACAATACGTGGCGAATTTCCTCGTCAGACATACCTGATATCATTGTAAATTGCTAACATTATCTTCGATAGTATCACATATGATACGCTTTATTTTCCGTATGATATTCGCGTTGACAAAGACTTTTACGCCATTCACAATACCGTAATAAAAAACAACTGTCAACCGCTCGCAAATTCAAAAGTATTAATTACTAACCCTTACGTGAAGTCAATATATTGAAAATTGCAAATTGGTCAAAAAATAACGGCACCGCAACTAAACACTCTAAAGTACTTCACTTGAAGAAAGTAAACCTGAATGCCACTAGACGTCTATGATAAAGCTTTATACATGGGCTAACGCGATAATTTAACAGATGGCGCTGTTATGAAGCATTTATAGTGACTAGCGGTGACAATCGTAATTTCGAAATGACAACACAAGGATCGGCTGATTAAAATTATTTGACGTTCCTTGCTCCTTGTTATCTCTTTCTCGCTATCTAACCGCCTTTGTGTGATGTTATGATCTTTTCGCTGCAAAATATATATCTGTAAATTAAGAAGGCTTGGTTGTTATTTTCGTAGACTTAAATGGAGTGAATGCCCATAGTGGTGACCCCGACGTGATTCCCTAATTTAAAGTGACTTTTAAAAGGAATCCTAAGAAAAAACTTAGTTTTCGTGAAAGTGCGGAAGGGCCGCCAACGTTTTCTTTTCAAAATGGCAAACGCGTCAAACGATAAAACGCCGAAAACGCACAAAAATGCACCGCCAATTGCGCCAAGACCTTCGTCATCTGCGAATTTATTTGTTGAAGCATCGCGAATCACGAAACTTCCTGCGTTTTATAGACCTGATCCGGAATTGTAATTTGATCAAGGAGAAGCCAGTTTCCACACACATCAAACCACCCGGATGAAACGAAATTTCGGTACATTATCCAGTATGCTGAGCCCAAGATATTGCCGTCATTTCCCTGGCAAGGAATCCATCGGTGGAAAATAGATATGAAGCAGTTAAGTAACGAATTTCAACGGTATCTGCGGAATCCACGGAATCAAAGCTGAGGCCGTTATCCCAAGGCCAAAATCTGGGAGGCAAGAAACCATTGATACCCGTGCTGATGTGTCAGTTCTTCGAAAAACGAAGCATCACACTGTTTCCTCGAAATTTAAAATATACACTGCCAACAACTTACCTATACTTATATATGATGAACAATTTTTATTGCTGGACCTCGGTTTAAAAAGATTTCTTTGGAGATTCATTATCGCGAATGTTTAACAGCCCATCATTGGAGCAGACCTGTTACAGAATTTTGGTTTGTTGGCTCATCTCCGAAGGAAGGTAATCGTGGGCAATATTAAAAAGGCCACCGGTGCGGTAATTACCGCCGCCTTAATGCTGTCACCGTTCCGGATAAATATCCGATCGCGCATTTGAGCAATTTTACGCATAATTTGCATGGATGCAAAATATTTACTACATTGGATTTAACACGTACATTTCATCAGATCCCGGTAGTGCCCGAAGATGTTCCCAAAACTGCTTTTTGAGTTTAAGGTGATGCCATTTAGACTCTGTAATGCTGTTCAAACGTACCAACGCTACATCGACTCAGCATTATGGGGATTAAGATTTTGTTGTGCTAACATCGATGATATCTTGATAGCATCAAAATCGTATGAAGAACATGAACAGCATCTATGAATTATTTTGGAATGGCTTCAAGAAGACGGATTGTCGATTAAAGTCTTGAAATACGTCTTCGGACCCTCACCTGTGGAATATCTTGGATACCTCATTGATGAAAATAGCATCAGTCCCCTTCCTGCTCGTGTGCAAAGCCTTCTGGAATTCACAAAATCGTCAACGATTGAGGAGCTATGAAGATTTCTTAGTGCCATCAATTTCTATCGGAGATCGCTACAGAATGCAGCCGAAATTCAAGCACCACTACATCGATTTCTAGTTGGCACTAAGATAAAAGATAAGTCGTTAATAATATGGAATCCTGAAGCTGATTTTTATATTAAATATTTTATAAGTTTTTTTCTTTACATTAGAAATCAAAATTAAATTTAAGATATTTGAGTAGATTCTTGAGTAGATTTTTGAGTAGAGAAAACAATGGTGTTATCGCCCGGCAATGTTTTTTGAGCAGTTTGCCTAGACAGCTGCTCGATTACTACACCAGTTAAACCAGAAATCGGTTCTTTGGTTCGAGAAACCGTTTTTACCTCCCCGTTTAAACCGATGTTTTTTTTTCAAATTCAAGAACCAGTTAAAACCGGATACAAAGGAGTAGAAATATGCCAAATATAAAAACACAAAAAACAGTTTTTTCGTCATCCCTACCTGGGCAGCACAGTCACTAGAGCGAAGAAAATTTCTATGTTTGATTGGTTCTTGTTATTATTTGTTAATGTTTTCTTTCAATGCAGAGGGCTTCGCATAGAGTGCGAAGTGAATCCAGCACACGATACAAAATTAGTGCAAAATGCTTGGAGACTAAACACAAGGATCTTTCATCTTATACTGAATGGCTTAGCTGAACATTAAGCTGTTAGCTTGGATTTGAGTACGTTAATCTCTTATTTTTAATTCAAAGATGAAATATCCTTCTGTTGATATTGATTCAAATAATTTTGGGAGTAAAAAGTCCAAGAACTATTTATACCTGAAGTTAATTAATGGACATTAAAATATACATTTAGTTTTGATTCGAGTTTTAGGTTTAAAAATTTGCAAAGAAAAAACTATAACCGGTTCTTCCAAAAACCAATTTCTTGGCTGTAAAAAACCGCCCGGTTAATCCGAAGATGATAAAACCGGGAAATCAAAGAACCAAACATCGCCGAACCTATTTTGGTATAAAGTTTCATATGTATAAGTCGAATCAAAATTTTAACTCTTAGAAGAAAGTACTCTCCGTAATAAGTAAAGTTCGTTCGAGATAATTTCCAAAAAACTTGCTGTGACACGCAAACACACAATTAGTTGATTCTTCCACAAAAATATACTTTTCACCAGAAAGCTCCCAAAGGAAACGCTGACATGTGTTCCAAATGCGTATGTATCAGATTGTTCTCCGAAGTGCTACCTTTCAACAATATGTTTATTCATTAACATCTCATCTCATTATCCGACGTCTTGAATAATTCAAGTTAACAAGGGACTGCGAGCCTTTAATTAATGGAAGCTCATTTTACGTGACAGAAGGGTATCTGCTGCTCTAAGTGGATTTCAAGGAGTAAGCCTCGTAATGAAGTAAGATAGAAAGTCCATCCCTATTATAATGAAGAATCCTTTTTGGGCAATGAGTTTAAAGATTGAAAATTTAAGTGTACAATAATTATGTTTGGTTTGTAAAGACACCACAATCAAATCGATCGCTTAGTTTTGATCAGTGAGTTGCTCATAATATATTGAGTAACCTGAGAAGTAATTGGTAAATATTCAATGAAATAAAACTAGATGAAAAGTATCTTATTCTTCGCGAGAATTAAAAACGCATACTTAAATCTATCATCTTGTTTGAATTTGTGATTTGACCAACATTGAAAACTAAGCAGATTATTTGCATCTATTAATATGAATAATCATCTTCTTAGAAATAGGTTATAACTACTCAAACGATCCCATATAAAATGAGTAAAAACATTTTTTGTATCAGTAATTTAGCAGAACATTTATCACTTTGTAGCTACATCGAATTTCCTACGGCTATGCCACTTCTCATCCTGCTGGAAGTATCAACCAATTTATCCTTACTCTATTCAACGCAACGCTTTCAAAGAAATTGCCTCGTTCCAGATATACTCGTATCATAAAGGCAACTTATCCAGGTAACCAGCAATAATAGTTCTTGAGTCCCTTACATTCTGCAGAATGAATGAATATATTTATGCATTTATGAAAAGGATGTTGTGCTTCACAAGAAACTATATGCATTGAATGAGATTGCCAGCCAACAGAAATCATGCTTTCGACGGCGTCCTTTCATAAGTTAACTACGCCATTATTTATGCACTGTCAAGCGAATATCACATCCATTCCATAGTGTTAAAGCTCCCATGAAAAACTATTTCACGCTTTTCATTTAACTGTTCCTGAAATATCCTTGACACCATGTTCTTTACGCTACTTTCTGAACTCGAGTCGCAGCTGTTGTTGAAACAAAAGTGAACAAGTTGAACAAGAACGGGCGTGGATGTGTGGGCGAAATTGCCATATCCATACACCGATGCTCGAGTGTGACGATGAACAGTTATGTAGCTAATTACTATCACGTGAAATTAGGACACATGCTGAGAGCAGCAGGCATTCTATCAAGACCACTTGTCTTCATGCGTGAATCGAGATGAAATGTTTTGATGGCAGCATGTTTTCCACGGT
This sequence comes from Odontomyia ornata, assembly GCA_963969285.1. Taxonomy (NCBI): domain Eukaryota; kingdom Metazoa; phylum Arthropoda; class Insecta; order Diptera; family Stratiomyidae; genus Odontomyia; species Odontomyia ornata. Next base: position 356,072,941 of record OZ017739.1, on the reverse strand, counting down.
GATATTTGAGAGATGATATGTTGGCTTTTAAAAGGATACAGCTCAAATTATATTTAGAACGAGCTTGCCCTGGAGGGTTGTAAAACTTAACCCTACTGAAAAACCGTCACTGTTACTGATGTATGAGCTTCAGGTATTCGCGTTTACTTAAAATAATACCGTCATATGGTTTATTCAAACATCAATTAAATTTTAAAATGTTTCCTTGCGGTGCAAATTTTATTACGACTCAATATTCTATATAATCGTTTACAATTGATTTCGACGTCCCAGTGGATAATGTGATGAATGACAGGTCAAGTATACTCGTATATAATCACAACGTGGTGTTTTATCTCCATTAAGGCATTGATTGAGAAAGTCCTAAAAACTCAGTTCATGGTCGTCGAATACTGATTTCCAGCTCAGAAATCTTTCCTGTCTCATCATCCGGCCATCTATCATCTGCTTGCTGCCACAAGAACAAGAATCACTTCCTTTGTTCTGTCGGATGGGAAATCACTTAGCACTGAACTTCTTGTAAGGATGACGTTGCCTTTGTATTGAAGCTTTTCAAATGGTAAAAGCATTAACACTGCGCGTCATTGAACGCCGGCTACATGTTTCATTTTATTAAGATGTTGCCTAGCTGCTCTTCTTGTAAATTGAAGCTTCAGGCAATATGAAGATCTTAGAGTAGGCATAAAACAGACTCTTACGAATGAAATTAGACATAAATTTGGACACTTACTGCTTACTTTATAATCTTTGTGACAATGAATAGATGATTTAAACAAAACATCAAACTTTATACGATAGATAAGCTCGCGTTAAGAAGTTGAAGCAAATTAATTGATTTTATTAAAATGAATAGAAAGATCGTCATAACTCACTTTTGATTAAGCAAAGTCAAAACAATTTTTGTGTTTATAAATTGGTTAGTATAAGATTGCAGAAGATTATTAAGAAAGAATCCAAATCGATTTTTTTTAGTTCTGTTGAACAGCTCCTCTTGCATTTGAAAATTGAGGTAAAGAACAAAACAAAATAAGTAGAGTAGACGAAAGTGTGCTTGTCAGAAGGGTTTTGTACTCTTTCTACAATATTTAGAAACATTTGCAGAGCAATTAATGAAAAAATTCAAGAAACACATTCAAGATATGCAAGTTAACACCACATCCTGCCTACCTAATCATTTTTCCTCATTTCGTATTTTTTACCATTCCAAGAATATTCCATGATTGCACATTTTATCATTCCGAGTCATAATAATATTTAACTTACTTGACATGAATCGAAGAAACATAACACCCGATATTGACTCGATTCTGCTGACGATGGAACACACGGTGAACGTTGGTCATTTTGTAATGATTTTCAACTTTTTTAAGTTCGAACGCGGAACCGACCTCTCATCGGTTCGAGACGTGCAGTCTTGGAAATGACAACGGACTGTACCCTTCAGGTCAACAAGTCCGGTCACACTTAGTCTACTCCGTGGTGGCTGCTTGTAGGCTAGCTAGTTCGGAGAGGAGTTTCGGTCGCGGGTCTCACGCGAGCAGACTAAGTCCGAGTTACTTAACTCAGCCACCGGTTCACATGCCCGATTTCCAAACGCGTCAACAACTACTCATCCAGAACGGGAAACCTACGTTACGTTAATTCTGGATGTGATCTCTCCACAGATCTCAAATCAAAAACGCTACAAAATCCCATAGGCGCGTTACCGAATCACCGACGCGGTACCAGAAAATAAGCTAACCTACCTCAAGTTCAAAATAACCTACTCTAAGAAAAAAAAACGAGCGCAAACAAGGGTACCGCGGACCTTAACCGAAGCGAAACCCTACCCTCGCGACGGCATACCTACCCTGCACTCTCTCTTCCCACTGAAAAAGAAGAACCGCTGAAAAGGAAAGTCTTTAGTTCATTAGCAATTCATTTTAATATTTATAAATTTTAGCAAACATGTGTCTGGATACAGGGAATATCTTAACTCTATTGAGACCATATCGTATTCAAAGATATATACCCAAAATAATTCCGAACAAATAAATATACGTAGGTACTTAATAAATGTCTAAAGTAAGAAGTCGATAAAGTTCTAGCAAAATATAACGAGAGTAGGCTATACTATTTTCAATTGAATTTACTTATTACGACTATTATTAAGAAAGATAAGTTGGATCGCGTAAATTATTGAATTCCAAAATAGAAGACAAATAAAATGACAAGATTTCAAAAAAACAAGGAGGTTTATTAAGATGCTTTAAGTTTCGTCCCATTTAGAACACAGTTAAGTTGATTTCAGTTGATATTGTGATATTCAGAAAAAAAATTTGAAGATAATTTAAAGATACGAATATGGTGTTCTTAATATGAGATGTAGCTTTTGTTATTGGCTTTTTTCTTTATAAATCTACGTAGTTTTAAAAAAAAGGTTAATATGAATTTTTTTTCGTAAAAGCTTTCTTATCAGGTTAGTTTCGGGTATTACAAAAATTAAACTTCATTTGATACATTTTCAACATACTAGCACATCAACTGAAGTTGCACACATGATGGGGAACAAAGGCGCATGCTACATTCTTGGCAAACACTTCATTCTTCTTTAATAACAGACACTACAAACTACATCACAATTTATGACTGACTCTCAAAATTAATGTGTAACTCGATTTACCGACCAAGACAATTACAAACTTTTTCCACCTTTTAACTTGGAGATACTTGATTAAAAAAAAATTTCAACATGTTAGCTCTCTAACGATTGAGCATTTCAAGGAAGTCTTACATCAGTTTTTGTTTTAATATAAACTGAGAATTATGTCATTCATGTTCCAAATGGCGAAACTTCCAATCTGTTATTCAAAATTTAACAATTGTGAGTCATGCAAACTTACTTTGCGAAATTTGATAAAAATTTTGATTTGGGTAAATCATCAATATTTTGACATGAAGGAAATGATTAAACTGCGACATGAAATCTCATCTTGCCAAGTAGATTGTTCAACACATTTTTTTCTTTGTTGTTGCTCATTCCAATGTAGGATATTTTTTTGAGATTTACTCTTCAATTTAAGAGTCTTAGGAGTATAAATTATTTCAACATGATGCCATTACATCCACGCCTTAATTGCTACCTTGATCTAAGTCTTAAATATTTTATACATGATATTTAAATTTCATATACATTAAAATCTAATCATCTCTTAGTTATTTATCCCCCTTTCGTATATATTTAATAATAGTTTAATCATCTAGGACAGTATAAAGTATTGGTTATTAGGCACTAATCTGATTTCTGTGCATCTACACAATGCAAGGATCCGCGAAATTCATACTGTATTCCGTTGAGAATGTTGTGCGTTTTGTTATCTTATCATTAATAACTACCAAGATCGTTGTTATGATCAATCTTCTATAGCCAGACCTAATAACTTCAAATTTAATGTATTTCTAATTTCATAAGAATTTTCGTTTACGAGTACGATTCGCTGTCGCTATATGTCAGTTCCTTGCATATAAAAATTTTACTATAAAAATTTGGTTGAGTTTGTTTTAGACCCGTTGAAAATTATAAATATATTATAACAGTGTTACTAGTTCTCTTCAGCGTACCACATGCCTTTCAACTTAATTGTCCTAGTTTTAATTTTCTCTTGGGGTTTGATTTTCGAGTCTTATTGGTTGTTGAAGTTGTTTCGAGTTTATTCGTTTATGCCAAGAAGGAGTATGAACCACAAGCCATTGGATGAGCGATCTAAAGTTTAATCGTTTTTCGTTCATAAAAATCGTTTGCATGCATTATTTGACCACGTTTCATTTAGTTTGAATAATGTTCATTAAATGTCGAATGCAAAGCAGCTCAAAATCTTTGAAAAGTTGTGATGTAAAACTCGAAACTGGTTCGTTGATATGTGATATGTTAAAGGATATCCGATTTCTTTTGTTTACTTCTGCTGCCACTTTTATCTACGTATGTACTAGTTGCTTGTTCGGTAGTCCGAGTCATATTCCTGTATTTATTTGAAATTTCAGCATCATCATTGAAAATTTAGAGTAAACTATAGTCCATTAGAACTGGATTCAAGTTATGCAGTAAGGATTCCTCTAGCTTTCATTATTATTCTAATAATCCTATTTATGATTCATCGCTCAATGTTTAGAGGCTAGCGTTTGATCAAGATTTATTCATTCGTTCATTTTTAGGACGTCTTTCGGCTGCCATTTTTTATAAATTATTAAATCCCATCTCAAGACTTTGTCGCGCCTGTGTATTTTGTGTTGGAATTTGTAGCGCTTACGCCCTTGCATTCCCATCGAAACTCTCATCTAATGCTAATAAAGCTCCATTACCACCTGATTCCATTAAGTTATTTAGAACTTACCTGATTCCGATCTTTTCTTTGCCGATGCACTTTTTTAAGGAATTCAGATAAGTTTTTGCGGTCCTTTTGCAAAAATCCCGCTATATCGGTTATCATATGCTTTCAGTTGTAAATTATTGTTTAATTATCTTATCACCACCGACCACTGTGCCATAAACTACACTAATTTAAATACACTTATATTTGTATGCACAAAATTCCGTCACCTTTTTTCACTGGCAGCCAAACCTCCTTGCCCTCGCCATGTGGCTGTCAAATTGACTACCTGTTTTCTCATCGGACAAAACAGATGTGTAGAATGGAACGCCACATGGCGGCAATGTGCATCTCCATTTGTCGCCAGTGGCATAGTTTTTCGATGGCCACGGTGGAGGGGGCATTCCCAGATGGATATGTCTCGAAATGCGTCGGGGTTTTGTTTAATATTCTGTTTCAAATATTTAAATCCACAGATCTAAATACTTGGAGATAAAAAATATTTTCTGCGCAACGATATCCGCACGAAAGATGAAGTCCGCTTGCATTTCGAGGTCATACCCATCTGGCCGAGTGCAAGGGTTCGGGATCGGAATCACTTCGATTCCCGGGCGTAGGCGTCACAATTTCTTGTTGATGATTTGGTTAGCATTCTAGCATTTGTGATATGTAATTGCTTGGTATGCATTTGATAGTTTATAAAAAAAGGTGAACGTAAGATAAAGTCGTCTAGTTGTGTTTCCAAATTGTTCCAATAAAGATAATAACGTATTTAAAAGGTGTATTCATTGAAAAAATGACATCTTAAAAACTACATGAAAAAGTGTTCTTCATTAACTTGCATGTTAAGGAAATCGTTCAAAAAAACCTACTCTATTCCAATTTAAACAGCCAGCATTTTGTTGCAGCATCCTCCTGAGTTTCATAGTTACTTTTTTTGGAATTTCAATTTAAAACTTTTATAATCCCATTTTGAAGAAGTCTTATTATTGGAAAAAAATAGTTAAAAAAATATTAGACTAATAAAACTAGGTTTTTGCGATGTCCTTGTGATTCAACAATGGCATTTAATTAATATATTATTCGCCATTGTATTAGAGAATATGGAAATACTTTTCCGTTTTCTTAGTGCTTTGGATGCACTAATAGTTCTCAAGAGGAGTGAATGTGTTCTAGTCAAAAGATATCAGTTTTGTCTTCAGTATGTATTTTTATTCAGGGCACGAAAATAAACAAAAACGATCTTTCTTTAAACATTATCATCGAAATTTAAACTTATTTACAAAATCAAAGGAATTCAAAATAAGAGATAGATATTCTTAGAGATATGAACATTTTTTAATAAATCTTCATGAAAATTTATAAAACAATTGTAATTGATGGTAAAATATAAACAAATCCCAGTTTTTTTGCATAACACTGAGGTTTTTTTTATCACAGCCACTTTTTCTGCAGCGGCATTGTTTCGTCCCATATTCTGGTAGGTGTCCAGCACGTTTAGTGTGACTTTCTTTTGAAGGGACAGACTTTATGAGAATCTTACCCTATTTGTGTTTTTGCTCGAGGTCATCAAAGTCTATTTGATCCTCATTTGCACATTCTCCATCGTTTTGATCGATGAGATTGGTGCCCAAATTTAGTTTAAATTCTCGCATCTGCACAATATTTTTCTTGGTTGTGTCCTTGTCAGCTTCTATAGCCCTGTATTGTAGCCAAGAATTCACCACACAAAAATCCAAAAGGTGAGAGATAACGCGAATCATCCACTATTTTGTACGATTGCGGAAGGGACAAACCGAAAGCATCCGATCAGAGAGAATGACGCCACCCATGTATTCGTTGTACTTTTTAATAACATCTGGCCGCCTCAATATGACGTATCTTTTGTCCTTCTTCGACCACCACTTACATACATCGTGGTTCTGAGCAAAATAGCACGTGGACTTCATCAGTACAGTACAAGCCACATAGTCATAGCGAGTTTACGATCTTCCCTTATTTTTACTTCGCAGCTACCTCTTGCATGCTTTTGAAACATGCAAGGAAGATGATCACTTCCTTAGCCGACGAGCTAAAACCCCTGCTGGGCAAGTGCTCTTCTGCTTGTTCTGAAGTCGACTCCTTGTTACAATTTGTGGATTCCTCATCTTCCAATCCATCATCTAGGTCGATATAAAGGCTGTGCGTTCAGTGTCGATTCCAGCTTCATCAATACCGACAAAAAGTAAACCGCAGGCAAAATTATCCAATATCTCCTCTCAAGGAAACCTATTCACCTTGTGCTTAAGTGACAGCTGAACGTAAATTCTCAACATGATATGCAGCATCAACCAGCGTTAGTATTGCAGTCAAATTACCACAATTCTGCAAAATTGATTGAACCTAGTTTCTCAATTGTTACTAGAAGTAAGTGGTTGTTGAAGCCGCTATCTATTAACCAACAACCAATGGGTTCGGAAGCTGAAAATTTAAATGTGCCTGATACTTCACTAGCTGCTCAACAAAATATGCAGATACAGCCAGCATTCGTAATACAGCCGGATTGCTGCAATTATGTAGAAACAGCGGAATCTTATCAATCAATCGTCACTAGAAGCAACTCGCTGTTGAGGCCGCTTTCTATTAATCAACAATCTGGTTTACGCATTATCAGTCCAACTGGTTCTTCGTCTAACAGCCGGGGAGCGATTCCAAAGAAAATACCACCAACATCAGAAATCGTGTGACTTCGTTTCCTCAACAGGTCTCGATTCTCCTGTCATTCTCGCTTCTATACGTTTGAAGAATATCTTCATATCTAGAATGGCGTGCGAAACTTCTGTTGAGGATCTAAAGCGTTATGTTAACATCCTTTAAAATCTTTAGTTGTCATAAGTTGACTGAGGAAAATTTAATTGACAAAGTAGTTGCCTCATTTAAATTGGTGATTTCTGCAAATACTAATCTTGTCCTGAATTCGAATTACTGGCCTGCTGGTGTACTTGTTAAGCCGTTTGAATCAAAACAAAGAAATTTTCGTCGGGCAATAAACGAAATCCCAAAGCTCCAGTCATAAATAATCTTGATGAATATTCTGATAATCATAATGTTTTTTCCACTGTATCCTCTTTAAATCTCAATGAATCTCTTTAAAATCTTATTAGTTTTCAATGTAACTTCTCTTCTCCTAATAAAATGTGTTTTTCTTTTTTAACCAAAATGTACGAGGATGAAGGATCAAGCTTGAGGATCTCTTATCAAGTTAGTTATGATTCTATTATTTGCTTCTCCGAGACCTGGTTGAATGGAAACATTTTGAGCAGTGAAATGTTTCCTGATCATATTCTATATAGATTTGACCGTGACCTGATTGGTACTAATAAGGCTGATGGTGGTGGGGTTTGGTTGCAGTTAGCAAAGCTCTATCTAGTTCTCCTTGTTCTGATTTCAGTTTTTCCCCTACTTTAGAATGTGTTATTATCAAAATTATTCTCCCTCATAATACAGAGTTCTTGATTTTGTCTATTTATATTCCCTGTAATTCACCGTTAACTATTTATGAAACATTTCTCGATAATTTATCCTCTTATCTAGTTTTGTGACACGCTCAGGCCAACACATTAGTTTGCGTGGATTTTAACTTACCATACATAGAGTGGAAAAATTATCCATACCTTCTAACTCGTCAGTTGATCCTTTTTCTATAACCCTATCATCTTTCCTATCTCATTGCTCCTTTTCTATATTTAATCATATCCGCAATCCTAATGGTCGTCTCATTGACCTTGTTCTATCAAATGTTTTAGTTAGCTACTTATCTGTATTTCAAGCCTTACATCCCTATGTTTATCCTGATTGGCACCATCCTCCATCCCTATAGTCGATTATATTAAATTTTAGAAACTTCATCCTACTCCAAAACTTAACTTTCTTAAAGCTAATTATGAAGTTGTTAATTCAGAATTACTTTCAGTCAATTGGCTAGATTTCTTTAGAGGCCTAAATTGTGAGGCTGCTTTGGATAAATTCTACATATATATTTATAATCTTATTCGCTGTTTTACGCCTCTTCAGACATCCCGTAAAGCAAATCAAAAGGCTTGGTTCACAAAGCGAGTGCTTAATGCCCTACGAGCAAAAGATAAGGCACATCATGTATTTCAAACACTCGGCACTATTGAAGCAAGATGAAATTTTAGCAGGCTGCGTGCTTTTGCCAAAAAAGAGATCAGATATGCTCTGAAGACTTATTTCAGTAGTCTGGATAGCTCTCTTGTGGCTAATAACACAAAGCCTTTTTGGTCTTATATAAGGTCACTAAAATTCTCTTCTTCCATTCTTAGTAAGCTCCGTTGGAATGGTGCAGAGGTTTCTTCACCTCAAGAAGTTATTGACTCATTTGCCCAATTTTTCTCTTTGACTTTTTCTTCTCCCGCTGCAGCTGTGCATCTTGTTGTCTTACCCCTAATCATCTTCCCTTCCCAATTTCCTTTATTTGTACAGATGCATCTGAAGTCGAAGCTTTGACTAATGCTCTTGATCCTAATATCAGACCTGGGCCGGATGGTTTGCCAAACTTATTTGTAGAGTCGTTAGCCTTATCGCTTAGTTTTCTTTTATCTCTCCTCTTTAACCCTAAGTTGGAGTACTGGTACTTTCCTTAACCCTTGGAAAACAGCTAATATTGTGTCTATTTTTCAAAGTGGTGATCCTACGTCAGTTTCCAATTACTGCCCTATTTCTTTACTTTCCTACTTTCCAAAGTTACTTGAACGGTTGGTTCATAATCGACTCTCAAATTCATTAGCTCCTTTTATTGCTCCAGAGCAGCATGGCTTTCTCAAAGGATACTCCACTACCTCTAATTAAATGGAGTTCCCAAACAGTATTGCAAGAGCTTTGGATAAACATCTGCAAGTTGAAGTGATCTTCACAGATTTCTCCAAGGCTTTTGACACTGTGAATCATTTACTTCTTTGTCGTAAGCTTGAAGCTCTTGGTATCTCGGGTGCTTTTCTATCTTGGATGTCATCTTATCTATCGTGTCGTCTCTGGCAAGTAAGTCTTTCTGGTACTACGTCTAGTCCTTTTTATCCTACATCTGGCGTTCCACAAAGTTCAATTCTTGGGCCTCTTCTCTTTTTGTTGTTCATAAATCTTCCCTTTGTAATTAATTCCTCTTGCCTCTTGTATGCTGATGACTTCAAAATATTTCGAGCAGTGAAATCCCATTTAGACTTCCAGCTCCTCCAAACTGATCTGAATGCTCTAAATAAATGGTGTGCTTCAAACTATTGATGTCTTCATACTACTGAATTTCATAAAATGACTTTTTCTCTCAAGGACTCTCCTATTAATTTTAATTATATGTTAAATGATGCTTTGCTCTCTGAAGTGTTCAATCATAAAGACCTTGGAGGAAATTTTGATCCAAAACTCAAATTTGATGCACATATTTGAAATGTGATTACTAAGGCATCTAGAGTTCCGGGTTTATCCTTAGACATGTACACAAATTCAATAGCATCTCTTCTTCTGTCCGCCTATTTGTTTGCCTTGTTCGCCCTTTGCTTGAATACTGCTCTGTTATCTGGTCCCCCTGATATTCCTATCTCGTGTCTTCTTTAGAAACTGTTGAAAGAAATTTCACGCATTATCTTTTCCTTAAGTTTAATTTGCCGTATTAGCCCTATGAAAGTCGTTTATCCTTCCTATCTCTTCCATCACGAATTTCCCGACGAACTTATTTACACCAATGTATTTTTGTATAAACTCTGCTACCATCAAATCCCGATAAATATTTTTTCTGAGCTGCGTTTCCGACAAACATCTCGTTCATCTTGGATGAGCTCTTATTTCGTTATCCCATATGCTAGAATTGATTTATATTTCCATTCACCAATTTAAAGAATCGAACGAAATCATAATAATCTCGAGCTTGGTCCTTTCCCCTCTTCTTACATAGCATTTAAGAAAAAAACTAAGAGACTTAATACTAGTTTAACTTTCAATTATCTACATTTTATTATTCTTTCTCATTTAAATATTGCTGTAATTATTCTTTGCGTTCCATCTGTGCGATGGAATAAATAAATAAATAAACATTTTTTCTTCAGTTAATGCGCAGTTTTTCGGAATCCTATTCTTCATAATAGTTCCGGTGCCATAGAAGCCAAGCTTAATTAGTTTTTCACAAAGTTTTGGGCTGGTGAAAAGCCGATCAAGAATAATAAATTCTTGGGCATTTATTATTTTTTGATCGGCTTTTCACCAAACTTTTATTCAAATGACTAATAGTCGCCTTTCTCAAGTCAAATCCTTGGTTAATTAAATGAGCAAATGTTGTGTCTCCCTGATAAATTGCCATGTCGCAAACGACAAAAACTTTTAGGCCGAGTGGAATTGGTTTGTTGGGACAGTACTGCCACATGTGACACTTTCCATTAAAAGAGATGATTATCTCATCAATATTCATTTTCCTTGGACGATTTTGTTTTCGACATGCAGCTATAATTTCTTGAAGCTTTTGTTTTATTGTCACTTCAGGATCATAGACTCATTTCAGTCTCAGCCTTATGAAAAAAAAATGACCATTGCTTTTATTGGTACCTACCATTTTTCTAACCAATACATTGATATGTGTGGAGACTGTCAGATGGACATGGCCATGGTAATTTCAATATATGCTTTGAGCTCTTTTGAGGTAAGCTCCATAGATTTCCAAGCTTCTAAAACATAGGCTCTATTGGTACAGTCAACAATATTAGTAAAAATGTTCTCATCTATGTATTGGTCATAGAATCGGTCCCATTTCCATTCACGTGTATTTGTTTTGGTGTATGCTGATTTCATTAAATCTTTAATTTCAGATTCGAGGTTGGTATGTATTCAACTATCATGAACATCAGCGTTGTTTTGCCTATGTCTGATAGTGATCTGTCAAGTGGATAATGATTTTGAACATTCACTTCGGCCATAGTGCCGAACACGTACCCGCGCACGGGAAGTACCGCTGGCTTGTCTTCTTGCTGGTGGTACATATGAAAAAGTGGTTGATTCCGAATGCAAATTGTCCACAGAAAAGTCAAATTCGGAGTCGGTCAAAGCTTCTGCAATTTCCTTATCAGTCAAACCATCCATCTATGCTCTTTGTATAGGATATGAGAACACAGGTAATAAAAATATTAATTACGTGCTGTTGTACTTTGCAAAGGACATATGAAAGAATTTCAATCCAATTGCTCATTATCTAGTTTTTCAAGAAAATGCTACACTGAGTTCATTTCAAGAAAATGTTACACTTCAGTTCACAACACTTATCAAGCTATTTTGAACAAAACAGTTGCTACTTTTTCGTCCTCGTACCACTTAGATCTCTCTCGAGTCTTCATTTCCGGCAAAAAATGCCTCTCACTATTTTGGGTCTATCGACCATGCTCTCCAACTTCCAAGTAGACATAAACTGCCTTTGTCGACCGAGTCAGATCGACGTTTTCTCGGACTCCCTACTGGTCTCCGCCCTTCAGTTCCTCAAAAGAAAGGAAAAATCGGAATTGCTCCGTACTATCTCATGGTGATATGAAGGGTTACTTGCAAATAATTTACCAAACAGCCACAATGTAAGAGATGAGTTCCGTCTCATCTGCATTAACCTCAACTCAATTGCCACGCTGCATCAAGATGTGAATCTATTTGATATTTATGTCAGACAATAGGCTGTTATCGTTTTCCTATCTGAAATGCATGGTATAAAGAATAACAAGGTATGCTCGCTCACGAAAGCTGGATCGCCATTTAAAGCTTTTGTGACGTCACATGGATCGAATCGGTTGGATCGGGAAATATTGATTTCTTTTCCAATAAGAGTTGTTATTTTAATATTAAAAGGAAAATGCCATTTTTTAATACAAATGATTGGATTTTTATTTCATTATAAAGAAAAAGGTATGCCGTTAATATTAAAAATAACATCGGGCAAATAACCACCACGACCACGCTTACAGGACCATATCCTTTTCATGAAATTTTCCATAACTAAATTGGAAAGTGGCTGTCCTATGTCTTCGATAGCCTCACGAATTCCATCTTTGAGGTCTTGAATCGACGCTGGGCTATTGGCGTAGACCTTTTCTTTCACGTGGCCCCAAAGGAAAAAGTCGCAAGGTGCTAAATCACAAGATCTATTCACGATAACACCTCTTATTGGAAAACACTATATTCAGAATTTAATAACTTAATCTACCGATATTGATCTTAATAGTAAAGCCAATGTAGTGTCATAGATGTACAACATATTCTCGACTCAAACTGAATTTAGGCATGCGCAAGATTAAACATAAAGGAAAATGTAACAAAGTGAGGGAAACATCTCCATGATAGCAATGTGATATTTAAATGTAGTAAAACCGAATTACCTGCATAATATAAAATTACCTGCAACTAATGCTTGCAATATTCGAATTGATAAAAATTCGATGGGATTTGTCAATGAGAATGTTATGTATCTCGTTGATTGTCCTTGAATTCGAATTGAATAAAGTTTTAAAATTAAAGATCTCCTGAAAATCGTTTATGCTTGCTGAAAAACGTCACATTGAATGAAACGTTTGTCTCACAATTCAAGAATTGAAAAAAAAATCATTTTTCTTAATTTGTACGCATCACTTACTTTGTTGCTTATAAATAAATTGAAATGTTTGGATAATTAAAGATAATGTATTGATATTCCAGAGAAGAGAACTAGTTAATATATTTAAAATATTTGCTATAAGTGTACTTTAATCAGATCAGATAATAATATATTCGACATACTATTAACTAAGAATGCGCACGTATACCGAAGCAGAGCAATTGCATTTATCATATGTATTCCTTGAACTTGAAGATTTATTTATATAAGTATGAGCATAAAATTAATTACAAAGGTAAAAACAAGCAAGAAAATGGATTTTTATGAGAAATCTCTGATTTTATTTCTAACAAGTCCTGAAATCCATATAAAATTCATTAACAAATGCATTCTATCTGAAAGCTCCGATCCATGTGACGTCACATAAAAAGCTTTTTTCATGGCGAGCATACCTTGTTATTCTTTATACCATGTCTGAAATGCATCTCAATCCTTTACACTCTTTTACCCAAAACCAGAAGTTACTCTGGTTGAGGTCAGCGGATCCAATAGCTCGTCCAAAAACGGGTGTAGACACTGGTCGCTTTTGTCCAATGGACCCCAAATGCACCGCCAAGACACATAGCGGCGTCCGGAGTGCACTTTCCCCCTGGCTACAATCTGGGTAAAATTGCCACATTGGCTCTTGTGGTCCTTCTGAATGAATAAAACTTATCTAATCAACCCGCTCGTGTACTCAGAATCACTGACTAAATCAACCCAACACTTTCCGCCCACTTTCCAAATACATTCGACCCAACACTTTCCATTCACTTTTCCAAATGCTTCACAGGAAGTGCACAACTAACTGTTCAGCGTTTTGTACGAGCCAGCCTTGACACTTTTGCTTCAAGTCACCAATCACAAGCTCAATTTTACACTTCACAACAAATTCATTTATTTTTCTAAATGAAACAATTTACGAGTAAGTCTTGATAATAACCTATCCTAATAGAAATTGGAATTAATTAAAGAAAATGATTATTTATCTATCTACCCAATTCTTTGATGCAGGGGATTTGCCTAGTTCGGTCCTTGCTTGACAATTCGTTATCGGCATCCAATTTTGTTTCCAGATAGCGCAACTGTCTTGAAACAGTACAATACATTAAAAAGCTTTGTTTTCGGTATTTTCAATTAATTCCGCAATTTGTTCTCTACACGATCTATCTTGGTTCCCTGCTGATACCCACAAAGTTAAAGAAGAATTTTCCTTTGTTCCGTGGCCTTATACAGTTTGTCATCAGTTAATATATTTAACATGCGACAACCATATAGTGTGCGGAATTCATGTTCCGTACCATTCCTAGAAGTCTTTATTTTCCGTATCCATGTCGGAGCTTTCCTTTTGGAACTCATTTCCAAGCCGTGAAGCCGATTTACCTGCCCATAACATACTGTTACATGTACAAATAATTCTGCGAGCTACTGTCGCAATTGTTTTCACAACAATTAAAAACATCAACAAAACGAATTTACTCGAAACCACGAGAACCCAACAAGCATGAACAACATCTGAAAGTGAGTCACTTCTCCATTCATTCACTGCTGGAATGTTCCCGCTAATTCACCAATGTACGAGAACTGAGTTGAATGATTAGAGACCCTATATAAAGGCGAGCTGAATGAATGGGGGAATTATTCATTCGACCGCGATAAGAACTGCGATAGTGTGTGGGAAGTGATATTGTTCGAGTAATAGAAAAGTGATTTTCGTAATAGTGAAGTGATTTAGAAGACAATTGCGATAAGAAATTTATGGACAAGTGTTAGATTTTTGATAGTGAAAACTAAAATTAGTGAAAGTGTTAAACGGATTATTGTGCATTTTTGTAATTGAATAAACTCTTTAAACTTAACTTAAAAGACATTGCATTTTCACTTTCCCGGAACATTTAAATTATTGGCCGCGAACCAAAACACGTGACAATACTTATCTGTGCAAGCCTGATAACAGATGAAGTAGTTTGCTTATCTCTCGGTAGTGGCTTTCAGTGCAAATCTACACTCAGGTTTCAAACCTGGATTACAATAATAATAATCCATCGCATATCAGTCCAAGCCCGAACCTTGGGTTGAGATTTTATTGTTAGGCTATTTCATTCCATGACCATAACGGAATTAGAGGTCATATGGTCAATATCATGCTCAACCATGTTATTACTGTCTAATTTTTTTTACTAGTACCCATCACGACTGGGTAGGCTGATAGTCCGACAGCAGCATCAGAAGCTCAAATTCGATGCCATCACCGAGGCTTCAACTTGGGAGCTGCTGTGCAAGCGAATTGTACCCTAGCCCACACAGACTATATGTGGATTACGTGCAGGTAGAATTTCTCATATATATTATCAGCGTGAGTGAATGTATAGTAGTAATCCAGTGCCCTGTGGAGAAATTCGCTGAAACATAGGTAAATTTTCCTCGTGCTTTTTCCTGTTGTTGGTGCTGGTCTTGCGCCGTACCGTGTGAGACGTTGTCATATGCTGGCGTGTATTTTGATGTATCCTTAATTTGGCCGTGCTTAATTGAGTCGTTAATTGTTTCCCATTTTATAAAGCACATTACATTACATCTGACGGGCACGAGGCCACGGTATGCGAAAATGCAGATCAAAGTGAGCTTTTACGGAGCGAGATGAATGAATGCCTTTGCTATTGCTAAATGCATCATACTCTTCCAATGCCGAATATACATAGGTCAATGGGGTTAATATAGGTCAGGGCGAGTTTCCGTCGGAATGAGATCAAATGGTGCAATGAAAGCATCTGATCATGCCGAGCACCTAAAATTGATTATTCAATTGTGAACTTATTTAATTTTTGCTGCACTTTGTTTGAATACTTGCCCTATTTTGTTTTCCTATTTGAATTCCAAAAATTTATATTAAGAAGCAACTCAACTTAGAGAATCTAGATTGGATCTAATTAAGTACGCTTTGAAAGGTGAACTCATGGAAATTATCTGAATCGATAATTTTTTCCGCGGTTAAAACGCCATCGACCTAAGTTTAGAAAGTGTTGAAAACTGTTCCCTTTGCCCTTATTCACTGCAACAGGAAAACATATGTAATGTTCTCCCTCTACTTTTAGTGGATTGCACTGAAATTTGCTCTCACTAAGCACAATATACTGGGCCAGAAACAATTCAAAAACCTTTTAATTAATGATTATTTGCTATTATTACTATTACTCCCCACCATTCCTCTCGCTAAATTCATATTCTTGACCTATGATTAACTAAACTAATTGTGCTCAGCTTACTCTATTTTAGGTTCAGCATCTAGCGAACTTATAAATGAAGAAGAAATAACTAAGAGAAAATCAAGTTAAGCCTAGTAATTTACTTGCTTCATTTACTTAACCAATTACTATATAAAATGGGTTTTTATCTTTTACTATATATATATATATATATATATCTATATATATATATATATATATATATATATATATATATATATATATATATATATATATATATATATATATTTTTTTTTTTTTTAATTTTTTTTATTTTTTTATTTTTACCGTTCTCCTTGGTGTCCCGACCCGATACACTCGAGGAAAACTATTTCGATATAAAAATTTCCTTATATAACTACCTGCACCACCTACTTATGGCAATGAAAGAAATTAATTCCCTTTCTTTTGGCCTGTTATTGGCCAATCTTGTGCACATTCCAATCTACATTCTAAAATTCATTCTGCTAACTCACCTCTCCAAAAAAAGAAATGTGATGATTAATTATGAACGCTACCTCTAGACTACTAACTATGACCTTTGAATAATTAAGATTCTTGCCGATGCTATTACTAACTTAAAACCAATTTAAGCATTGTTAATGAAAAGGTGTTTCAAAACTTGCAGATGGGCCTTGAAATGGATTGGACTCACGGCAAACGAAAAAAGGACGATGACGATTGATCCCGGAATGTCAGATCACTCAATTACCCTGGCGCTGTTAAGGTCCTTGCACAACAGGCCAGTCAATATCAATTAAAAATACTGGCAATCCAGGAAACGAACTGGACTAGAAACGACATTCAAGACATGAGATCGCACACAATATTCAAAAGTGGGAGGTCTACTGGAAAACGAGAATCCGGATTGGCCTTCATTGTGGAAAGGGAGCTCAAATCACATATTATTGATTTTAAGGCAGTCAATGAGCGGTTGTGTGCGATCCATATAAAAGCAAAACTCTTCAAAATCTGGCTGATTTATGTTCACGCCCTGACTGAAGACATGGAGGAAATGTTCTATAATCACCTGAAAAGACTAGTCAAGTGCTTGGCTACAAACGACACAAAATAATTTGGGGTGATTTAAACGCTAAGTTTGGCAATGAGTTATCTCATCGGAGAGTGGCTGGAAGGTATAGTCTCCACGATGAAACGAATGACAACGGCCAGCACCTGATTCACAATCTAGTCATACGTTCGACTTGCTTTCCACATCGACACATTCTTTAAATAACCTGGGCATCACTGGATGGCAACACACAAAACATGATCAACCATGTTCTGATCCAACATCGATGGGCCTCGAGCATACTTGACATCCGTACATATCGAGGAGCCAAATGTAACTCAGATTATTACCTGATCAAATTAACCTATCAATGTCGTATGTCAAAGGCATATTCAGCGAACACCAGCCCGCTACAAAAATTTGATATCGAAAGGCTCCAAATGGCGTCTGTGGCCAAAAATATCACAGAAACCCTCGACAACCAGCTGGCTCCCATCTTACCAGACGCATCGTTAAAGATGAGCAACGAGCTCTGGATGAAAGTCATAGCAGCTATTAAGACCGTGGCAGAACAGACGATCGGACATCAAGCCTAGTGCAAGAGAAATGAATGGTTCAATGATGAGTGCCAAAATCCGTTAGAAAAAAAAGATACGGCATGCAAAGATTACAAACGTAGGAAAACCAAGGCAAAGAGAGAACACCACTAAAATCTCAGAAGAGTAGCAAATGAGAAAATTAGGATTAAGTAAAGAAAATACAATGACTGCCAATTGAGAAGTATATGAGTAGATGTGAGTCTAGCGAACAGCAACACAAGACAAGCATACAAAGTAGTGAAAAGCCTGAAACGTGGTTATCAACCCAAAGCCTCACTCCATCGTAATGACATCGGCAATATCATCGCTGATGAAACTGAGATTAAGGAAAGATGGGCATCATATTTCAAGAACCTCCTTAATTCTCCACACAGGTCTACAACATTGGAGCCTACAGATGTTGTTCGAGAGCTCCCATTGGCCCCACCAACTCTGGATAAAGTTTGTTCCATCATTAAAGCCCAAAAGAATAATAAAGCGCCAGACATCGATAAGATTTCAGGGGAGCTCATCAAATATGGTTGGAGCAGTGTTCATAGAGCTATTGACAAAGTCATACAGCACATTTTAAAAGAACAGCATATGCCGAAAGAGTGTAACCAATCAATTATATTCCCTATCCACAAAAAGGTGACAAGCTATAGTGCGAAAATTATAGAGACATATCACTAATCTGTACGGCGTACGAAATTCTTTCAAAGATCTTAGAAAATAAAACCGGATCAATTGTATCAAGGTGGTTTTCGAGCAGGTAAATCGACAATAGACCAATTGTTCGCAGTCAAGCAGGTGCTTGAAAAATGCTGGGATTTCAACATAGACGTATACCAAATTTTCGTTGGCTTTGAGCTTTATTGATCGTTACTTACTGTTCCAAATAATGCTTTGCTTCAGTATCCCAGCCAAATAAGACAATGACGTAGACAATCTTCCAAGTCCGTATCAATCACCAGTTCACTGCCTTTGACATAAATATCGGACTAAAGTAGGGAGTTGGGCTGGCATCATTGCTATTCAATTTGGTTCTAGAGCACGTTATAAGAATCTGTGATAAGGCCTGTGTTATGCTATGGGTGTAAATCATGAACCCTTACCCAAGCATCTGCAAATATACGAGTATTGAACGCGTTTGAGCGACGGGTCCTGATGGAAATAATCGGAGCGAAGCTAGATGGAGACCAATTCCAAATTCGAAACAAACATGAGCTGTATGAAATTTTGGACGAGCTGGAGGTCTCAACAATTGTAAGGCTCCAGAAGCTGCAATGGGCTGGACATTTGATTTATGGACGAACAACGGATACCTAAAAAAACGTTCGTTGGGAGAACTGAAGGAAACTAAGGAAATGCTGGTCTAACTCGGTTGACGAAAACAGCTCATCGGTGCTTGGATTTCAAAGTTGCAGAACACGCCCAATGAGCCGAGACAGTTGGAGGTGCTATTTGCAGGAAGTGAAGCCTGAGAGGGGCTGTAGTGCTAGCAAGAAGAGGAAAATATAAAAGCCCATCACCTTTTATTCTATCAATTCTTAACAGCTAACTATAGTTAATCAGATCCAAAAAATATCAACAAGTACCCAAAAGAATAAGACAAAGGAAGTTCTTTACATGGAGAAACATCAAGATGAAACAAGTTGGGTAAACAGACCTACGCTCATGTCAGAAGGGTTTTGTATTCAATTTACAAAATGCAGTCACCAGATCGAATCAAATCAAGAAACATGTAAAAGACGATTTTATTGGAGAAAATATGAAATACGAAGATCATACTATTTTTAACAAAGTTGAACGAATTTCGACTTCTGAGGTTTATGGAATTGTTATACTCATAAATATCTCCCTAGATAATTATTTCAGATGTCCATCCGGGACGGAGGAAACACATTTTTCATGTATTTCCCCCCTGTGCCCCCACTGAAGCAAAAACTGACAGTTTAACAACTGTTATGAAAAGCCCCCATGAAAACTTTCATTTCATACTCATATCGGCTACGTTTGATGAATTTTTTTTTAGGGGCCACTCTCCTGTACTGAAATCATCGATTCATGGCCAATTATTTCGAATCCTAGAATGGTTACAAAACCCTTTTGTTAGGAGCTCTCTCCCACCTCCTTGCTTGTTTCACTTATCAGCATTAATTGTAGGTACTCATCTTCAGTCATTCATTCAATTGAATCAAGTGTTCAAAGCATGCACCTTAAACGTTGAAGTTGGGAAAAAATAACTCAAAATTATTCAATCTTCGCATTTAAAACAGCCACTATTTTGTTTTACGATTACTGATACCACCAGCTGAAGCGATTCTCAAAGATATACATGACACCTATCATTCCTGAAATTTTCATGCAAATCCTAGCAAAACTGTAGTGTCTGCGTCGATAAAAAGCGCATGTTGTTCCATAGCCATATGTTGCCATAGTAATAAATGCAGCGCATATTGTTCCATAGTAATACAGGAAAATTCAAACCGCTATAACTTCGCTAAATATGATTCAATCTTTATGAAACTTACAGGATAGATCAATCTAATAAATAGACATCTACGTACTGAGTTTCATTGAATTTATGGGTACCGTTAAGATTTTATTCAAGAAAACATAAAATCGATGAAACATACTATTACTATCAAATTTGAGTGAATTGCGACTTCTAACGTATTTATTGTTGTTGTACTCACCAAGGCCTACATTCCTGATTTTTTTCAGATTTTTCGGATCACAGGTGTCCAATCGCGAGGGGGGGACACAAATTTTTCGTGTATTTCCCCTCCCTGTGCGCCCCTCGAAGCAAATTTTGCCAAACTAAGACCTGTTTTGAAAAGTTCTCATCAAGACCTTTCATTTGATACCCATGTCGGTTACCTTCAATGAAATTTTTTTTTCGGGGGGTCACTCTCCTATATGGGGAGACCCCCCTTAAATACCTTATAAAATTTTTTTGTAGTTGAATTTTGAAGAGATCACCACTTTACGCTTACACACAAAATTTGATGTTTCTAGCTTAAGTAGTTTCCGATAAAAACTGCTGTGACACACGGACGGACGGACGGACAGACGGACAGACTGGTCGCGAAACTAGTAGGGTTTTGTAAAATTATTTTACAAAACCCTAAAAAGGAAAAGAAGAAATCAGCCATCGCTTAAACCCGACTGCACCGTAATTTAAATTACAGCATCGAATCTTATAGTCTCATGTGGGCGCTAGGACCTTTTTTAATACCTCTTACTACAGAAGTTTTCTTAGAGTCTTCAATTGCCTCTTACATGGTTGCAAGTTTTTCACGTGCCACATACCTGCATCATACCCCTCCATATCCTTCAACTTAAACAGAGATAAGGATTCACGTCTGCAATTTTAGTTAGTCCCTGGTATTCAGGTGCAAGATTAGGAGAATCATATTTGGCTGTATCAGATAAAGCATAGTTCCGACTCTAAACTAACTCATTTTCATGGAATGAAGGAAATCAAATTCGCAAATTAAATTGCTGCCTGCTTTTACCTGCTGCCTCTTCTGAAAGATGTATTACCGTATCTCGTATCTTTTCGAGCATTTTTGCCCTTTGCACGAGATCTTCTATAAGGTTTTTATCAGCTGATGGATTCATAGTTCTCTGGAAAACAACCATCTCTTAGCCAAAATTGATGAGGTTAGGTGTGGTCCCCATAACTTCATGGGTGTAGGTGCGTAATGTACATCTGATTTTCGCCGTCTTGGTCCCACTTACGATGGTTTTCTCCAACATATGCCCTTAACACCCTTTTAAAATTTTAAATGAAGCGTCCAGCTGGATTAGCCTGCGGGCAGTAAAATGTCGTATACTGCACATCTGTGCGATAGGCTGACAATAGTGCTTCAAGGCCCTTTGATTTGAATTGTACTCCGTTATCACATATCAGAGCTGCCAGTACTCCAAATAATACGACGACTCTATCCTAAAGGATCTTTGCCACCTGATATGCCTTAGACTGCCTTAGTGGAATAACTAGTGAAAATTTAATGAAAAAGTCCACGACGGCTAGAATGTACGAGTTCCCCTACGTCAAACGAGGCAAGGGCCCAATGAGATCAATACCAATCATCTCCAATGATTCTTTCCCTTGTCCCATTCGTGTTGTCATGGTACCGTAAGGCCGTTGCCAATCTACCTTGGTAGTATGGCAAACCTTACATCTAGCCATATACTGGTCGTTGTTGGAGCACATCTTTGGCCAAAAGAAGCTCTGAGCCACTCAATCATAGATGTAACCTGCGCCCTTGTGTCCAGCCATCGGATTGTCATGGCATTCGTGAAGAGTTCAACCTCGTTCTGCTTTGAGACTACTTGTTTCCAGGAGCTTCCTCTAAGGTCCGAATAACGGTAGGTATTATTTTCCATAAAGTACTGTTCTCTATACGTCAGTCCACAAATTACTCCAGATTTCTTTGCACGTTTTCCTTCATACCCAGTAGCGATTGATTTATGCTGTCACTACTGTCCAATGCAACCTCTGGCTCTAGTTTTGACAGAGCATCGGGCAACAGATACTCTTTTCTCTTGCAATGTATGACATCTTGTCAGCTAACCCTTGGGAGCTTTGAGATTGTTTAACCACATAAGCGAGTCGCCGTCAGTTAATACACTTAATTTGGTAACTGAAGCTTCTTTACTGCCCATAAAACGGGCAAACATTCCTTCCCGACAGTGGTATACTTTCCCTCAGCTTTACTCAAGGATCTGCTTAAGTTACAAATAATCCACTCACCCACCGGAAAGATCTGACTTATCACTGCACCTAACCCCACATCCAATGCGTATGTTTGGACATTAAATGATAAACTGAAGTCTGGGTAGGATAAAAATGGAGCCAAGGTCAATTTCAGTTCGTACCGGTTGAAGGCTAAATTGCACTCAAGGGCCCATTGAAACTTTTTATCTTTCCACAGGAGTTCTGCTAGGGGTACCACGAACGAGGCATAGACTGATATAAAATGGCAGTACCAAGAGACCATGCACAAGAACTGTTAAATCTGCTTAACATATTGTGGACGAGCAATATTCATGTCACTCTCTACCTTTTCCGGATCTATACTCAGCCCATTCCTATCAACTATGTATTTCAGATATATTAACTGTGACCAACAGAAATGGCACTTGTCTCGAGAAATTTTTTTTCAGTTTTGCTGGTTTTGAAGACCAGCTGCATACACAGGAAAACAAATCGGCAAATATGTAGATCTGTAATAGGACCTGTGTTATGCCATAGGTGGGAAACATGAACCCTAACTCAGGCATCCGCAAATACATGGAATGCCTTTGAGCGATGGGTTATGTGGGGGACAATTAGAATGAATCTAGACGGAAACCAATGGCGAATTCGATACAACTATGAGTTGTATGAAATTTTTGACAAGCCTGAGATCGCAATGATAATAAGACTGCCGAAGCTGGAATGAGCTGGTCACATGAATCTTATAGATGAACAACGGGTACCCAAGAAGGTATTTGCTGGAATAACTGAAGGGCGAAGACTAGTGTGGAAATCAAAGAAACACTGGAAAAATTGGCCCATGTAGCAGAAAGCGAATGCCTGAAAAGGATTGCAGTGCTACGAAGAAGAAGAAGAAGATGATTTCGGTCATGTGAGCGCCGTGACTGGTGTGGAGGAAGTAAAACAGGAGATTCAATTATTGATTAATTCCACCAATGATTGGGGCCGTGGCTCACCAATAACGCAGCGAATGCTGTTTCCATTCTATCCTCTTCACAATGAAATGACAAACCAAACTGTCCATAAGCTGCATGACAGATGTCATACCATGCATACCATTAAAAATTGTTGCCAACTTACAGTTCTACAACTCTGAAAGAACACCTTTTAAATTTCATCATTCGAATATGATGTTAAATGTCACTAACGAAATATACCAGAAATATATACCACCGACCCAGAAAATCTATTCGTGATAAAATGGCAAACTACACTAACCATAAAAGGCATGACAGCTCTCACACCGTACGTAGCATTAAAAAGTGATGCCAACGTAAAGTTCCATACGTCAAAAGAAACACCCTTTATACATCCAACCATTACAGATGCTCAACTGGGATTCAAATTTAATAAATCCTTCCAGAAGCTGCAGGTATTTGAACAAGATAGTGATCATGGCGTTGTTCTCATGGTCATAAAGCACCAAAAAGATGATGTTTTTCTTATTTCAATCACAATGAAAATCACAGGCTGAGTTTCAAACGGAAGGATTGGGAAAATTAACAAGGAAAGTTTGATCAAAACTACCGTAAGCAATGTGTACCTTCTAATGATGTGAATGCTTGCTTAGTGGTACCTAATGACAACAATCTAACTAACGGTCAGCTACATTCCTTTTTATCATACGTAGATGTGCTTTTATTAGATGCGATTGAGAAAGTGGTTCCCAAAATCAAATGTAGAAAAATTATGAAAGGATATGGGACACCAACCATAACAGGGTTGCAAAAATTGAAATGCCTCCATCTCCCAGGACTACATCCACCCTGCGTTGAACATGTTGAAATTGCACCTTAACTATGTTTGAAATATGATCCATTCATTCTACAAGAATGAAATCAACCAATAGGGGGAAAAACTTTGGGATGTTAGCCCTCAGAGCCCAAATGATATTCTCACGAAAGTAAATGATTTGTTTCGTGAAAAATCTCATGTGAATGTATCGAAACTGAGTTACAGGTGACGTGATAAATCTTCTGGATAAAATAGGTATTCATCCAAATAGTACAACTCCAGATACATAAGGTAATACGATTGCAAGTGATGTCTTGCATAAACTTGTTCTGATAAGACTTCATTTCGAACTGCTTCATCTAACAAATCCTGAGAGAATACAATTGGTTTCTTCAAATCAAGCCTAAATGGCCAATCTCTTCTTCAATTAAATGAAGCTCTGACCTCTCAGCAAGTTGTAACCTTCTTGATTATTTTTTTTTTTCAAATATGAGAACTAACGTCTTATATTTGGAAAGCCAAACTACAAGAAATCAAGTAATATTGATGGCAATCATAACATATGAATTTCTCCCACATCTCCCACAACATGTTAAACAATTCATATTTTCCATCCAATGACCTCCCAATCTTAGAGGATGGGAAGGACTCTTCCTACCCTAAAAGCTATTACCCAATTAGCTTCCTGCCTTACATCAGCAAAATCTCTGAAATAATACTCAACCAGCAGTGGAATGCCCATATTGAGACATATTGTTTGATGTCGAATTGCCAGTTTGGATTTTGAACCAGTCATTCAACCATATATGCGATAAATAAAGCAAACTTAGTCATTTCTGGAAACTAAACAATAGAGAATGCGTTATAGTGAGCTGCGTTGGCTTGGAGAAAGACTTTGATTCAGTATGGTGCTGAGTTTTGATCTCAATTTGCCCTTACAGCTTGTCGTCATGATGTGGAATATGTTGTATGCAAAATCATCCTTTGCAAATTTTAAAGTCTTGAATTGTCTTGAACAAGGACCTCTGCCTCTGCTTTTCTCAATCTTTATCTGCGATCTTTTGAACGATTTTGATTTTAATGTGCCGGTATCGACATCACTATGCTGATAATCTGATTATCTATACGGCAGACAGAAAAGTATCAGTAGTTCAAAAGAATCTTTGAAAAATAAAAGTCAATGTGCAGAAATACGAAACAATATTGTTTCGATTGAAGCTAAGGTTGGCCAATCAGAGCTTAAAGCATAATTGGAAAGATTTCCACATTATGGCTGGTAAAGGAAATTCAGAGCGGGCGCCGTAAAAGCCATGTTTTCGATATCTAGGTGTTCATCTGAATAATATTATCTATACTATAACAAGCATGCTAAAATTATGCTTCGTATATCATTAAACCTTTCATGTCCCTATAACGACTCTTTTATTTCCAATGAATTGAGACTAAAAGGTCATAAATCCGGTTTGGCCAGTCTTGACATAAGGGTGTCAGATGTAGTTTATTGTACATGCTAGTATGATAGAAATGCTGAGAGTTTCCTAAAGAAAATGTCTTCGCACTTCTACTGGTTTTTATGGAAATTTTAAAAAGGAGCAGAAACATTCTATATCCAATCGAAAAGTTTATCAAGTTGGTTAGGGTTTATGTTTCACACACATAGCATAACCCAGGTTCTATCACAGATTTGCATACTTTGAGGATTGTCTTCCGGTATATGCAGCAGGTCTTCAAGATCGTGAAAACTGACGGCTCTTTCATAAAATGTTTTCGTTATTTTGGCGCAAAAATACACAAATTTGCTCATAGTTTTGATACTGTATTCGCCAAGTGTGATATTTTGTGTATTTGAGGTAATTTTTCTCGACTGTATCATGATTTTTGTTATATTTTCATTGATTTGTAGCCCTACTAGTTTTGCTTCGCTATCGAGTTTCAGGAATAGTTCTTTGGCAGTTGCTAATGAACATGACAAAATTTTGATGTCGTCTACATGGGCTGCTACTTGGCTTGACTTGTAACATATAGTAATGTACCTCTTGTATTGACAGGGAGCTTTCTGATAATGGACTCCAGAGCCAAATTGTATAGCAATGGAGCCAGCCCCTCTCCCTGTTTTAGTCCGATACTTCTGTTAAAGCCACCGGTGAGTTAGTTATTGATGTGAACTTGGGAGGTCGTCGATCTCAGTGTCATTTTGATGAGACGGACTGATTTGGCTGGGATGCCAAAGCAAAGCATTATTTGGTAGAGTACGTTACGATCAATACTGTCGTATGCTTGCTTAAAGTTAACGAAAATTTGGTGCACGTCTATGCAGAGCTCCCAGCATTTTTCAAATACCTTCTTGACTGTGAACAATCGGTCTATTGTCGATCTACCTGCTCAAAAACCACCTTGATACTCCCCGATAATACTGTTAGCTTATGATCCGACTTTATTTTCGAAGATCATTCAAAATATTTTGTACGCCGTACAAAGCAGTGATACGCCTCTATAGTTTTCGCACTGTTACTTGTAACCTTTTCTGTAGATAGGGAATATAATTGATTGGCTCCACTCTTTCGGCGTATTACTAAATGTGCTGGATGACTTTGTGAATAGCTTTATGAACTTTGCTGCCACCATATTTGATGAGCTCAACTGTAATCTCATCGATACCCGGCGCTTTATTATTCTTTTGGGCTTTGATGATGGAACAAACTTCATCCAGAGTTAGTGGGGCTAATGAAATCCCTCCGCAAACAACTATAGTCTCCGATGCTCTGGAGCCGTGTGGAGAATTAAGGAGGTTCTTGAAATATGATGCTGATAACCACGTTTCAGGCTATTCACTACTTTGTTTGCTTGCATTGTTTTGCTGCTCGCTACACTTTCATCTATACTTCTCAATTGGTCGGTATAGTATTTTCTTTTCTTAATTCTAATTATATTATTCGCTACACTTCTGAGAATTTCATATTGATCGAACCAATCGCTTTTTTTGAGCCGGGCTCGATGTCAGATTGTCTGTTTTGCCTCGGTCTTAATGGCGGCTTTCGCTTCCATCCAGAGCTCGTTCCTTGGGAGTGAGCTGGTTGTCTAGGGTCTCCGTGAAATTTTTGGCCACAGACGCCGTTTGAAGTCTTTTGAGGTCAAATTGTTGTAGCGGGCTGGTTTTCGCCGAATATGGCTTGAAAAAATGACATCGTTAATTGATCAATTAATAATCTGAGATACAATTGGCTCTTTGGTATGTACGGACGTCAAGTATGTTCGAAGCCTAACGTTGTTTTGGGTGTTGCCATCCGGTGATACCCAGGTCATTTTATGAATGCATCGATGTGGGAAACAAGTCAAACCTATGACTACATTTCTGATACATGCAAAGTCTATATGACGCTGGCCGTTGTCATTTGTTTGTTCCAATAGTTCCCCGACGAGGTATCCCATTACCAACTGTAGCCTCAAAATTACCCAGAATTATTTTTCTGTCGTTTGTCGGCAATGAGTCGACTAGTCTTTGCAGGTGATAGTAGGACGTTTCATTTGTTTTTCCGTCCTTTTCTTCGGTCCGGCTCGTTTCTTGGATTGCCAGTATTTTTAATTTATATTGACTGGCCTGTTGTAAAAGGTCCTTAACAGGAGCAGGGTGATTGAGTGATCTGAAATTCCAAGATCCAATCCCATAGTCCTTTTTAATCCAATGCCATTGTCCTTTTTGCGATGACGAGGTCGCTGCCGTGAGTCCAATCCATTTTGAGGCCCATCTGCAGGTTTGGAAACAATTAAAGATTTTCCAGGGACGGGGAGTTAGCCCGTCGCCCAACCTCCAATCCGGCGGCAGAGTTATTACTTCGATTCCGTTATTAGGTGCGGAAGTTTCGCCTTCACCCTCTTACGAGTACATCCGCACAAAAGAGGTGTCATTAGGATTTAGTAGCAGAGCTGTAGATGTATTTACACTTATTAGCATTTCTCGGCATTAAATGTCCCATTATTGGTACCAGTCAGCACAATGTGCGACCCCGAGAACATGTGCTACTGTTTAATTGCGGGGTTCATAATGAGGAATCATGGTAGCTGTAGGTTGAGGAAACAAGGGGGTTCCCTGCTCCTTTCTTAAACGGGCTTGTGGCCCTCGACGTCGTAGTTACCGTACGAGTTACTGAATTGTATATAGGCAAGCCATCGACAAGAGGATAGAATATTCCCCAAATTTGGGTATAAACGTTCAATGGTTGCGGTGGAGATGTAAGGTTTGCTGCAATTAATGGAGCGGAGACTCGGCTATCTCGATATTGGTGGCTAGTTACTTACATATTAAAACAATCAAAATTTACTGCTGCTATTTTGCATTTTATTTTTCTTTGGTTACGCTCATCATAGTTACGTTGACTTTAGTTTTTCTTAATTGATTTAATTTCAGTGATTAAAATTAAGGTTGAAGCTTTAAATTATGCTTGGTTTTAGGTTTTTTAAATCAGTGCAAAATAAATGCTCATCTGTGGGCTTAAATAAAAATGGATTAGATTGTAAGATATGAGTTGGATTCCAAATATTTTTGTTAAAATTATGTTATATTAACTTAGGGATATGGATAAAGTATGGAAATAAGTAAAATCATTCTAAATAAATTCATAGATTTAGGGTGGACTGATTTTGTTATAAATGAAAATTAAATTCTGTTTCTTTGCATTACATGTAATTTTTATGGCATGGCTGGTTGGTTTTTCACACTTCTTTCCTCTGATTATTACTAAAACGTATCATTTTTAATGTGATTTGCACAAATTTTGAATTGAATTTTGAGTTCTTTGAGATGTATAAATTTAGAATGCTATTGGGGCATTAATTTTTTAATGACTTTCCATATCTTTTAAATTCGGTTTATGTTTTTTGAATGTTAAGGATCGTTTAAATACATCATCTTTTTAATTCAACTTAATCATGAACAGTATTTGCCTAGTGTATATTATATATTGGAATGAAGTTACATAGATTTTTACTTACGCAAACTTAATTTAATATAATCACTTTAAACATGATATAATTGAACATTTTTACAACGCGCAAAGAATTTCAAATGCTTTTCGAAGCGAAAAGTCAAAATGCTTATTATAATGCTTCTATTCTATACGATTTCCGATGTTAATGTTAAAACGTTCATCAAATTTCTTTGTCCTAAAAATTCTTAAAATTGTTCGGAGCTACAAGAATCATATTTTCATGGTGATGTTCATCAGACTGAAAAGTTTTAACCCTAATAAAAATCTCTGACAATGGTGTCAAGGAAAATTAGCTTGAGCTATCGCAATAGAGCTTATTCAAGCCTGCTTCACAAAAAGTCACGTACCCAAGAGAGTAAGCCCTCAAGGCGCTCTTCTCTGGTGAAGGGGGCGCACGTATAAGGATTCATGTCATATTTCGCGCTGAAAGGAAGAAAGTCATCGCCCCCGGTCGGGGTGGCAGAATATCAAAGAACTTTTTGTTACCGGGCATTGTATCGGGGGTGAAAGGCGACAGAGCATATTGAAAATAAAGTGATTCTCGAAGAAAATAATCACCATCACAATAAATCCCTGAAAATTGCTGACAGGATTTCCCAGTCCATGTGGAAACGATACGGAGAAAGATGTGACGGAGGCAACGTGTTGGGTAAATGAAAGTGAAATGAAGTGATTCCCTACTGTTCATATTTTGTTGATTGTTCGTTCCTCTGACAATGTTATTTTCCATTCAGGATTTAATTAAAACAGATTTCAGTTTCATGTTTGTTTTGTTTGGTGCTTTGTTGCTGAAATTTATTCTGGGATTCGAGGCAATAAATTCTCGGTTTGCATTAGAATTGGGAAATATTTGTTCAATTTGATCTCTGTAAGCGCTAGAGCTCAGATGATATCAGGGAGTCGCAATTTTCACAGAATAATCGATCAAATGAATATTATCGATTATAGAATGCTACCCTTTAACACTGCACAGGTTAACTGGATCACAATAGAAATCCACTGTCCGATAATTGTAATTTTAAAAGCCATTGCTGCTCATCTTTTTGCAGGTTTTGTAATTTACATTGAATACTTGTTACTCTAAATACGCTCAAAAACTATTGATTTATTAAATTTTTAGAAATATTAAAACGTTTTAACTTGTATTTTCCATTTCTTTTGTTTTAAATTAGATTACAATTAAGCTCAGCGCTAATACTGTCTAAGCCACAATTATGTCCCAAATTCTTTGGACCGTGCTAGCATACATATTTTTCATTATTTTTTTTTATGATTTCAAAATAAACTTATCAACATAGCTAAGATACGGCTTCTATTACAGCTTTGGCCATTTTTTCATACGTAATTTTTGAGAAAACTGTTTTTATATGAGTTGGGTTATGGTCGAAATAGTTTTTGGCTAAGGCCGTTTTAACGCAGCGGGCTTCAATTGTAGTCCACACGACGACTTACAAGGGCGATGGCACCGCTATCGCAAGAGAGATTAACAATCATGTAGTATATTCCCGTAGACGACTACTGTTTCAGCTGATGCCGTAGCTTTGTTTTGACCGCGTGTGGATGTGGGCGTGGCCGCGGATTTTAGAAAAATGGAGAAAGAGTAATATCGGTTGGTGATTCGATTCTTCTTTTTGGAAGAGAAATTACGCAACGAAATCATTGAGCGCTTGGATGCTGTGTACGGTGACTCTGCTCCTGCGATGGTGACCGTCAAAAATTGGTTTAACCAGTTTCAACGTAGTTGTACTCGTATGTCGGTTTTTAATGAGCCACTGTAGTGATTTCGGATGTATATCAATGTCCCTAAAGGACGTCAGCGATAGTCTGCTGCCTCTGCGAGCGAAGATATTGGTGCTCGCTGAAATTGGCCTTGTGTGAGAATGCGCGGATGCGCTGGCAGGCTAGGACGTGGTGTCGTGGGGTGGGCTCTTTTCCCCAGTACAAGGGCCCCCTACAGAAGAATTATGCATTTACGAATTAGTAGTTTTCGGATTGACAGGTGTCGAGACCGAGGTAACCTACTGAAAGGAATTGTTTTGCCAAGCAAAAGACTGACTGGGCTTGGCGAACGCGAGCGAGATTCGAGAGGATCTCCCTTTACCAGGTATACTTATGGCCCCAAAACAAGAGTGAGGCAACCAGGTGGAAAACTGCCCCCGCACACCCCCCCTTAATTCGATTCAAGATCCATTATAAACGTGACCATATATTTTCCATTTAAATGAAAAACTCATGCAACCAGATTTTGCAAGGATTTTTCCTTTAAATAAAAAATATTAATGTTTTAAATTTATATCAAAGTCTTATATCATGGAATCACATAATACTTTAGTATAAATAGCAAAATCAAGCGGAAGACCACTCTACTCTACAAGAGCACCTGCAACGCAAAGAAAAGGGATGAGCTCACCCGATGGCTAGCTCACGAATGGGGGGTCCCGCTAACGTTGCGGGTCCTATGCCTAGTCCAGGTTCCATATAAATGAAAAGACCGTACTTCTTATTTTTTCTTTATCTCTTCATTGTATTTAATTAAAAGCGTAAACTACATAACGACTGAAATTTTCACGTATCAGAAACAAAGTAAAAAACATGGGTTTATAAGCAAAACAATTAGTAAATGATTTTTGAAGAATTATATGAAAGAAGGAAAACGGTCTGTATAATTCATACATTAGTGTTTCAGGTTTTAGGTAAATTTCTCGAGAGAAACTTACCTATTGCGGAGATTATCATGTATATATACTCGTATATATATATATACATATATATATATATATATATATATATATATATATATATAAATATATATATATATATATATATATATATATATATATATATATATATATATATATATATATATATATATATATATATATATATATATATATATATATATATATATATGGGATATAACGAAATTTGTGACCACGCTAGAGGTTGCAATTTTGCTCCAATTTTCACCAAATTTTCGGGAAAGGTGTATTGAGTAAATACCTCTGTTAAGTTTGTGAACGAGCTATACCGGCCGGGCAAAATGCCAGCCATTTTCGACGTAAAATCGTGATTTCTGTTCTGACCAAAGTATAGCTCCGATTTGGATGAAATTTGGTACAAAGGTTCACTGATGTATGTGATGAATCTCACAATAACAGATCCAAAGTCGGTACGGCATAAACAAAATGGCGGCCACTTAAAGGTCGAAAAACGTGCAAAATTTTGTTGTAATAGTGGTCAAATCTTTCAACAGATTTTCATAAAATTCGGCAGTTGGATAGAAATCATAAGTATCTAAAGAATTACGTGAAAAAACTGGAGGTCAGGTAAAAAAAAAACAATATGGCGGCCAGTTGAAACTCAAGGTAGACAATATTTAGATCTACAGACTTTGATATTTTGGTGATCATGCATGTGCAAATTTCGAAATGGCGGTGGTTTAAATATGCGATTTCTTCAGGTTTTGTGGCAATCTATCGGTCATATTTTCCAGCGGATTTTGATGAAACTTGAGATTATGGATCTCTGTACTATGTTCTTGTATTATGCAGAAAATTATTAAAATTGAATGAAAAATAAAAAAGTCGAAAATTTAAAACCCAATATTTTTAACTGCCATTTTCACTAAAAATTGCATTATTTTGCCCTGTCTAGAGTGAAACTCCGATTTGAACGAGATTCGGCACATTAATTGATGAGGTCCTAGCCCACAAAGATTTTAAATCACAGAGCTGGCCGTGTTTTCTAGAGTAGAGGCAGTTTTACTTTCGATATTTCACTTATATCCGACGGTAGTAGCAGTATATCGGACGTCTTACCATCCACGTCCAAAAATTGTTCGTAATGCGCGAACAATGGCGTCGCACGGACAAAAAAAAATCAAAATGGTGGATGCGCCGTTTTAGGACTTTGGAAAAAAATGTTTTCAAAGACCTTTTAGTGGCGCATCCTGTCTGTCCATCTGTCCGTGCGCCACAGCATGTTTTCTCAGAAACTGTAGAAGCTTGAAAGCTAAAACTTTGTGAAAAGGTCAAAAGTGGCAGTTTTTCAAAAGCTTAGATCTTATCAAACATTTTGAAATTTTTTAAAAGCTGAAGTGGCCCTTAAAATGTTTTTTATCGAAGGTAGTCGAGTAGGGTATCAAATGAAAGGTCTTGATTAGAATATGGAACAAAGAAGTCTTTTTTGTATTAGAACGTCCAGGGAAAGCCAAAATACACGAAATATTGTTTGAGCTACCACTTCAAATCGAACACGTTGCGTCACCAATTTCAGCGATTTTATAGTAATAATAAGGAAACAAGCTAAATATCTATGAACGTGTAACTAATATTTATTAAATAATAATTTACATCTTATCAGGTCAGCTGACGAGAAAGAAGAGATGAAACATGTTGAAAGATATCACATTTGTGACGATAAAACCACGATTTTGAAAACCATAATATTTGAATTGCTTTATAAAATATTGAACGCTTTATAAAATAACTTTGCAAAACTCTGCTAGCTTTGCAACGTATCTGTCCATCGACCCGTCCGTTAATTCATCTATCTGTCCATCCATGAGTCACAGCAATGTTTCTCAGAAATTTAAATAGCTACAATCATGAAAGTTTCTGAACAAGTCCAAAATGATGTCCTCTTCAAAGTCTAAGTGAAAACAAGTTGTAGTTGCAGGAAAATCCTCATGTCAGAAGGGTTTTGTAAACCAACCACAAACTCAAATAATATCCTCTGACCATTAAAACTTGCCTCATATACAAATTCGATAAATTGAGTTAAAAAAAAAAAAAAAATTAATCATTATGTATTTCAATTCACTGCTTTTTCATTTTCAACGCGTTCATCTCATTATCTGAGTAGTCATGATAACATATGTATGTCACAAACAATTTTTAAGATTTTTATCAAAGTTTCTATGCATATTTAGTGCCCAGGTCCGTTGCAGACATGTGTTTCCCCAGTATCACGTGTTGTTATTGTTGTTGTATGTAATAAATTCCTACCTGGGGTCCTGTCGGCCACTTCCGGGGAGTACTTTCTATAGCGATACTCACTTACGCACCTGTATACTTTCAAAATAGACCTCCTGGAACTTGCAGCAAAACGCACAGTTAATGTTTTTACTCAATTTTATTATAATTGTAGCGATTTATTCTGTTATGTACACGTTCCATAGAGTTGCTATTTGTTGGGGGCTGAGGACGTGCCTCAGCGCGATGCCGGTCCGTGACCTCCTCCGGATTCGCCGGTGCAGCTCCTTCGCTTGCCGACGGAAAAAGGCCCGCCCCGTAGGTGAAGCTCATACAACTCCTGCTTCGTACACTCCCGCTGGCCTCCGCGTGGACACTTCGGTTTGGAAGTGTGGGTGGTTGTGCCCAGGGGCACCTCCGGCTTCTTTGGGTACCCCTCCATCGTAATCGGCCGGAGCACGGCTCGAGGCTACACAGCGCAAACGCTAAAAGCTAAGAGGAACACGGCAAATCGCCAACATCTCACCCTTACCTAATACTAATACTAAGTGAATATAAGTCTTGTGACACGAGATCCGATGTTCGTTCTTGGACATACAGTTTTCAACTGACTTGCATACTTTGCCCAAGAACTTTAAATATCGTTCTTTCGTGAGCTTTCTACCTCAATTCTCTCAAAAAGTCCCGAGTAGCCAAACACGTGCGCTCTCGTTCCACGAAAGCTTTTCCTCCCCGCTCCGTCTCACTTGCTCGTATGGTGAATATGCAAAACTAAGGAAACTGGGAAAAGAGTGCTTTTCACTTAAACCTTCGGCTTTCTCATGATCATTTGAGGCGAGTTAGCGAAACTGCGGACATTAAACAAGAGATCGTTTATGCCTGAACTTTCAGCTTTCCCTTCAGCTTAACTCTCTTGGAACACACCCAAAGCTTGTCGTTTAAGATGTGTAAGTTCTAGTGAAATGAATTGTGGGTTAATCTTTTAAGGGTTTTAGAAAATAATTTTACAAAACCCTAGTGAAATCGCTTGATCATTGGACGACATGCTTCGATAACAGTGGGCGTATGCGCTTGCTTGCATAATTTCATTGGTGAAGTGTGAGTATGTAGGCAGTGTTTGCTCGCTCGCAACCACTTCAGTGATGAAGCCTAAGTTTATATGAGTATGTTGTATTTGTTTGCTCGCAACATTGTTGTAATTGTTAAATATCCAGTCTGTTGTAACTTAACTGTTCATAGCCCAATTTTTCTGAAATTTTTAGGATACATACATATTTAATTTCAAGGCCTCGTTTTGATTTTATAGGCAAAAAAGAAAATTCATAATGTGTACCATTATTTACATAATTAATCGAGTCTTGAATTGTGTGGTGTTTATTGGCCCTACACTCATGAAGTCCTACTTTCATGATTATTTTCAGATTTTTCGAAGGACAGTGTATTTTTTACATATCCTCTCCCCCTGCAACCCTCAGTTTTCTCGGACAGGCATGGCTTTCCTGAAGCTTTTCGCTTCTAACCCTAGAATCAATTTGAACATGATGGTCACATCAACGGCAGATGCGAATAGTTGCGTAGACTTATAGAATAGCATACCCGTCGAGCAAGCTGGAATTTTAATGATCGTATGTTCCAGATTAATATTGAATAAGATTGGGGCATCCCCATCCCCCTATTTTAGACCTGAGTTCGTTCGGAAGCTCTCAGTCAAACTTCTGTTGACTTTTACCTGAGACTAAGCACCCATAAATTTCTCATATTTTGCATGAAAATTTCATTCAAATGCATTTTGAGCGCTACCAGATATACTTTTCTTATTTAACTTAAAAAATTTGCCTTAGATTTGGAAAATCGCCGGATTAAAAATTGATCATACGGAACCCTATCTACGTGAATTCAATTCGTACATGCTCGGTTTTTTTTCTCTGAGTGGTTTGAAAATTATCTGAACAACTAAACCTTACATTAGGAAGATATCTTCAGAGTACAGTGAACTCAACATTATCCAAAATGTTGGTCTCATCTAGCAAAGTTTAAAGTGTCAACATCCAATCATCAAAGAGAAAATTATCCCTTGATTTAAACTTAATCCATTACAATTAGTTTGAGTCAATATGCAAACAATTACACTAATGAAGCCATGTCTAAATAAAAATTCATTTCAATGTTAAATTCTAATAAAGCTCCAATCTAGTAGGTACTAAAGTAAATTTATATTATATGCATGCATCATATCTAGCGTAACTGAAATAAATAATTCAATAGCAATTAAAATATGAATTGCTTTTATAGTTTTATTGGCTGAATACTTTATATGCACATTAATCGTTTATCGCAGCATATAATCGTAGAAGCTTTTATACTACATCGACAACTGCCCATAAATAAAATATTTATTGATTATAGGAGTAAAAATATTCATGCACACTTTTGCCTTAGGTGTTAATTGGCATAGTATAGTATATTAAACGAAATCATGCATTATATTTTCAGTTCAAATTTACAATTTTTAGTTTATTTATAAACCACTTAATGTTGGTATAGTAATAATTAATTGTGTCAAAACACATTGGAAGGAGTATTCTGTTGAATTTCTGATCCCTCTGTTATAAACCATAGCGTTTGGAAAAAGCTTTATAAGTGGATTCAATAAAAAAAATTCAATCAATTTTGCTGCCAAAATAGCTCGTTTAAATTGCAATATTACGATGAGTCAAGAGAACTGCTTTTTCAAGGTAGGTTAGGTAGGAAGGGGTTTAGTTGCCTTCTGTTTTCTACTTGTAATAAAATTATTTTAAAAGGTCGAATAATTATTAAATTTTCCCTATAATGTTATATTAAAACAACCAAAAAGGATTAAAAAAGGGTTTACCTAATACAGCCCTATTACGCCGACATGTAATGGCTTCGCTGTGAAGCTGAGTCGTTATTTCTATTTGAAAAACAGTACTTGCGTTATGCTTACGGTGCTCTTTGGTAGTGCACTCGTAGTTGTATGTTTTTCAATTGTCCCTTTACAAAAATTCTCTTTATGCGGATGGTGTTCTAAATTCAATGTGAACACACATGAAGATGACCGTTTCCTATGTTCCAAATGACTCAATTTAATAAATCAACAGGTCACCCAGATTGTGATGACATTTTATAAACAAACAACCAAACATCTGTAATTCTATAATCCAAACATAAATTTCTTGTCATAATTGTCTTCTAAATCACTTCACTATTACGAAAATCACTTTTCTATTACTCAAACAATATCGCTTCCCACACACTATCGCAGTTTTTATCGCGGTCGAATGAATGATTCCCCCCATTCATGCAGTTCACCTTTATATAGGGTCTCTAATCATTCAACTCAGTTCTCGTACATTGGTGAATTAGCGGGAATATTCCAGCAACGTAATGAATGGAGCATCCTTGTTGGGTTCTCGTGGTTTCGAGTAAATTTGTTTTGTTGATATTCTTAATAGTTGTGAAAACAGTTGCAACTGTAGCTCGCAGAATTATTTGTACATGTAGCACAGCTCCCACCTCAGTTCTTTTCACCCCAAAAGGATGTGTCGCCATTTGTAGTCAATTCTCCCTGGGTGTAATATGGGGCAAGACGGTCCAGATGCACGGTTTTCATTTTGGCTCTCGGTTTTTTTTTGTGGTAGGGAGGTGTATGCTATTTATATACAGAGGGTGGGACTCCCATGCGCGACTGGAATACCCACTAAACACCTCCCCTGTCAACCTGAGAACCTAGCCTGGAACCGTTTGACACATTACTTCGGGCCAGGTCTCGTTTTGTTACGCTGTGGGGTGCCTTCAAGCTGGGGAGTCCCTTTCCTAGCGGGAGGGGAGAGGGGAAGAGGAAATGCCAGAAGAGTGATCCCTTTTATATTTTAGGACTGCCCGAGCATAATGTGCCACCTGGTTCCATTTGTCAACCGATTCGAGCATCACCGCAACTACATTATCCGGGGTGAGCTCTCCCGTCTCCCTGTAGAGTTCCCTTCACAGCCTGACCCATTTTCTACACGCAAAAAATGTGTGACAGGCATTGCCCTCCTCTCCTGGGCAAAATCGACAATCGGGAGACCGTGACTTACCGATCTTGTGCAGGTAAGACTGAAAACACCCGTGCCCGCCCAAAAGCTGGGTCAGATAGAAGTCAGTCTCACCATGCCTTCGATTTCACCATGGTCTCACATCCGGGATTAGGCGCGTAGTCCACCTTCCCTTCGTGCTATTCCTCCAAGACTGCTGCCAATCGTTGAGCGAGCGCTGTCTCTCCTCGCGGACAACCATCTCCCTCGCATCCTTGTTTCGGCGCAGGTAAATAGCGCGGCGCTCTCTAGCAAGGAGGGCGACAGGTATCACGCCTGCAATAACTCTCACTGCTGAGTCAGAGACTGTTGGATACGAAGATGCAATTCTCAGTGCTCCCATTCTCTGTAACTGTGCCAAACGTTTTCGGTAGACCTTCTTGCTGAGAGCGTCGCCCCATACCTCTGCTCCGTACAGTAGCACTGAACATACAGCACTCATCAAGAGGCGTCTTCTTGATGGGCTGGGTCCCCCTACGTTGGCCATAAGTCGACTCAGGGCCGATATTCCCGAAGCAGCCTTCTCGGCCTGATTCGCTCAGAGAAACTCATCTTCGAGTCGATCAGTAGCCCCAGGTACTTCACCGCTGGCTTCGATTCGATTTGTATGTCTCCAATACTGATCATCCTCTCTCGCTTACGGTGTTCCTGTATTCGGTATACGACGTCGTTGATTCGCTTTGTGACCCGGTATGGTCCCTCCCAATTATGTTGCAACTTTGGAGACCTACCCTTTCGCCGTTGCGGGTTATATAGCCAGACTAAGTCATCTTGCTGGAAGCCAGTAGAATTAGCCTTTAGATCATACCTGGTCTTCATGCGGTCAGTAGCCGATTCGAGGTGTTTTCGCACTGTCCGATGTATCTAGTTCCAGCTCACTAACTCCGAGATCGTTTGGGGTTTCTCAGGGGATGTCCTGAACTTTATATCAGCTGGCAGACGAATAGTCTTTCAAAAAATGGCTTTGGCTGGGGCTTGGCCCATCGATGCATGTTCGGCAGCTCTGTACGCCATCAAAAATAGCGGGATATGTCGGTCCCAATCCCTTTGGTTCTCGTCAATCATCTTGGCCAGGTGTTTATTGAGCGTGCCGTTGAAACGTTCGACCATTCCATCGGATTGGGGATGTAGCGGTGTTGTCCTCGTTTTCCGTATTCCAAGCAGCTCGCACATTTCGCCAAAAACTAGTGAGTCAAAGTTTCGGCCTTGATCCGAATGTAGTTCGCAAGGTACGCCGTACGTACTGACCCGATTTAACACTAGCTGTTCGGCTACAGTAGTTGCTTCCTGGTTGGCAATGGGGTAGACCTCGGGTATCGATTTCCCCATTCAGATTCAGGAAAGGTCCTGCAATGTCAACAGCAATCCTTTCAAACGGTACCCCCACGTTATAGGTTTGCATTTGTCCTCTCAGCCGTCGCTTTGGACCTTTGATGGAAGCACAAATTGTGCATCTGCGACACCAGTCCTCTATGTCTTCTCGAGCGTGGAGCCAGTAGGATCTTTCCCGCAATTTCGCTAAAGTCTTGTTAACCTTCCGAGGATCCTTCATGCATTTCCTTAACCATATCGTGGCTTCGGCTTTTGGGTAGTATAGTTTGCATCCTATAGGAGCTGCCATCCGCCGTTTCCCATTTTCGCTTGAGTACGCCACCCTTCACCTGAAGGGAGTTCGATTGTGCCCAATAGCTTTTCAGGGTCGCGCCATTCGTAGAAACGTCCTTCCACTCAGGTCACCCAGTCGTCCCCTTCCATACGAGCAATGGTCCGATGTCTTCATCGGCTAACTGGGCATTTCGAATCTCCTCCGATGACCAACCTTCATCGAATTCGGCCATTATCAATCGCAGATCAACGGTCGGTTCCTTTTCCTCAATCCGTCGGCAATGCTTGCAGTGAGCTGGACATGGACGACGAGATAGGGCGTCAGCATTTCCATGAACTCCGCCCTTTCGATGAACAATTTCATAGTCGCATGACTGCAATCTTTTGATCCATCTCGCAACTTGTCCCTCGGGGTTTTTGAAGTTAAGTCACCATCTCAGCGATGCATGGTCCGTTCAAAGAACAAATTTCTGACCATATAGGTACTTGTGGAACTGCTTGCTGTCCTCTATCAAAGCCAATAGCTCCTTCCTGGTCACGCATTAGTTCCTCTCACTTTTTGAGAGAGCTCGACTGTAATACGAGAGGACTCTTTCTTCGCCATTGATCTGCTGGGAGAGTAAAGCTCCAATCCCACCGTTGCTTGCATCGGTGTCAACTACAAAAATTTTACCGGGTTTCGGATACGCCAGTACGGGTGATTCACACAGCTTTTCCTTCAGGGTCTCAACGGCTGTCTAGCATTGTTCATTCCAGGCATACGAACGATTTTTCTCGGTTAGCTGATGGAGACACTTAGCTATTTTGGCAAAGTCTTTGACGAATCTTCGATAGTAGGTTGGCAGACCCAGAAAACTTCGTAGTTGGCGCTTATTGTTTGGTGTTGGCCAGCTTTTTACGGCTTCAATTTTCTCAAGGTCTGTTTTGACCCCTTCTGCCAATACGACGTGTCCCAGGTATTTTACTTCAGCCGCGAAAAGGGTACATTTGTTGGGACTAAGTTTCAAATTTGCTAGTCGCAATCGGGAGAAAACCTCTTCTAAGTTCCGCACATGCTCTTCGAACTTTCTCCCGATGACGATGATGTCATCTAGGAACACCAAGCAGGTTTTCCAGGTTACACCACGTAGCACGTATCCCATCAAGCGTTCGAAAGTGGCTGGAGCATTGCAAAGCCCAAACAGCATCACCACAAATTGCCACAATCCAGTCCCAACTGAAAATGCGGTCATCTCTCGGTCCTTTTTGTCAATTTCTACCTGCCAGTAGCCACTCTTGAGAACAAGTGTAGAAAACCATTTTGCGTCGGCTAAAGTGTCCATGATGTCATCGATGCGTGTGAGTGGGTAACTATCTTTCTTAGTGATGTCGTTAAGCTGCCCAAAGTCGACACAAAAAGCGAGTGCTACCATCCTTTTTCTTCACTAGAACTACAGGTGCGGCCCATGGACTGACAGAAGGTTCAATAAGGCCTTGTTTTTCCATGTCCGAGATCAGCACGCTCACTTCTCCTCATTTGGCTATAGGGAGACGTCTCGTTGCTTGTCGAATCGGCTTGGCTCCCTGTGTAGGTATGACGTGAGTTACCAGACTCGTTCGGCCTTTGTCATCCGGGCTTGTTGAGAAGATGTCACTGTACTTGGTGACCAGATCAGAGGCTCGTTTGAATAGCTGCACTGGCAATTTGACCTGCTTCAATATTGCAGACGTGGATTCCCGGGCTTTGTCTGTGTCTTGCCTCCTTTTCCAATGATGGTCGTGAGTAGCTTCCAAAGAGGTGATGGTGGAAACAGGATGGCAGCTGCCGATGACTTCTCCCGCTTTGTTGCTCGTGATTGAGTCTGCAGTGTTAAGGACTCTAACCGGCACATATCCGTTCCTTATAGATCTTACAAGGTTTCATCCTACAATCAAACTGCGCAATGCGGACGTCTTCGTTGGCTCTATCAGATAAGATCGGTGGTCTCCAGAATCACCATCAAGCTTAGCCCATACAATGCTTTCGGAAGATTTCGGTACATCAGTGTCAGTACATACTACTACATTCATCTTGGGAATTCGGACGCTGGGATCCTCCATCAATATTTCGACATTCTGCCATTCCAATACACGTTTGCCTAAATCCAACGTGATTCCATGTAGTCGCAGAAAATCCATTCCGAGAATGCAGTCATCCATAATGTTCGCGACCAGAAAATTATGTCAGAACACAAGGTCTCCCAACTGTATCTGGAGGTTGAACTCTACATGAACAGGTGCAGTTTCTCCCGTCGCTGTCCGTAGTGAGAAAATTCTGCCCTTGTGAATTTGCTGCTGTCTAACTAGGTCTGGTTGGATAATCGATCGGGTTGGACCAGTGTCGATTGTTATGGTGCAGTGTTCTCCGTCAACTTGACCCGGAAGGCATAAGTCAGCTTCTCCACAATGTAGTCTTGACATGGTGATGGTGGTGCTGGGGACGTCGATCCTCCTAGCCAACCTCTGCCCGACGAAGTTGGCTCTTACATGTTTCCCGACCCCTCTGTTTGAAGGGCTTCCATTCTGGGCTCCTGACTCGGTCTGGATCCCCTCCTAGCTGCACACCCTGGACAATAGCTCGGTTTTCTTCGCTTCTTGCAAAAGCTCGGCAGCTGGGCCTCTTAGAGCAAGAATCAGTACAGTTGCTCGTTCCTGCTCATTCCAGTGATTTGCCCTTGCAGCCGCTTCAAACTGGGTCTTGTAAATACTCCAGACCGTTTGCCCATCGAATATTGGTGATTGCACATTTCTGGATGTGCTTTGCGCTGCGGTTGTAAGCGAGGCTGGTGAAGTGGTTACTACTGCCTTCGCTGCTTCCAATTCTTTTTTTACTTTTTCCATCTCATGGTTTATTCTCTCTTCGACCTGGCTGACCTTTCCCTCGACCTGGCTGACCTTTTCCTGGACCTGGTAAACCTTTTCCTCGATCTGGTCAACCTTTTCCTCGACGCCTTTAATTTGCTTGTTCAGATGACCGAGCTCTACTTTTATTTCGGTTGACTGTTTCTCCAGCTTCTGTGTGATGTCTGCCTTGATTTCGATCGCTTGTTGGTCCAGCTTCACTGATTGTTCATTTAGTTTCGCAGTTAAATTAGATGGCTGTTCACTTAGCTTCGCAGTTAAACTGGATGACTGTTCATCTAACTTCACAGTCAGACTGGATGATATCAGCATTAACATTTGCATTAGCGCATTTGCTGGCTCCTTTGATTTTGGTGTTTCTACTTCTCCACCTTCTGCGCCTTTTTCCGCATCTGAGAGCTCACCCAAATCCAGATTCACGCCTTCCGACTCGATCGCGTCACGCAAGCGTGCAATCAGTATGGCCTCTGTACCTTGTGTGGCCAGATTCCGCTGTTCCAACTCCTCCTTGAGCTCCGATATGGTCAATTGATCAATTTTTAGATGAAAGTTCCCTGGCATTTTTATTGTTTCGGTTATTTTTCCACCAGTTTCCACGTTATATTTCACAACTGTGCAGTTTAAGAATGTTCAATCGTTTTCACTTTTCGAAATTTTTTTTCTCACTTCTCGACACCACTGTCGCGTGTTTTTTGGTTCGCGGCCAATAATTTTAATGTTCCGGGAAAGTGAACACGCAATGTCTTTTAATTTAAGTTAAAAGAGTTTATTTAATTAAAAAAATGCATAATAATCAATTTAACACTTTCACTAATTTTAATTTTCACTATTAAAAGTCTAACACTTGTCCATAAATTTCTTATCGCAATTGTCTTCTAAATCACTTCACTATTACGAAAATCACTTTTCTATTACTCGAACAATATCGCTTCCCACACACTATCGCAGTTCTTATCGCGGTCGAATGAATGATTCCCCCCATTCATTCAGCTCGCCTTTATATAGGGTCTCTAATCATTCAACTCAGTTCTCGTACATTGGTGAATTAGCGGGAACATTCCAGCGGCGTAATGAATGGAGCATCCTTGTTGGGTTCTCGTGGTTTTGAGTGAATTCGTTTTGTTGATGTTCTTCATGGTTGTGAAAACAATTGCGACAGTAGCTCGCAGAATTATTTGTACATGTAACAGTATGTATTACACTCTCACCGCTTTAGTGTTGAGAATTTGTACAACAAAGTTGAAACAAAGAAAGCTCTTGTGTGTTAAATGATAATATGTATTATACAAAGATAAAATATTACTAGTGTCTTTATATACAATTTCATTTCTTGAGTGGATTGCTGTGGTATTCTTTGTGTTTTCCATTACATTCAATTAGATTATATAGACCTTGATAATGTTTTTGATTTTTGTTTCTA
This sequence comes from Odontomyia ornata, assembly GCA_963969285.1. Taxonomy (NCBI): domain Eukaryota; kingdom Metazoa; phylum Arthropoda; class Insecta; order Diptera; family Stratiomyidae; genus Odontomyia; species Odontomyia ornata. The sequence continues at coordinate 356,028,654 of OZ017739.1, read as the reverse complement.
TTATCTACTTTAACTGAAACTCAGGACACTGTCCCAGGACAGTTTCACACGCGATCCTACAAGCAAGAGCCCCGTGAGCTAACGATAACATTTATCACGCCAGCCAGACTGAAGAAGAATTGGTAACGTAATTTTTTGGAGTTAAATATTTTTGATTGCAATTTCCTTGCACATGTAACGACTAGACTAAGTAGATTCTAAGCGGAATGACCAGATTACGACCTCACAAGGAAATATTAATAGCGGCGATCCAGGAGAGACGATACAGATATCCAATTAGCATAAGCAGCGGAATGCTAAATCATAGTGCCTCTATACAACGGTGCGTACAAAAGCTTCGAATATTAATTGAGGACTCCGATCAAAATTTGAAATATTTGGGATTGCTGGCAGTATCCAGGATTTTAGAAAAGTCAGCTTAAAAGTGTTCAAGCCCGCAGGGGCTTTATTTAAGCTTGTCTAGATGACAAAGATGAATCAATCCGATTACGTGCCTCCTGTATTCCTGAAGCGTATTGTGAATTTCTCGTAGTTTGTCTTTTGTTCTCCATAGATTTCGCATCAACTAGAGTTTTATGTTGAGATTTTTTCAAAAACCTATTTCGTACAATGATGGAAATGGAAGAGGACTACGATATGCTCGATTTGGTCGCCTACAATTGTACTAATCTAAGTGAGAATTTAGGATTGGCGAAAACGACTGAGGAAACTGAATAAATATTGAGAAAATATTCAAAGAAAGCTGATTTGGACACAAAACTCATTCCAGAATTTAAAGAACATCTCGACTGGTTTAATGTGACTGAGCTGTTTACATTTACGGAATCGCTTAAAGGGAAAGTAGTTGTTTTGGACTTCTTCACATATTGCTGAATCAATTGTATGCATATACTATACTACCTGATTTGAAGAAACTCGAGAAAAAAGTTCAACGTTGAAGATGGTTTGGCGGTTGTAGGCATCCACAGCGCTTGATTTGAAAATGGAAAAGATAGTGCCAACATTCTATCTGAAGTGCAAAGATATGATATTACACATCCGGTAGTAAACGATTCAACCTCTTCTAATTGGATTGACTTGAAAATAAAATGTTGGCCCACGCTTCTTATTCTTGGTCCAAATGCCAACCCCTTATCTAGGATAATGGGTGAAGGGCATTATTACAGACTGGAAAAATATGTTGGGATGGCACTGAAATATTATAAAAGCCAAGGGAAAATATTGATTACTTCATTACTATTGACCCCATCAACGGAATTTTTGATGTCACCAAATCTGAAGTCTCCTGGGAAGATCATTTGTTCAAAGCCATCATTCGATACCAACTGTGCTGAATTGAATGGTATCTCGGATTCAAGGAACCATCGTATACTCATTATCAATACTTCGGGTGATGTTTTGCAAAAGATTGGAGGGAAGAAGGTGGTTTTGTAGATGGTGATTTTAAAACTGCCCATTTCAAACACCCCAAGGAGTCACTTTCCTCAATGTTCACTCATTGTTTGTGTCTGATACAGAGAACCATGCGATAAGAAAAGTTGACTTGAACAACCAAAAAGTGGAGACAATCGTTGGTCCGGAAGTTAAGGGCAACGATCGAGTGGGAGGTAAAATAGGCAGGAACCAAGCAATTTTCTCTCCCTGGGATGGTGTGTGCCACAAAACCAGCGATAGGGATATGTCATTCCATATGAAGGAAAGTGCTGTTCCGCAAAAGGATATTCTACTCATTGCAATTTGGGCCTTGTTTTTAGGCGATGTTATATTTTGGAAATACAAGCAATACCAGGCAATGTCATGTGCTGCTATAGTAGGGATAGGACACGAAGAAAAACGAACTAACTCTTATCCAACAAATGCATCAGTTGCGCATCCTTCTGGATTAGAATTAGCCAGACATTCAGAAGAATTGTATATTGCGGATAGTGAAAGTTCATGCGTATGAAAAATTTCACTTTCAGATGGAAAAGAGGTGCTAGTCGTGGATGGTGATAGGAATCCCTTGAACTTATTTGCATTTGGTGATGCCAATGGAAAATAATATGTAGCCGAGCTGCAACATCCACTTGGGGTAGCATTTAATCTATACGATGCACACTTTTATGTAGCTGACACGTACAACTACAAAATTAAAAAGATCTATGCCTCACAAAATCTGGAAAAGACTTGCAAAATCATCGACATGAACGGTTAAACGAGCCGGGAGGACTGTGTCTTAAACCCCCTGGAGTTGAGGGGGTCCTTGGAGCTAGTGCGATTGAGCACTTTTACTCCATTCCTGTGTGCGAGTGCCTATGCACTCACTATTACCTATGATTGCGAGTTAGTTTCTGTACTGTCTAATATAGATCGGAGGCCCGGGTAAGTCACTTGTGCCCTATCAGAGATCTTTAGAAATCCCAAGGTTTTATTAGAGTGTTCGTGTATTTTGTCAAACAGTTTTAAAGCACAGTCGCGTATATATTTGTCAATAGTCTCGACTCGTAGGTCTTTGTAAATGTCTGTGTTTCTAATATACCATGGGATTTGGAAGATCCATCTTATGGCCCTGTTTTGCAGTGACTGGAGGGTTTTCTTGTTGGTCTTTGATGTCCGGCAGAATGCGATGCATCCATAGAGTAAAGTCGGGCGTTTTATTTGCTCATATATATGAGCAACTTATTTTTAATATTGAGCCGGTTATGTTTTAGGATAGGGTTTAATGAGGATAGGATACCAATGCAGTGCTGTCGTTTTATTCGTATGTGGTCATTCCATGTCAGTTTATGGTCCAGGGTTAGTCCTGGGTATTTTGCCGTTCTGTTCAAGGGTATAATGTCTGAATTTATTTGTAAAGTTGGTGGTTGTTGATGTCTACGTCTTGAGATAAAGATTGCCTGCGTCTTGTCGTTATTTAGTTTGATCTTCCATTTGCGGAGGTATTCCAGAAAAGTATTGATGGATTGTTGCGGTTTTAAGGTGATGACCTCTGCTTGTCGGGCTGAATAGTATGTACATGTATCATCAGCATATAGGGTAACTTGAACATTGCTGGGAAGGCTGGGTAAGTCAGAAGTGTATATGCTGTAAAGGACGGGTGAAATAGGTGATCCTTGGGGAACTCCAGCTAGAATTGGTGGCAGGTTTGAGAAGAAGTTGTCGATTTTGACACGGAAAGATCTCTCTTGTAGGAATGAATGAATTATTTGTGTTAACACGAGTCATACTTTGAGTTCATGCGTCTTAAAGATAAGTCCTGCATGCCAGACTTTGTCAAAGGCTTTCGCTATGTCGAACATAACTAAGCCCGTTGACTTCCTGCGGCTCATCCCGTTTCTTATATGTTGGATCACTCTTGTTAGCTGGAGTTCTGTGGAATGAGCTGTTCTGAATCCGAAGTGTTCGTCAGGAAGAGTTTGATTTCTGATTATATTATTTTGGAGTCTTTTGAGGATAGCTCTTTCAGCTATTTTGGAAAGAGATTGATTGGCCTCCAATTCTGTGGAAAAGTGAGGTCCTTCCCTGGTTTGGGGATAACTATTATTACTGACGCCTTCCATATTTTGGGGTATCTCCGCAAACGAAAGATTGCGTTAATGACGTCGGTGATTGTCAGTAGCAGGTTGTCAGGTAGCCATTTAAGCGTCGTGTTTGTCAGTGTATCAAAACCAGGTGCTTTACGTTTGTTGAGTCTTAGTATAAGGTCTTTTATCTCTTCTAAGTTGATTGGTTCTAGTGTACTATCTACCTGAATTTGCGTGTGTGTTATCACGTGCACTGTATTTAAAATTTGGTCTTCTTCGTCAATGTCCTCCTCTTGGAAGATATTTTCGCGGAACTGAAGTTCTAGTGTGTCTGCAAAGGCTTCCGCCTTACCCGCATTGTCGAATTTGAGGCCATTTGGCCCATGGATTGGTGGCACAACTACCTGGCATTCTCGCCAGGCTCTAGGCTCTGTAAGAAGCTCTCCCATTGCTCGTTACGAAATTCGTGGATTTGATTTCGGATCTTGTTTGTTAATTGGTTGGGTTTCGTTCTAAGCCTAGGATCACCCGTGCTCCTAGCTCTTCTTCGGGCTTGGTTCTTCCTCCTTATCAAGTTTTTTATATCCTGAGGGAGTTCATAGGGGTTGTGTTCCCTTGCCGAAGTTGTGACTGTGTGGTCCTCTTTTGCCTGTTTAATCTTCTCTGTTATTTCTTGAATAACTTTTTCGACGTCACTAGCTGTGTTTAATTCTTGGGTGAAACTTTCGTTTGCCAGCGAGTCTTGGAAAGCCTTCCAATTTATGATCTTCTTAACTTTTAAAGGTTCGTCTATAAAAAGGTCCTCTATTAAGAAGTGAACTGGTTGGCGGTCTGAGGAGAGCTCACTGAGGACCCTGTTTCTTATATTTTGATGGAATTCTCGAGAGACTCCAATATCCAGAATGTTGTTAGATGTTCGGCCAAAATGGGTTGGTGCACTGGGGATATGCAGGCTACCTTCAATGTTTGTGATGAATCTACTTAGGATAGTCCCTGCTTGATTTCTTCCCACAGCTCCCCATTGTTGATGATATGCATTGAAGTCACCTATTACTAGGATTGGGCCTTCGGGGCTGAAGAGAGAAGCAAGGTCTTGGGCTAGGTGTTTGTTGTTCGGGGGGTTGTACAAAGAAATAACGATAAATTCGAAGGCAGGCGTTTGCACTTTAATGGCGGTGGCTTCTGCTCGTTGCATTTATGGTGTTGTAATTATGTGGTGATTCACATTTCTTCTCACGAGAATGGATGTTCCACCTCCCCTACCAGTCATTCTGTCGTTTCTGTACAGCATGTAGTTGGGGATGTGGAGACAAGTCCCAGGCTTCGGAAAGGTTTCTTGGAGCAGTATAATATCAAATTTATAATCTAGTATAAATTGTTTAAACTCTCCAACCTTCGGAAGCAAGCAATTTGCATTCCACGTGAGCATGGAAATGTGATTCACTGTATCCATTATCGTTTGTTTGTGCTTGGTGTCATGTTTTGGGCAGAGAACATTCCCTGTAACATCTTCACCATCATATCTTGCATCATCAGCTGAAACTGAGATTGCATTGAGGTGAAGAATTGTCCCATGTCTGGTGGAGTGAAAGTGTTGTGTGTTGTTTGTGGTTGTTTTTTGGTGAATTGTGTTTTGTCTGTTGGTGTTGAGATGTTGTTCGTTATTGCGGTTGTGGGAAGGCTTGTGTTTGTGTTGGGGATTTTCTGTGCAGCCATCTGTGCAAACGTCTTCCTCATATTATTGAGATTTTTTGGACAATCCCCGTAGTTGGCCGAATGCTCTCCTTTACAGTTGACACATTTCGGTGTGTCATCTTTCGCCTTGACACATTCTTTGTGGTGATGCATGCCATCACATTTAACGCACCGGGTCTGTGCATGACAATTGCCCGAGGAATGACCAAATTGTTGGCAGTTGTGACACATCGATAGACCTTTTCTAGGTTTCAAAGCTTCCACCTTGCAGATCAGATGGCAAACCGCGGTTATATTATAGATAGAAGTTTCCTCCTTTGGGAGGAGGACTTTGACATGTCTTGATGGACCGTTTTGTAATTTTATGAAGAAAACTTCAAATGGGTGAAAGCCTTGTAGTTCGAGGTCTTCCTTAATTTCCTCACAGGTGAGGGCATGTAGTCCACGGAGGACCACGTTTAGTTTTTTGTCTTCCGGCAGATAGTACGTATGGTATTGAAGTTTTAGTTCGATCAATAGTTTTGTCATCTGTCGGTGGTCAGTTGTAGTCTGTGGTATTATCTGTATACCGAGGTATACACATTTCGCTGAAACAAACTTTATGTTTTTGTCACGTAGTGTCTTCGAAAAGTTCGTCCATTTTTCAGGTTCACGTAGTACAATCGGTACAGTTCGTTTCTGTTCGTTGTCCTGTTCTGGTTTTGTGGGAGAGGGATCGGTGGGAACTGAAGCTGTCGGAGGTTTAGCTTTGGGGATTATCCTCATTTCTGGGAAACTGACAGCGGGTTTTGGGGGAGGAAGGGTTAGAAATGCCCCTTCTTCCGGTTCCTCCTCTGCCTCCTTTTCACAGAGTTCCAGCTCTGCCTCCTCTTCACAGAGTTCCTCCTCCATTTCTTCATCGGAAACCGATTCCATCGATTCTTGTTTTTCCTCTTCTGAAAAGGAGGCCGAATTGGTCGAGTCGGGGAGTTTAACAACCTCAGTTTTTTCGTACCTTTTTTGGGCGACGTTTTCTCTACGAGCTTCAGTAAGAGCTCGTCATTTTTGGTGCGTTGTTCCGCAAGTTCGGCCTGAGCGTTCAGCAGTTGTTGTTGAGAGGTCTGAAGCTGCTCTCTCGTGAATTAAAGCTCCTTGAGAACCTGATCTAGTTGGTTCTGCAATTTTCTAAATTGCTCGAGAAATAATACATTTTGGTGGTCCGTTGGGTCATGTCCAGGTTCCATCGTCCCCTCCATTCTGCGTAACACTGTCTGAAAATGTTCTGCACCGAGTCCGATAACCAAGTATTTATGTCCGTTCGTCAAACTCACTAAATCTAAGTAAAGCGAGTACACACACACTCACCCAAGAATCTTGAATTGAACCTGGCTCTTTTCCGCTTCAACTGGCTCGCTGTTTGTATGATGCAATGTACACTCATACATACACACACACTTATTCACTATATCACTACACAATACGTTCTCAATTCGCACTGAACAACCGTCCACGATGAAGGTCTAAATCAGACTATGTGTCTTAAACCCAATGGGGAATACTTATATATAGCTGACACAAACAATCACACAATTGAAGTGGTTAACTGAAAACTGACTACTAAACAATTGAAACTAAACTTTAACGTAAAAGCAGGTAGTGACCGAGCTGATCATATTTTAACTGTAGGAATGTTAAAAATAAAACCAAATGGTGGCACAATAAAACTATCGATTACTCTTAACTGTGTTGATGGTACAAAACTCACAGAAGGTGCTCCACAATCGTGGAATGTTTACTTACCGGACGAGTCATATTTCATTCATCGAAAAAATGGAACATGAAAACCTGATGGCAAAATTGAAATTGATATAACTGCTTCCGCATCTAGTAGAAATCGAAGAAAAGTAAGAAAATTATGACTGTGGTCAAACGAGAGCTTCTGTGATGCTCAATGGTGAATGTGGAAGCTACAAGGCGGTAATGCAGTGAGGCATTGCTACATTGCCGGTTGCGAAGCTCACGAAACATTGAACACTCGTTGCACGATCGGGGACCGTGTCTCTTTGAGGCTATAAAAGACCCCCGAGTACAAAGGAAAAGCTCTCTATTCTCTCATCGATTTGAAGGGATTGGCCGGCGAAAAACGTCGACAAAAATTCAGAAGGAGGCTAGAAGGATTGGCGGGAGGCAAATTATTCAAGGAAACAAAGAAGAAAAGGAATGGTACGAGCTAGACAGGAGGACGACAAACAGTTTGTGATACGATTTGAGCGAATTGGGGGCCCCCGACTCCGTGGAAACAAGGGTAGCGATAGGTTGTAAGTAATTAATGTTCTTTTTGAATTTTACAAACATTTGGAATTCATAGATATTAACTTGCAATGAATTTGTGTAATAAGTGCAAAAAAGTGTCTTAGGTGGAAAGTGTGAAAACTGTCGGGCTCGCGAGTCTACTTGTGGAATTGTTGCGACAGTGGCGAGACTTTGGGGTGGTTTACGACCACCGTGTGAAAGTGTCTCCGAGTACCACCTGTGGGGTAAGAGCGTGACGTGCGCTAAAGTACTGGGCTATAGTTTGAAATTTTATTCAGAGTTGGGAATGATTTGGTTTTTCTCGCAAATTAAATTGAAGGTAGTTATAATTTTCAAGGTAAATCCGATGCAAATCTGCCAACTCGGATGCGTTCTCGCTTGGCGATCTCATTTGGGGCCCACTGGCAAAGCAAGTGGCGCACGACCTCTGTTCGGTGGGCTTATCGGGTCCAAGGGCCCCAGTCGGAGGTCTCTGAGAGAGCACCGGAAAATAGCGAGTGTATCAACCGATATTTAATTTTATTGGATTTGTGTCTTGTATTTTATTTAGCCTGTTTGATTTTACTTTATTCATTATTTCTCTAATCTTATCAATAGTTCTCTTCAATCTTAATTTGAGTTCATTGGTAAAATCGTCTAAATCATATAATTTATTTTTATTTACATATACTTCATCATTTGGCAGGTATGGTAATTTTCCAGAACATAGTTCATACGGTGAATATTGTGTGTTTACATCTGGTGCGGTGTTGTAAGCAAAAGTATAATAAGGTAACTACGTGTACCATTCACGATCTTCAGCGAAAACTAGCTTAAACTTGCTAAGTACCCTACGATTCCTCTCAACTATACCAAGTGTTTCATGATGATGTGGTGTGGAAAAAATTTGTTCAATTTTTAATAGCTAACAAAGTTCTCACATTCATTCATTAGTAGATTTCAATACTTTATATCGTCCATAATTTAATATAAGATTGCAGAGTTGAAGAAGACGAATTACGTAAAGTTGCACAACTATGCCAAAAGAAGAAAGAAGTGAATTTGAATAATGACGGCTGAAGGTTAGCGACGCGAGAATTGAATCGAATGAAGTGATTATTGTATTAACTATTGAATAGTTATTGCTTAGTTTTTTACTTTTAATAATACATTCCTGAAAAAGGTTGTGTTTTAATATCACAAAACTGTGTATAAGGTGAATTTCGTACCAAGGGGGGGCTCGTCCGGGAATGTCGCATAACAGACGCCACAGCAAACTTTACATCAAGAAATAACCGAACAATTCGAGGGTTTGAGGGTGCAGTGCATTGAGGCCGGCAGTGAAACGATGTTTAGCTTGAAAGTTTATGAAAACGAACCCAAAACGATCTCTTGACGGGAAATATCAAGTGTACATGCGAATATTATGTGTGGGCTAACCAAAACAATCAAAAAACTCAATTTAGTTGGATTTGGAAATGAGGGCAATCGTAAAAACTGGGAAAGATTAAGAGACTTTTGCAGTTTCAGTTTGGAGCGCGATTCAGATGAATACAAAAACAATGTGGAATTTATTGGTATAGTTAAGATTTTATTCAAGAAAATGTAAAATCGATAAATCACACTATTTCTAACAAAGTTGATCGAATTTCGACTTCTCACGTATTTGTTGTTGGACTCATAAAGTCCTACATTCATGACTTTTTTTTTAAATTTTTCGGATGAAAGGTGTCCAATCGCGAGCGAAGTACGCGAAAAGTTCGAAGATTTCCCCTTTCTTTGCCTTTGAATACATTTCTCCATACCCTGTACTCTCAAAGCAAAACTTGTCATTTTAAGACCCGTTTTGAAAGTGCTCATGAAGGCTTTTCATTTGACCCATATTGCCTACATTTGATGATTTTTTTTTCGGGGCCACTCCCCTATGTGGTGAGACCCCCCTTAAACCCCATATAATTTTTTTCGGTGGTGAAACTTTGAAGAGGGCATCACTTAATGTAGTTTGCGAGAAAAACTGCTGTTAAGCTCGGACGGATCGACCGACAGGACGCGATTTTAGTAGAGTGAGTTTGATCTTAGCTTTTATTTGTTGGTTTTGGACTAGAATGCAAAGCTTAAAATACTTTATTTCAAGTTTAGCAATTCTCAGTTTCATCCCCATAATCACAAAATTACCAGCGTGAATAAAATTCAGATTAAAGACTCCTCCTTTAAAACAATATAATAAATTGAATTCATGGCAATGTGTAGATCGGTCTGCATGTAAGCTGATTACTTAATACTATTCCCAAATGATAATCAACTCAAAAATTAGGATGGTAACCTACATTTCAATCTGCGTCATTAAATATACGCCAGAGGCAAGAAAATCGTACTCGATATTGTTTATTTGAAACTTTAATTACCTTGGATACAAACATACTCTGGGCATATTTACCCTTCATTAGATGACGATGAATGGAATGGTGCACTGTACAGGAAGTGGATTCCAGTAAATGTGTATATGCTATGGGAAATAGTACCAGCAGGATTGTCATAGGACATGTCACATAATCGATATCCTTGATGAGTGTAATAAATGTCTCGCTTGGGACTAAAACATTCGTATCCATGAATGTTGCATTATCGAGCCAATATGAGTGCCTCATTGGAACTTGAGTTGATCGCGAGGGTATGAAGAGGAAGTGACCCAAATTAAATTTCTATTGGCACAAGTTCAATTATGTATCATTTTCCGCACTAACTGAGCGGTTTAATAGCTTGTTAGTGTAATGTTGCAAATTTAAAGTCAAGAGCACTAAATTAATTAGCAATAGTCATACTGGTAATCTGAGCGAATATGTACAATTTTTAAACAACGGAATTTATAATTTTTTTAAGGTACATTTCTTTGGAGAGTACTGGCACTATATATATATATATATATATATATATATATATATACACATACATACATACATATATATATATATATATATATATATATATATATATATACATATATATATATATATATATATATATATATCTATATATATAAATATATATATATATATATATATATATATATATATATATATATTTATATCTATATATGCGGGCACTGCCGGAATTTGGAACAATAATATATACATATATATATATATATATATATATATATATATATATATATATATATATATATATATATATATATATATATAATATATTGTTCCAAATTTCTGTAGTGCCAGCATTCTTCAGTTAAAAAATTGAAACTTCATTTATATCGTCTCCCATATTCTTTTGGGCACACATTCTTATTCGTTTTTACATATATTTATTCATTTTCTGATTTCTTTACCCTCCGTCATCTTGTCGTTCTTTCTCCCATGAATCAATCAATCTTTACTTTCTTCCCATTGTATATTATTTCCATTCACAAAAAAATCGCTAAAATTCAGTTTTTTTCCATCGTATTTGTTGTTCTCATACATCGTTTGCAATGGGACAACAATCATAAAACATTTATAAATCCCAATCCCTCTCCACGATACTCCTACTCGTAAAGCGTACTAGTGCCAGCCATTGTAGGGATATCAACGCAAGCGATTGGACTTAGATTGTTGTTTGGTGAGCAGGATAATGTCGGTCTCTAGTACAGTTGTTACAGTGTCAGACGCTAGTGCAGATACTAAAGTGTCGGACTCCCGATCTAGGGTTTTACTAGGAACGTGGGTTCAAATTCTGTCAGGGGCGAAAATCTTCTTAATTTCATCAAACGCAAATACTTCTGAGTAGATGACGATTTGCATATAGCTATGCCGATGCTTGGTGATATTCTGGTTATATGCAAATCATCAGTTATGCAATTGGAATTATTGCGTTTGGTGAAAATTTGAAAGATAAATAGAGGGAACGGGATTGAAGAGTAAAGAACTTCAAATACATAAAATGTTAACAGCAGCGGATGGTTGGGAGAACAAAGTATTGCAAGATTAGCCAGTTGAAGAGGAGAGGTCAAGTCAGAATGAAAGTCTGGGTGATTTAGTCAGGGTTGGCAGTTGAGGGGTGAGTTTTCGTTTGAAGAAAAGTTTCGCGAAGTCGGAAAAGCACAGTGATTTTATGATTAGCAGGCCCGATTTTTATTTGTGAATTTTAGGTAGGGAAAAGTGAATTAATTTTCAAGCATAGAAGCTTTGGCAGTTATAATGAAGTGAAGTAATATATAGGGTGATTCACTATGATGCTTGGTTTTTAGCCTCAAATCAAAGGCATAAAGTTAAATTCTACAGTAAAAATTTTATCGTTAGTCAAAAGAACAATCTTTGGCTTTTAAAGATTATCTCGTTTAAATGTTGACCGTGACTACGCCATTAATTTTTCTTCTGAGGGTTCAATTTTGGGCAACACGTTCCAGCAAAGCGACCGGTATCACGTGAATGATAAGAGTAATATTGGCATCCAAAGCTTTTAGTCTAAAGGTGTGATATCACATGATCTAGGTGGCCAATTTACTAGTCCAAAAGGTGAAATCAGGTTCTCTCCATCAGTTGGTCGACGATGCACACCATTAGTTGCTCTAAGAGCATGACAAATATTTCTTACAGAACGCTGATTTTTGTAATACAGCTGAACAATTTGGATCCGTGGTTGCGGTGTAAGTCTTTTCATGATGGTACAATACTGAATGAGAATTACATTACAGTTTAACAGGAGTCACGTGTGATCTGTCCAAAAATGCCTATTGAAAATCAAACCTCATAATGAATCACCCTATAAAAGAACAAAAAGTGTGAGAACTAGTTCTGATTTAGAGTCAGTGATCATCTCAAATGAAATGTTCCAACAACTGTTTTTCAGAGTTACTGCGCAGTTAAAATTTTTTTCAGGCAATTTCGCTTTGCATATACTTACTCATGCAGTTACAAATGATTACTTACAATTTGAGTCATTACTTTAACTGAATTCCTCGGACTTATCTTGGTTGGGATAGTGTTGCAATTTATTTTATGGCACCGGTCAAGATCAGAATAATTTTTGGAAGCTGATGCACTTAAGTCAATCTCTACATATCTGTTATTAGCACTTTGTTTAACTTTACCTCACCGCAGTGCCAGTTACAATAAAGTTCCCGAAAGTAACTTATAATACATATCCGTAACCGAAACATACAAGCAAGCAGTGCAGCATACGAGCAAAAGTTGCTTAAGATCGAACAGTCCATATTAATATGCAAAAGTTGTAATATGCAGTTTATGGTGATCAAAAGAAAGCGGCTGAGCACTGAGTACAGGCGTGTTTTTTTTTTCTTTTGCAGTAATTCAATCAAACTTAGTGTAAAAACTTTAGTCAATCTAAATTTTAGTGCCCCTCCCCCTCAAGTTGCAAAGCGCAAAGGTATTTCAAAAGGAATACATTCGTTTAGCTGACTACGTGAACAAGTTGAATCTCAGGGGGGCCAGTAGGTGACCTGGCTTTGAGGAATTCAGTCGCCATGAAGCGTTTCTCGGGAGCGGATCGGGCACCGCGCGTACAAGAGCTTTACTAAAACAGTGTTTCAGTGGCTGTAGCGCGTAGAAGATTCTGCAGTATTTGAGGTTTTCATTATTCAAATAATGCACCAAGCATCCTTTTCATTCGAAAATAGGTTAAACAATTTTAGGAGACCGGTATAGCACTAGAACGGTGGAGGTCGTTAAGAAAATTAGAAAACATGCTGGATGTAAACCAACTCCGCCGCAGCCAGTCCCAAGCCCATTTGAGAAAGGAGAAGGAAACCTCTTGTTTCCCCAATATATGAGTCCTCATCACAAACCCCTCCAATTAAATGGTAGTAAATGCTCTCGGGGTCACACATTGGGTTTACTGGTTCCCCAATAATGTGACATTAAATGCCGAGAAATGCAAATAACTGTAAATACATCTACAGCTCTGCTACTAAATCCTATTCACACCTCCTTTGCGGGGACTTAAGAGGGTGAAGGCGAATCTTCCGTGCCTGATAATGGAATGAATGTAGTAGCTATGCTGCCAAAATGGAGGTTGGGCGATGGGCTAACTCCCCGCCCCTCTAAAACCCTACAATGTTTCGAAACCTGCAGATGCGCCTCGGAATGGATTGGACTCACGGCAACGACCTCGCAAACGAAAAGAAGACTATGGCATCGAATCCTGGAATGTCAGATCACTCAAATACTCTAGCGCGCTGTTAAGGAACTTTTACAACAGACCAGTCTATATCAATTAAAAATACTGGCAATCCAGGAAACAAATTGAACTGGAAACGACATTCAAGACATGAGATCGCACACAATATTCAAAAGCGGAAAGCCTACTGAAAAACGGAAATTCGGAGTTGCTTCCATTCAAAATCTTGCTGGTTAATGTTCACGCCCCGACCGAAAAAAGGACGGAGAAATGAAGAAATCGTTCTACAATTATCTGGAAGGACTAGTCGACTCATTGCCTATGAACGACACAAAAATAATTCTGGGTGATTTCAACGCTAAGGTTGACAATAAGCTATCTCATCGGGGAACGACTGGAGGGTAAAGCCTCCACGACGAAACAAATGACAACGGCCAGTGCCTGATTGACTTTGCATGTAGCAGAAATCTAGTCATGCGTTCGACTTTCTTCCCACATCGACGCATTTATAAAATGCCTTGGGTATCACCGAATGGCAACACACAAAACCAGATCGATCATGTTCTAATCCAACAACGTTGGGCCTCGAGCATACTTGACGTCCGTACATACTGAGATACCAATTGGAACTCATACCATTACTTGATCAAATTAACCTATTGATGTCGTATGTCAAAAGCATATTTGGCGAAAACCAGCCCGCTAAAAAAATTCAACATCAAAAAGCTCCAAACGGAGTTTGTGGCCAAAAATTTCACAGAGACCCTCGACAACCAACTGGCTCCCATTTTATCAGACGCATCGTTACAGACGAGCTACGAGCTCTGGATGGAAGTGAAAATGGCTATTAGGACCGTGGCAGAACAGATAATTGGACGTCAAGCAAGAGGAATGATTGGTTTGATGATGAGTGCCAGAATACGTTAGATAAAAAGAATCAGGCATGTAAAGAAGACGTACGTAGGAAAATCAGGCCAAAGAGAGAACATTATGCATATCTCAGAAGAGTAGCCAATTAGGATTAAGAAAAGAAAAAATTTACACAGTTGAGAAGAATGGATTTAAGTTAAGCGAGCAACAATACAAGACAAGCATAAAAAGCAGTGAAAAGGCTGAAACATGGTTATCAGCCCAAAACCATGCTCTGTCGTGATGACATCGGCAATGTCATCGTTTAGAAACCAAAATTAAGGAAAGATGGGCATCATATTTCAAGAACCTTCTTAATCCTCCACACAGCTTCATAAGAGAGTTTCCATTAGCCCCATCAACTCTGGATGAAGTTTGTTCGATCACCAAAGCCCAAAAGAATAATAAAGCGCCGGACATCGATGAGATTCAAGTGGAGCTCATCAAATTTGGTGACAGTAGTGTTCATGAAGCTATTCACAAAGTCATCCAGCACATTCGACAACAAGAACATATGCCAAAAGAGTGGGGCCAATAAATTTTAGCCTCTATCCACGAAAAAGGTGACAAGCTACAGCGCGAAAATCATAGAGGCATATCACTACTTTGTACGGTGTACAATATATTTTCAAAATTTTTGAAAATAAAATCGAATCATAGTTCAACAGTTTTATTGAAGAGTATTAAGGTGATTTTAGAGCAGGTAGATCGACGATAGACCAATTTTCACACTTAAGCAGGTACTTGAAAAATGCTGGGAGTTCAACATAGACGTACACTAAATTTTCGTTGATTTTGAGCAAGAATACGACAGTATTGATCGTAACGTACTGTACCAAACAATGCTCTGCTTTGGCATCCCAGCCAAATTAGTCCGTCTTGCCAAAATCACAATGACGTCGACGATATCCCAAGTCCGCATCTATAACCAACTCACCGATGCCTTTGACACATTTATCAGACTAAAGTGGGGTGATGGGTTGGCCCCATTACTATTCAATTTGGAGTACATCATATGGAACCTACTTGTCGATACGTGAGGTACATTACTATTCAAGTCAAGCCAAGTAGTAGCCTATGCGGACGACATCAACATTTTGTCACGGTCATTAACAACTGCCAAAGAACTTTTCCTGAAACTCGACAGCAAAGCAAAACTAGTAGGGCTACAAATCAATGAAAATAAAACAAAGCCCATGACGCAGTCGCGGAAATATACCTTATGCACACAAAGTATCACACTTGGAAAATACAGTATCAAAATTATGGGCAAATTAGTGTATTTAGGCGCCAAAACGGGCAATGAAAAAGACGAAAAATGCCGAAGAGTACAGCATGGAAATAAAATATTTTATTCAGTATTGACGATCTTTAAGACCAGCTGCATACACCGGAAACCAAAGCCCCAAATATACGAATCTCTGATAAAACCTGTATTAGGCTTTGGGTGTGAAACATGGACCCTAACTCAAGCATCCGCAAATATATTGAACACCTTTGAGCGACGGGTCCAGAGGCGAAAAATTGGAGCGAAGCTAGATGGGGACCAATGGCAAATTTGATACAACCATGAGCTGTATGAAATTTTTGACGACCTGGAGGCCTCAACGATTGTAAGACTGCGGAAGCTGCAATGAGCTGGCCACATGAATCGTATAGGCGAACAACGGATACCCAAAATGGTATTCGTTGGGAGAACAGAAGGCCGGAGACTAGTGTGGAAATCGGGGAAACGCTGGTGTAACTTGGTCGATGAACACAGTTCATCGCTGCTCAGATTCCGGAATTGGAGGACGAAGTTAATGGACCGAGACAGTTGGAGGCGTTATCTACAGGAAGAGAGGGCCCGAGAGGGGCTGTAGTGCTAAGAAGAAGATGAAGGAGAAGAAGAATGTAAACCAATCTGTTCGAGAGGATCTGAATCTTTTAATTCTTAAATAATTTACATTACGATTTAAAACTGCACCTGTACAAAACCCAATTGATGCAAGAATGAAAACAACAAAATTCCCGTCATAGGCTTGACTTTGTAAACTAAGTTATTAAGCACTTCTTCACGCTCAATGTCTGGTTTTCGGATGAAGCTTATTTCCACTTTAATGAGTACGTTAATAAGCAAAACTGCCAATACTGGGAGCGAATCTAAGGCACAAGCAGGAGGAGGTCAGTGTATTGACCATCAGTGCGAGGAATTGTTTGCCCTTACATTTTTGAGGATACAGGAGGATGTGCGGTTATAGTGAACTCAAAATGTTATGTGGAAGTATTAAACAATTCCTTGGTGTTCAAACTTGAAAAATTGTCTAGCTAAAACCAAAGAACATCGTTTCAGCAGAATGGGATAACCTCACATACATTCAATACATCTCTGCCAAGAGTAAGTAAAATTTTCTCTTGCAAATCGATTTCCAGGAGAGGTGACATATACTGGTCTCCACCCAATCTTGTGTTACAGTTTTAATCAAACACACGGTTTTAATCATTAAGTTTTATTAATCCAATAATTACGCCATACGACAGCACTCATTCACGTCTAGCCTTAATCTAGCATGCCGACTGACTAAACTTTTCTATGACGCACGCCTACACACTCTTGACCCGTTCATACCGCCTATGGCCCTTTTCCAGGGCCAGCGCCATCTCACCGCTGGTGTAACACTCGGCCATTCTGAAACGAAATTAATGCCCTCATTAATATATTAAATTACGACTCTAGTAGATCTATCAGATCCAGTCGATCCACCTCTTCATCTTGGGAAACCAATATGTTTCCTTAATAAGCGCCAAACATCTCTCGTATCCGGGATGACCAATACCATCATGATATTCATTCACCAAGCTAAATTGAGCCATTGCGGGTACATACAATCGTTTGCCGGATAACGTAACTCGATAGAGTCGCTCATCTCTAATTTTATAATTCGCCTTCATATTCTTATCGGCCTTTCCTGACCTAAGCGCCAACACAATTGCCTGGGCTTTAGTATCCTGCAATTGAACAGTCATAAACCAATCATCCTCCGAGATGTTCACAATATTCACAGCAACCGACTTGTCACTCAACATAACTACAGAATCATCTATTATGGAATTACGGCTCAATGCATCTACATGCGCCATTCGCCCACCTGGTCAATACTCTATTTCCATATCGAACTCTCGAATCGCCAACCACCATCTGGCGATTCTAGGAATCAAATCTCTTTTCAGAAGAGTCGCCCTGACTGATACACAATCAGTCACAACTTTAAAGTGTATTCCTACTAAATATATGCGAAATCGCCTTATTTTTTCGACTATCGCCAATGTCTCTAATTCGTAGCTATGATACATTTGTTCACTTTTACTTGTAGCTCTACTAAAATATTCTACTGGTCTCTATCTCCTAAAAGATTCTTCAGTTTCTCAAACGCCTTCTGCTCTTCTTCACCCCATTTCCATTGGGCATCTTTTTTGGTAAGCTCAGTTAATGGTCTCGCCAGTATTGAAAACCCTTGTATGAATTTCTTAAAATAAGAAGCCAGCCCAATGAACTGCCTGACACCATGCACATCTACTGGAGCCGGAAACGCAATAACCGCTTTAACTTTCCTTTTCCCTGGACGAAGACCCTCCGCCGAAATTTCATGTCCCAAATACTCTATTCTTTCCATCAGAAACGTACACTTATCTAAATTTAGCTTCAGGCCTGCCTGCTCTATCAAGTTTAGTACTACTTCTAACAATTCTATTCCCTGAGCTACACTAACCGATGGAATTAATAGATCATCCATATATGCCAACACATGTTCATGCCTTAGCTTTCCTAACATCTTATTTATTATTCGCTGAAACACTGCCGGGGAATTCGCCAATCCAAACGGAACTCGTAAATATTCATACTGTCCATCCGGAGTGACAAACGCCGTTTTATGAACCGATTCAGGATGCATTGGTACCTGATGATATCCTTGCGCTAGATCTAAAGTAGTAAAATAGTACTTGTTCGCCAATCTACTAAGCTGATCTGCAATAAGTGGTAACGGATACCGCTCTTTTATAGTTATTGCATTCAACGCCCTTTAGTCCACACACATCCGTACCTCGCCCGATTTCTTTGGTACTAGAACAATAGGACTAGCATACGCCGAACTAGATTCCCTAACAATTCCGCTCTCTATAAGTGTCTGAACTTTGTCCCGCACAATCCTTCTTTCAGACATCGCCAACCTGTATGGACGATAATGTACAGGTACATCTGTGGTTAATATTATTTTCATTTCACCTAATCCCGTTAACCCCACATCGTTTTCAAATGCAGAAAAACAATGTGCTTTTCTTTTTAATAAATTAAATACTCGTTCCCTATCTTCTATACTAATATCACCTAGCTGCACCTTACTAAAATTCAAACTTTTGGATGTTTCTAAACTACATAGCCTTGCCTCTGTTTCTTCGGAAAATTCCTCGTCGTCTTCCAACTGGTCAGGGTCTATTCTGCCAATGATTCGACCTTTCTTCCAACGAACGTTGCCTCGCCCAACATTTGTCACCGTTAATGCACCGATACTTCCGCATGTTAACAGGCTACCTGGTATCGCCACCAACGCTTCGCCATCTCTAAAAGATTTCGCTGGAAAGAACGCCGTTTTACCAGCTGGACCCTGTTTTATTTCCACCATTGCCCATCCGCACGAATGAGGTCGACACTCGAAATCCTCTCGCAGCGTGACTTGAAGTCTTGGCGATTCCGCCTCTAATTGCACTCGCCGCAGTGATTCGCCCAAATCTTCGTCTTTCACCAATACCGCCTTTTGGTTCCTAACCACCAGCGCTACGCCAGGGCTATTAATCGCCCGCTGTCCCAGCAGCAGCTCAATTTGCCCCATGTCACAGTCTGTAACTAACGCCTTGATTTTCAAGTCGACTCCATCCATCGTAAGTTCGAAACAATTTGATCCCAACGCCACTGCTTTGCCACCACCGAAGCCGCAAAGAACTACATCTTTCTTTGTTTTGCACACCACCAATTGCAATCGTATAGCGGCCTCCTCTGTTATTATATTTTCGATACTTCCGGTATCAATATAAATCCGCAATGCCTGTTTTTGTTCGCCCGCAAATCCTTTCCGGCCACATTCATACGACTTGCGTCCACTGGCCTTACACTTCCAGCATCTATCCACTCTCGCCTTTGGACAGTCTCGACTCATATGGCTGCCTTTCGCCTGACAGTTGTAACATCGGATCGCCAATTGAGAAGTTACTGGTCGCCTTGCGTACGCCTCTCTTGCCGCACCAGCTTTAACAACATTTTTCTCCACCTTGTACGACTCCAACCCCGCTAAAAACTTATTGTACAAAGCTTCCGGTGTTGTATAATTTACCGCATGTGCATTCGCCCGCAATTCCTCCGGTAATCCACGTACGATACACGATACGGCACTTTCGCCTTGAATGCCTACCCGAGCACATAACGCCAACTTTTCGTGGTAATACGTGGTCATACGTTCCGTCGACAGTTTGCGCCGCTGCACTAACTCCTTCAGCATTCCAGCAAAATCGTGCCGCCGTGGAAAAGATGCACCTAACTTCGCCTTCCACTGTTTCCACGAGTAGTCATAAGACTCTAACCACCGATGCCAGGTCCTCGCCGCACCATGTAGCTTCGCCTGCGCGATTGTACTTCTGTCGTAATCCGACCACCCATGAATGTCACCAAGCTGATCTATTTTTAGCAACCATCGATCCACATTCATATCAGCATCTTCAGGATTGAACCACTCAACAATATCATCAGCCACACGCATAGCTCGACGGCTACATGCCATCGTTTCACGATCCAATGACGCTCTAGACGCTTTACTTGCAGTTGACGATTCCTCCGTCTCCGCCATTTCCGCAAAAATCAATGCTGCCTGTTGCTGTACCGCCGCCCGGATTTGCACCGCCAAACCGCCATCCATCAGTGCCTTTACTGCTGCATTGACATCTGATTTTTCTGCTGACACACTCATTTCCGGTTCTGCTCCCGATATGCCAGCGTTCGCTTTTGCCCTTGTCTTACGCGGAGACAGATCTTCCTCTGCGCCCGATAAGTTCTCTTCTGCCGCGATCGACATTTCGTCAACTTTGCTTTAGCTTTTGCACGTACACATATTTGAATGCGGTCGCCTGTTGCACTTACACCACCATATATTTCGCTCGTTATTTCAACGAAGAAACGGCGTCACTTTGGAATTTCACAAATTTGGTAATCGAACGGCCGAAAAAATCAACTTTCCGACACGTAGACTGATCCCACTTCTGATTTGTTACAGTTTTAATCAAACACACGGTTTTAATCATTAAGTTTTATTAATCCAATAATTACGCCATACGACAGCACTCATTCACGTCTCGCCTTAATCTAGCATGCCGACTGACTAAACTTTTCTATGACGCACGCCTACACACTCTTGACCCGTTCATACCGCCTATGGCCCTTTTCCAGGGCCAGCGCCATCTCGCCGCTGGTGTAACACTTGATTTAATTTTTATGAACTTGTTTCTGTGGAATTATCTCAAATTTGAAGTTTATAACAATAAACTGACTTCTCTGGTGCATTCGAGGGAACAGAGTGAGGGAATGCCGAGAACGCGAAAGTTTACTATACATTGATAATTTATAAACATTTATTTTATAAACATTTTATGTTTCTGTTTATTGATTCACAAAGTATAAACTATCTTTTGAGACACCTTGTATATCTATGGAATATATTAAAATTAATAACCACGCAAGAGGTGGCAACTTTGCTTCGACTTTTGCTAAATTTTTAAGGAAAGATGTATAGGTTTAAGTTTTCAATTAAGTTTGTTAACTAGCATAATCAGCTGGGCAAAATCGGAATGGCAGCCATTTTCAACGAAACTCCATGATTTCTGGTTTGAATAAAATCTTGTACAGAGCTTCATTAGACTCTGTAATGAAGCTCAGAGTAAAAAATTTAAAGTGGAACTATCTGAAAAAAATGCCTGCCGCTCAGAGGTCGAAAAATATGCAGAAAATTGTTTTTGTAGTTGTGACCAATCCTTTCCACTGATATTAATGAAACTTGGCAGTATGATCTATGTTTTATGTTGAGTATCTATGGCATAGTGAAAAACTATCAAGTTCAGATCTAAAATTTCAAACTGTCAACTAGCCAACATTTGGGAATTCAACGGCTTCTAAAAGTTACAAATTTGATTCGATTTGCATGGAACTCAACATGATTATGTCTAAAAGTTTTGTTCTTTCGGTGATGATCAATGTGCCAAACTCAAAATGGTGATGGTTAAAAAATGCAAATTGCTTAGATTCTTGAGGGTCTTCAGTGGCGATGCTTTTCAAAGAATCTATACAAAACTTGCAGTTAACAAGCTCTTTCATCCTGTTAAAAATTATGAAAATCGGATGATAAGTACGAAAATTGAGCTTCGCCATAAAAAATCGTAGGTTTTTGTTCGGGTAAAACGACGATTTGAACAAAATTTGGCAGAGTGATTGATGAGACTTTAAGACAGATACCCTTAACATGATTCAAAACCAAATACTTAAAATAAGATTGGTGGCTATCAATGGTCAGAATGTAATTTAAATTCGTTTTTTTTTCGTAACGACAGAAGTGCTGAATATATTTTCATGTAAACATTTGAAATGGCTTACATTGAAAGTACTTACACAACAGAACCTTTCCCTCAAACAGTGTTTGGCTTTCAAAACGGTGGCAAATCAGCTTATTATCTGCTTTTAAAAATCAAGATACTACGAAAAATTTGCCTTTCCGGCTGGTGGTGCTATGGATATTTTTACAATAAGTATTGTTTTGGGGTGGAGAACTTCAAAATGAAAACATTGTATCCAGTGAATGAAAACCGATATTAAGGTTCTGGGTTGTTTTGAGATTAGTTGTGTTTGGCAATTCATCTTCAATAGACTCATGCGCAGCAATGTTTGGTGAATGGATCGAAATAAAAATTGCCATTGATGCAGTGCACTTTTGGTTAAATGGCTACCTCAACAAATAGAATTGCTGAATTTCGAAACCCTATTACATCTAGAAAAAGTTACCGTTTTATGCGCATTATGGGCGGGTGGGATAATTGAGCCATATATCTTCAATAATAATGATAATCACAATGTTACATTCAACGATGAGTGGTTCAGAGACATGATTACTAACTTTTTGGTGCCTCTATTGGAAGGCATTAATGCTGCGGATATGTAATTTCAACAGAAATCCATCAAATGCCACATAGCTTGCGGTCTAATTAATTTACTAAAAGACACATTTGACGATCGATTAAATTCTCGAAATTGCCTTGTTGACTGACCACCGCGCTCATGAGATTATATTACTTCGGGGATATGTAAACTCGAATATTTACACCGATAAACCAGAAACAATTGAGCACTTGGGAGCCAACATTTGGCTATCCGTCTGTCCGTCCGCCCGTCCGTGTGTTGCAGGAATTTAGCTCGCAAACCACTTAAGCTAGAAACATACAACTTCGTAGATAGGTGTAAAGTGGTGATCTCTTGAAAGTTTTTTTAAAGGCGTTGAAAGGGGTCTTCCTATATAGGCGAGTGGCTCCCGGAAAAAAAATTTCACCAAATGTAGGCGATATGGGTATCAAATGAAAGGTGTTGATGTAAAATTTTCAAAACTGGTCTTCGACCAACAAGTTTTGCTTCGAGAGGTGCTGGCAGAGGGGAAATGTACGAAAATCGTATGTCCCTCCTCGCGATTGGACACCTTTGACCTAAAAATATGAGGAAAATCGTGTAGGTAAGTCTTTAGGAGTACAAAGGCAGCTAATACTTCAGAAGTCAAAATTCTATCAACTTTGTTTATAAAAGTACATCTTATAAATTTTACGTTTTTACCTATAAAATCAAAATGGGATCTTTAAATTCCTTAAAAACGACAACTTAGGTTTTCTGATAGAAATTGTACGTGTCTCGAAAATTTCATACCAATCCAACAATAAACAGCTAAGTTGCAAGCGGTTGAATATTTAACACTTACTACAACATTTACACGTGACACTTGGGAGATGTACGTTTGTAACGGACGGAAGGTAATATTGGGTAATAATGGGGTCAAAACACTTAAAACGAAATTGCGGCGAATCTAAATACATAGTAATCAGAATTTAGTTCTTCGAACTTAATTTAGGGAATCTGAATATTAGTCAAGTTTTGATATTTAGAAGATATTCTTTGAGTTACTCATTGGCTCACAATACCCTTCTGACAGGAGAACTTTCTGTTA
Source organism: Odontomyia ornata (assembly GCA_963969285.1). Classification (NCBI taxonomy): domain Eukaryota; kingdom Metazoa; phylum Arthropoda; class Insecta; order Diptera; family Stratiomyidae; genus Odontomyia; species Odontomyia ornata. The sequence continues at coordinate 356,004,869 of OZ017739.1, read as the reverse complement.
CTTCAACTTGTTTAATAGGGATCCATATTTTTTCTGTAATCGTAGACTTTCATCAACTTGCTTTCATCTTACAACTATAATCTCTCATAAGTTTTCACACCACTATTCGAGTATTTCCACTTACCAACTCCTAGCGCATGATGACAAGCACCGGAAAAACATTGAATTATGACCTAACCATGGTCCGTTACGTGAATGCAAAGCTGCTTCTCCAAGGGAAATAGGATGAGATTGCTTTAAAATGATCCTGACAGGTTCACAAAAATGAATACGTCCCAATCTCACAATCCTCTTCTCCGTTATACTCTAGTGAGAAGCTACATTATTCATATCAATGCACATGAATGCACATTTGCAATTTAAAGGGAAGTTTGTAACATATGCAAATTTTAGAAACAGCTGAAAATAGGAAACTATTATCTTTGTAGTTTATGTGAGCAGCGTAAAACAAATCCCATGGAGAGGACACGAAAAAATGCCCTTGCCCTATTGTATACTAGAAAGGTGGTAGTGAACCTTGCCTCAATGTGTGCTCAACGGAACTTGTAACTTTTATATATCAGTGAAATATTTAAAAGAGTTGATTCGGGTGGGGAAATAAATTTTGCAGCTTTTATGAAGTATAAATATGAAAAAATAAATATTATAATTTTACATGGGGAGGTTTTTTTTCATAATTTGAATTATCAGATGAGTCTTAACTTATTGATTACTTTTTTTTAGGGTTTTGTACTAAAATACAAAACCCTATTGCAATCACGACCTGTGTCCGTCTGTCCGTCCGTCTGTATGTCACAGCACTTTTTCTCCGGAACTATAGAGGCTATAATCATGAAACTTTGTTAAAAGGTCACAAGTAGTGAATTCTTGAAAGTTCAAGGGTGGAAAAATTTTTCAAAGGGGTTTAAGGGGGGTCTCCCCATATAGGGAGGTGACCCCTCAAACAAATTTTTTCACCATTGGTAGTCTAGTGGGGTGTCATTGGAAACGTCTTAATGAGATCTTTTCAAAACAAGTCTTAAAATTGCCTTATGAGTACCGAGGGGGGCAGGGGAAGGGGAAATGTACGAACTTTTCGCGTACCCCCCCTCGCGATTGAACACCTTCCATCCGAAAAATCTGAAAAAAATCATAAATGTAGGCCTTTATGAGTACAACAACAACAAATACATGAGAAGTCGAAATTCACTCAACTTTGTTAGTAATAGTATGATTTATCGATTTTATGTTTTCTTGAATAAAATTCAAACGGTAATCTTAAATTCAGTAAAATTTAGCAAACAGATGACTATTTATAAGGTTGATCTTTGTTGAAAGTTTCATAAAGATCGAATGGTATTTAACGAAGTTATAGTGATTTGAATTTTCCTGCATTACTATGGAACAATAAGAGGTGTGCTCAAAAAATATCGTGAATTTTGTTTTTTTTCAAAAATTATTTATTTATTCATGAATATCTATTTTGTCCCCTTCAAAGTAATCCCCATGAGATATTATACACTTGTGCCAACGGTTTTTCCAATCTTCGAAGCACTTCAAAAAATCATTTTTTTTAATCTTGTTCAGCTCCTCCTTCGATGCCGTCTTTATCTCGTCAAGCGTAGCGTAACGTCGTCCTTTCATGGGCCTCTTCAGTTTAGGAAACAAGAGAAAGCCACAGGGGGCCAGATCTGGGGAATACGGTGGCTGCGGCATCATTAGTGTGTTGTTTTTGGCCAAAAAGTCGCGCACAAGCAACGATGTGTGAGCAGGGGCGTTATCGTGGTGCAAAAGCCAATTTTTGTTCTCCCACAAATCCGGGCGTTTCTGGCGGATTGCATCGCGCGAATTGCGCATAACTTGCAGGTAATATTCCTTATTGACCGTTCTTTCCTGTGGCAAGAACTAATGATGCACCACGCCCCTGCAATCGAAGAAAACTGTCAGCAAAACTTTCACATTCGACCGAACTTGGCGCGCTTTTTTCGGTCTTGGTTCATGCGGCAGCTTCCATTGAGATGATTGAGCTTTGGTTTCCACGTCATAACCATAAATCCACGATTCGTCACCAGTTATGACCCTCTGGAGCAAATTTGGTTCGTCGCGGACAGAGTTTAACATCTCTTTAGCAATGTTCATGCATTGCTGTTTTTGGTCGCAATTGAGCAATTTTGGTACGAATTTCGCGGCGACCCGTCTCATGCCCAAATTGTTGATAAAAATCGAATGGCACGAGCCAATCGATATGTTTAGGTCCTCACCAACTTCTCTAACGGTGATTCGACGATTGGCCAATACCATTTTCTCCACTTCATTAATTACATGAATGATACATGAAAAATGTGATCTAAAAAATCTGAAAAAATTATCAGGAGAGATATTTATGGGTATAACTATAACAAATACCTCAGAAGTCAAAATTCTTTCAACTTTGCTAATAATGGTATGATTCTCGAATATGACATGTTTCTTGATTTTATTCGTTATTGGTTACTGCATTTTGTAAGTAGAGTACAAAACCCTTCTGACATGAGCATAAGTCTGTCTAGCCAACTTGTTTAAATAATCCTCTCGTTTGAGCAATATTGTCTGTTTTGTATCTAATCAAATGTTATATTCAATTAGGATTTCATTATAATTTTTTTTATAAATGAGACTGGAACTCTACCGCAAACAATACAAGTTGGGTAGACAGACCTATGCTCATGTCAGAAGGGTTTTGTACTCAACATACAAAACGCAGTAACCAGTAACGAATAAAATCAAGAAACATGTTATGTTCGAGGATCATACTATTATTAGCAAAGTTGAAAGAATTTTGACTTCTGAGGTATTTGTTACAGTTATACCCACAAATATCTCTCTTGATAATTATTTCAGATTTTTTAAGATCACGGGTGTCCATTCGCAAGGGAGGAAACACATTTTTCATGTATTCCCCTCTCCTGTGCCCCCACTGAAGCAAAAACTGTCGGTTTAAGAACTGTTCTGAAAAGCTCTCATAGAGAACCTTCAGTTGATACTCATATCGGCTACCTTTCATGAAATTTTTTTTCAGGGGCCACTCCTCTGTTAGTAATCATCGATTCATGACCTGTTTTTTCGAATCTTAGAATGGTTACAAAGCCCTGTTGCTAGGAGCTGTCTCCTGCCTTTTCGACTTGTTTCAATTGTTTGTACTCATCTTCATGATATCTATCATTCCTGAAATTTTCATGTAAATCCTAGTAAAGCTGTAGTGTCTAAGTCGGGTAAAAGCGCATATGGCTCCATACCCATATGTTTCCATAGTAATACAGGGCATATTGTTCCATAGTAATGCAGGAAAATTCAAATCGCTATAACTTCGTTAAATACCATTTGATCTTTTTGAAACTTTCAACAAAGATCAACCTTATAAATAGTCATCTGTTTGCTAAATTTTACTGAATTTAAGATTACCGTTTGGATTTTATTCAAGAAAACATAAAATCGATAAATCATACTATTACTAACAAAGTTGAGTGAATTTCGACTTCTCATGTATTTGTTGTTGTTGTACTCATAAAGGCCTACATTTATATTTTTTTCAGATTTTTCGGATGGAAGGTGTCCAATCGCGAGGGGGGTTACGCGAAAAGTTCGTACATTTCCCCTTCCCCTGCCCCTCTCGGTACTCATAAGGCAATTTTAAGACTTGTTTTGAAAAGATCTCATTGAGACGTTTCCAATGACACCCCACTCGACTACCAATGGTGAAAAAATTTGTTTGAGGGGTCTCCTCCCTATATGGGGAGACCCCCCTTAAACCCCTTTGAAAAATTTTTCCACCCTTGAACTTTCAAGAAGTCACTACTTGTGACCTTTCAACAAAGTTTCATGATTATAGCCTCTATAGTTCCGGAGAAAAAGTGCTGTGACATACAGACGGACGGACACAGGTCGTGATTGCAATAGGGTTTTGTATTTTAGTACAAAACCCTAAAAAAAGAGTGTATCTGAAGCGTATTGATTTTGATGTGACCTTTTTTTGATGGTAAGACAGACAGCCCAGTCTTTATCAGCAGCGAAAATATGAAAATTTGTTACATACGCGTACAAGTTATGTTTGAGCCTAAGCGGTTGCTCGAAATAAAATAAAATGCGAGTAAGTTTTATTCTTGAACAACTTTATTGATTAAATCATAGCTTAGAACTAACTTACAATTTCGTTTCAACTTAAAACGTAATCTCGGTTTACAAAGAAAATTCTTTAGCGAACATGTCATCTTTTAAGATGCGATAGTGACCCGGATTTTGTTTGCAAAAAAATTTTGATATGATATTCTTTTCTTGCGAAATGCGGACAAAGTTGCAGTCTAAAAATACAATGTTGCATCTTGCTTTGAAAACATAATGAATGATGCAATACGGTAAGTATTTACGTGTGAATCTTACGTCACTTACATAAGATTGTTAAAAGCACTTTCAGTGAATAGACGTATGCATTTATTCACATTCTTTTCTCTTGTAAACAATGTTTTTTTGGAGGCGAAGAATTTAAAAATAGTAATACAAATTCCGGTGATAGCCGATGTCAAAGCTCTTGGTTGTTTTGAGGTTAGTTCTGATCGGCAATTCATCATGAATAGACTCATTCCGCAACAATGTTTGTAAACTATTAAATTATGTCGGATGCTTCAACGAACTAGCTAATATAAACAAAGTTATTGCTTCCTTTTTTATTCGTTGTTCTTTTTTATTTAATCATACGTCGACGTTTCGAAGAAAACACTTATTTCTGCATTAGTGATAAAATAACTAATTTTTCATTTTCCTTAAAGCTACTTATCTACCTACTACTTATACAATTTCAACACTTACATTCACTAACTTAATTACTTCCTTAAGTGGTTGTTGTAGCTAATTACTCTCATAACGGGTGAGAAATTATTACCTAGATTGGTGTTTAAAAGTATTTCTGTGGTCGTCTTGCTATAACCAGCCTTTCGTAAGCGTCCAATTTGTATGTAAATTTGAGTTCTTTGATTAACTCAAGATTCTTGTCGCTCATGCTGTGCTTCTGCTCTACAATGTGTCTTGCTACCGATGATTTAATATCGTAGTCATGATGCTTTTGTTGTTCCTGATTGCCGCTTCCACCTCCTTGATGTGTTCCTTAAACTTTGTTTTAATTAATCGCTTCGTCTGACCTATATAAACATGTGAACACTTTGTACAGCTTACCCGATAAATTCCGGTGACTTCCTCCTTGGTTTTCTTGTCCTTAGGTGATCCCAACATCACCTTCAGTTGATGTTTTCTACTGTGTGCGATGACCTGAATGTCATACGCCTTAAATAATTTTTTAACTTTGTTCGTTAGGCCAGAGGTACGGATCTATTGAAGCTGTTCGTTTTGCACGTACAACGTTGTTAGTTTGTCTTGCCTTTGCCGCTTCATTTTTTTTGCTAATTAACTGGTCAACTATTATTGCTGGGAATCCATTTATTGTTGCTGTCTTGACAATGTAATCACGTTCTTTTTTTAATTCTTCGCTACTCAACGGTATGGTTGTTAACGTATGAACCATCGAGTGATAGGCTGGCATTTTTTGCTGATATGCGTGGTTAGCACCACTGCTGATCGTTCGCATTGAAAGCATACAACGCACATCTTAAACTAGGACAGGTAACCAACAAGGGAGATTTGAATATGTTGATTTTGAAAATTGCACGAGCAGTGGAATGTGATCAACAACGTAAAAGAGAAATACATGAACAAAAAGTGGCAGCGTTAGTTTAAGCGAAGACGAGTATCGTGATCAATCAAGCGAATGTAAAACCAAAAGTGGAATTAATACCGGATTTTGTCATAAATAAGTCGAATACAACTTTTCAACAGCTGAAATGGAACTATTGAATAAAAGATTGAACTTTGCTATGAGAGGAACTTTTCCAGTGAACGATTTGGTCGTAGTTATAGAAACAACTATACGTATCTTCAGCCCAGGTGAAACAGAAAATATTCGTAATAGTATTCAAAAACGATTTGTGTACATCAATGAGCAGTCGGGTGTTCCACAATGAACGAACTATCAACAAGCTGACAAAAAAGCCAGTATTTTACCTCAAAGCAGATAAAGGCAATAAAGTTGTTATTATTGATAAGACGGAATATGATAGGTGCGCTATTGAGAAACTCTCAACAGGAAACTTCGTCGAAATTCGCAAAGACGCACTAACAGATTCAATTAAACGAGTGGATAAAGCGTTGAAAGAAGCTAGCTCAACGTTCAACCAGTTGACGATGCCTTACCCCTCGCTGCCACATATTAGATGCCAGCCAAAAATCCACAAAAATGGAAACGAGATGAGGAAAATTATAGCAAACACGAATCCCCTAACGTACAGTATTGCAAAATGGTTGGTTGTAGAAATTGGTAACATTGGCAAGGAACTGACTAGACGATCAGTACATAACACATATAATTTAGTTAAAAAAACAAAGGTCTATACATCCAAGAAGACGAGATGTTCGTTTCCTTTTATGTTAATTTTTTATTCGCAAGTATTCCTGTCAAACAACTGGGGGGTACAAATGCAATGTGCAAATATCAGAATTTTGTATACGGTAGTGCTCAAATTCCTTCTTCTTCGCCTTCCATTCTGCTACTGATCTCATCAATTCACTCTTCAAATTCTTCAAACAGCAAAATCTCATTTTTATACCCTCTTATATCACCTGTTGTGAAAGCTACTATGAACGCTAGTGTAGATCTAGAAAGCAGGTATATCTTATCAAGACATAGAAATCATAAAGTCTGTGAATTCGTCAGACTTTTTCTAGCTTACTTGCATTAAGTTACAGAGACAACGTGCATCCATGGTAAGACAAAGACTAATCTTAAAGTAATGATCCAGCGGGAAGATGTTCCAATAGAAATCGATGCCCTTCGTGGATTCGACTTAAGATTCTACGAAGAATTAGGCGTATCCCCAGAGCAAGTCAAAAAAGATTTGGATACCTACGCCTCCCATATAACCTCCAACTAGTTATACATCCTTGGTGCCCTACGGAAACCTTGTGTACATAATGCGGAAAAGATGGACGAGGTAGTGCGGGCACTCTTCCCCGCCCGTCCCCTCCATGTTGACTCTGTCCATGGTGAAACAGCAGTCCAGTGCCCACTTTTCATACAGCCGAAGCTGGAAGAGGCAGGCCTTTCAATGGAAGCGAGGACGACTTCAGGTCCAGACGGTGTTCCAGTTGAGATGTTGCAAGTTGTCTATTACGAGTGTGCTGACTTGCTGCTCAGCACATTCAAAAATAGCTTATGGGAGGAGGTTTTCTCGGTATGATGGAATGTGGGGAGGCTTACGCTGATTAGCAAGGGGAAGGGAAATCTTGAATCACCATCTGCATGCCGCTCGCTATGCATGCTAGACACTGCTAGGAAAGTGCTAGAGAAACTCATCAAGGGAAGACTCACTGACTGCTGAGGACCTATCTCCACGATATTACGGCTTTAGAGCAGGACGTTCCACGATTGATGTGATTGCAGAGGTGGAGAGCGCTAATCAAAAAGCAGAGTTATATAGCCACATCAAGCGACATATCGTCCTGTTGGTGACACTCGACGTTAGGAAAACCTTCAACTCCCCTGGATGTAGAACTCTTTTAAAGTCCCAGAATATCTAATGTGGCTTTGGAAGGACTACCTGAAGGACCGAAGCCTGCTCTGTGACACGATACATGGTCAACAAAGGATGAAAATTACATCGGGTGTTTCCCAGGGATCTATCCTTGGTCCAAATATGTGGAACATGCCTTAAAATGGGCTACTGAGACTGGAAATGCCATATGAGTTGCGCTTAATCGGCTAGACGGATGATGTTGTGGCTCTGGTCACTGGACGCTCCGTTGAACAAGCCGAACATAGACTAGGTAGGCTATTATACTGAGAAAGAGACTGGATAATTGCTCACGAGCTCAGTTTAGCAATGGGGAAAACCGAAATGGTCATTTTAACAATAAAGAGAATCTCCGGAGTAAGGATGATCAGTGTTGGAGACATAATAATCAAATCGGAGTCAACCGTGAAGCACCTGGACCACTAATCGACTCAAAGATGGTTGTCTCTAAGCAAATCAGGGCAACAGCTGAGAAGGCTGCTTTAGGAGTATCGGACCCAGCCCATCAAAAAGACAGCTCTTGATGAGTGCTGTAGAGTCAGTGCTACTGTACGGAGCAGAAATATGAGGCGACGTTCTCTGTAAGAAGATATACCGTAAACGCTTGGTGCAGTTACAGAGAGGAGGAGCACTGAAGATTGCATCTTCGTATCCGACAGCCTCTGATTAAGTGGTGAGAGTTATCGCAGGCGTGATTCCTGTTGCCCTCCTTGCTAGAGAGTGCTGTGCTATTTGCCTACGTTGAAACGAGGACACGAGGGAGATAGTTATCTGCGAGGAGAGACAGCAATCACGCAACGATTGGCAGCAGTCTTGGGTGAATTGCATGAAGAGAAGGTGGACCTCATCCCGGATGTGGGACCGTGGTGAAATCGAAGGCATGGTGAGACTGACTTTCATTTGACCCAGCTTTTGAGCGGGCATGGGATTGTCAGTTTTGTCCAGGAGACATCTCTACAAGAAGACGAGGGAGCTCACCCCGGGTAGTATAGTTGCGGTGATGCTCGAATCAGAATTAAGAAATGGAACCAGATGGCACATCATACTTGGGCAGTCCTAAAAGATAAAAGGGACTCACAGCAGCCGGGGCGTTGGGGCTGGGGGATCGCTTGTTTGGTAATTCCTTTCCCTCTCTCCCCCTCCCGCTAGAAGGGGATCCCCCAGCTTGAAGAAGCGCTACGGCGTAGCAAAGCGAGAATTGGCCCAAGGTAATGTGTCAAATGGTTCCAGGCTGGGTTCTCGGGTGGACAGGGGAAATGCTCAGTAGGTAGTCCAGTCACCTTCTTGCGAGCATAGGAGTCCCACACTCTATGGGTAAATGATATTCACCTCTCAACCACAAATATAAGCCATATATCCTCATTTCAAAGGTCAAGAGAGCAACATCAAAAATTTTTTTATCCCCAATGAGCCAATACACAGATGTTGCAAAACATTTAACTCATTGAGTGCACATTACTCTCCAACAATCTCCATAGTGCTATTTAAATCCGTTCTCCTAAACGTCTTGTCCTCTCAGCCGAACAAACTATAAATGATTTAATATTTTAAAATTTGATAACTATTTAATTATGCTAAATTTTATTTCTGTATCTTGATGTATTGTATGTATGTTTGCCTTGTTTGGTAGTTAATAAATAAATAATTGTAAGACTATTACAATTAAAACTCATTTTTATCGATAGTAGCCAACACTTACTGTCTATCAAAGAAGGAGACATGTAGAGTGAAACCTTCTTCTACCACCAGTAAAACACAATTATTTGGGATACCTTGAGAATTTCGACGAAAATTATTGGCATGTGTTTAGTCCTTAACATTAACTAGCAATGCAGTGCCTCTGGGTAGACTAGTCAAACTTTCACAAGGCAGGTTATGAAGCTCTGTACCTTCGCATTTCATTTGATTTTCATACATGGCAAAAGTGAAATAATGCATCCTTGTTAGCGTCATTGTCCTTATTGTCGACTTGGTATTTGCATAGTTCTGCACGACTCTCCAACATTAGCTACCCTACTACATCCTTCAGTACAGCTGTATTCCAGCAACATCATTACGACGACATGACATACTAATTAGCATTTATTTCACTTCGTCCTAGTTCTCTGACATCCTTAAAATAAAAAACCAGATTAAATATTCTTGATGCAGAGACAGATATTCCGGTCTTCGGTCTTTATTTCGGGACCATAAGAAAATGAGAAACCGTAAAAATGAAGGGGTGGTAACCAATTATCACAGCGTCCTATCTCTAATGTCTTTAATTAATGCTTATTGAATTACCAACGGTTTCTTTCGCATTGTCCCTCTTTTTGCTTATAATTTCGGACCCGTCCATCTTATCACTCGCATTGCAGTCCATAAATTCCTCCTATTACAATCATTGCAAATTAATGAAGTCCTCCGAAAATGTGGAATTAACTAGCAAGAGTTGTTTTCTTTTGAGTTTTGACAGTATTTCTGTTCAGCTGGAATAATAATGAAGTAAATGAGGGTAGCGAAGAGCCAGTGATAATGTAGAATGATGGACACTTTTTTATCTTCGTTGGACATTTTACGGTTGGAAATTTTACCTTTTACGGTAAGTAGATTTACGGGACAATATAAATATTAAAAACGTTGAAGTTATAATTTAATGGCCAAAAGGTAATTTAATTTCATTTGGATAGTACACAACATCCCTCAAAATGGCATTCCTCCGTTGACTACATTTACCCGGAGGGTACTTGTCTGCAATTTTCCGTTAATGCTTGTGAACTTTTCAGTCTGTCTATAGTCATGGCATTTTATGATTGAATGTTCATTTATTTAATGGAAAATGCTATTTACAAACAATATTCAGGGCGAGAAGATTGATTTAAATAGGAGCGCTCAATATTTGCTTTCGAAAAAAAAATTCTTTTCCATAAACACTGGGCGAACTTGCTCGCTCGTTTATTTCCTCTCTTTGCCAGCTTTAGGATACTGGCTAGGATATCGTGCTCACGTCTTTTCACTATTTGTAGCCTACACAATTTCCTGAAAGCAAACAATTCCTTATATTTGCATTTTCTGAGTACACATCCTCCATCAGGCTTTATATCGGTATCCATCCTGTTTTATCTATGCGGCCATAGTCTCATGTAAACAATACAGAACGATACGAAGAATTTTTGCCATTGGTAGTCGATACATGGTCCATGTATGGTACATAGTCGTAGAATGCAAAGTAATACCACATCGCTCTTTTTTCGAGTGCTGAACAATAAAAATACTCTATTTGCAAGCTCTCATCGAAACAAGTAGAGGATAAAAAAGAGCTATCGAAGAAATCCACCCAAGGTTTTGACGTCGTAAGCAGTTCCATCATATCCATAAACAAAGTTTACGATTCGATTGGAAGAGTCCTTAGACTTGGCAATAATGACAATGTTTGCATTCAATACAGTATTCGTCGATAAACTGGGTAGGTAAAACATATTTTTCGATAAAAGGAATTCAGGAGAAAGCAAAATTTTTATGGTGATCAGCCGCTGTTGAATTGTTCTGAAAGAAGTTCTCTCTAATGGATTATGTAATTAAGTGCAAAACATCATACATTCTATAAATTTTTAATTGGCTTCCATTGGAAAGGTTGTCAGTTTCATATATATATATATATATATATATATATATATATATATATATATATATATATATATATATATATATATATATATATATATATATAGGGTGCGTAAGGTATTTGACGACATGCATAAATGTGACTATAACTTCGCGAATTTTTTATTTTTTCCTTTTCAGATAAGAAATGGCGGACTACAACATCACTCAAGAAATGAAGAGACATGCTGTCATCGTTGCTATATGTGCTAACCGTACAGATTTAGAGATCTCTAATTTTCTTAATTGCGCCTGTTCATTGGTGCATAAGGTTCGCCGTGAATTGGAAGCATCAGGAGGCGATAGAGAATCGGTTGCAAAACGCAAAAAGCACGAACAACGTTCTGACACTATCCGATCTGCAGAATTTTTAGACAAGTGCAAGCGATCATAGATGAGGACCCTTCAAAATCAATGAGGGTCCTTGCAAGTGAGCTTCATGTTTCTGAGCGCCTTATTCGTAGAGTTGTCCACGAAGACCTTCGGTATAAGTCTTACGTGATGCGCAAAGGACAGTTCATATCGGAACGAACACGGGAACAGAGAGTTCTTCGATCAAAACGTCTTTTAAAGAAAATCAAACACCCTGAGGCGCCGAAAATGTTATGGTTTTTTCCGACGAAAAATTTTGACCAAGATCAAAAAACGAATCGCAGAAATGACAGGTGGCTATGTTAAAATCCTACGGAGGTTCCTGTTGTTATCCGCACAATATTCCCAGCTACTGTTATGGTTTTAAGTGTTTTCAGCAACGGAGGACATGTTATGCCACCACACTTTTTTACTCAAGGACTCCGAGTGAGCTCTGCTGCATACATCGAAGTTTTGGAGACGGTACTGAAACCCTGGATAGACAATCTAAGCGGAGGCAGACCATACATTTTTCAACAAGACTCTGCTCCATCACATAAAGCGATGGCGACATAAGATTGGATGGCCGATAATTTTCATGACCACATAACACCGAACCTATGCCACTTAGCTCCCCAGAACTTAATCTTTGGATTATTACGTATGGGGCAAAGTTGAGCGTGAGACCAATAAGCGTCCTCATAATACGACTTCTTCGCTGAAGACTGCTATTAATGCCGTTATGGTCAATATGAACAAGAAGCATTTGATTCGGTCTTGTAATCGTTTCCGGACCCGGATCGAGGAGGTTATTGCTGCTAATGACGGTTTTATTGAATAACTTTATAGCCATATAATAATTCAAAGTTGCATAAAATATTCCTGAAATTTCATTAAATTTTGTTAAAACTACAAGTTAATTAATTTTACTCTCAAGTTGTCCTCAAATACCGTACGCACCCTGTATATATTGTATATATATATATATATATATATATATATATATATATATATATATATATATATATATATATATATATATATATACATATATCATAAACGCATATATATATATGAAAAAAGAAATGTTGAAACGAGGTAGGAGATGTTTTCGGTGTATTAGTAGTAAGTATTCGGCGAAATTTTTTAAAGTTAAAATTATATACAAAACTTGTCAGAAAAAAATGCCACATCTATGTGTGATCCAGCATTCCTCGGTAAGACAAAAACGATTCCAAATAAGAAGGAAGAAGACGGACAGAGCTCACTGCATTCATAACAACCGTTATTAAATTTGTGTGCCGCTACCCACAAGTCCACTATTCGCCAATTGTAGACCTGTCAATAATATGTTTTTTCAGACAGCTGTTTCAATTTGCAAAAAATGGAGTCCTTCGCCTAATATTTGAGCAGGAAGTCAAATGTCGTTTATTCAGCAGGCTGTATCGTCTAAGTTGCAGCTACCCGTCATTGCGACCCAGCAGCTGAGCACAATAACATTTGGTAGCACCGAACCTCCTCCAAACAGAACGTTTTTTTTTGTGGTAGGGAGGTGAATGAACAGAACCTTTAATCGAGTCGGTCTTAAAGCCAATATGTTGGCAATTTTGACTATTTCGAAGCTATTGAAGTGCCACAAATATGTTTGGGCGTCATTAAATCACCTGAAACATACTGTCAATAATACGTTTTTTCAGACAGCTGTTTCAATTTGCAAAAAATGGAGTCCTTCGCCTAATATTTGAGCAGGAAGTCAAATGTCGTTTATTCAGCAGGCTGTATCGTCTAAGTTGCAGCTACCCGTCATTGCGACCCAGCAGCTGAGCAAAATAACATTTGGTAGCACCGAACCTCCTCCAAACAGAACGTTTTTTTTTTTGTGGTAGGGAGGTGAATGAACAGAACCTTTAATCGAGTCGGTCTTAAAGCCAATATGTTGGCAATTTTGACTATTTCGAAGCTATTGAAGTGCCACAAATATGTTTGGGCGTCATTAAATCACCTAAAACATACATAAAATTTAACGAGTTTGCATTAGCTGATCCATGTGTCCCAGAATATGTTGCATATATATATATATATATATATATATATATATATATATATATATATATATATATATATATATATATATATATATCATAAACGCATATATATGTTTTATATATAATATCTATTATATATATATATATACATATATATATATGTATATATATATATATATATATATATATATATATATATATATTATATATATATGTATATATATATATATATATATATATATATATATATAAATGTGTATATATATATATATATATATATATATATATATATATATATATATATATATATATATATATCTATATAATCTTTCGTAATAGCAGCGCCATCAGGCGGTGAGGCTAAGTACTTGTTGAATGACCCTCGTATAGTATAGGGTTTTCCAATAAGAGGTGTTATTTTAGTGTTAAAAGAAAAATGCCATTTTTTCATACAAATGATCGGATATCATTATAAAGAAAAAGGTATACCGTTAATAGTGAGAAATGACATCCGGCAAATGACCGCCACGACAACGCTTACAGGACCATATCATTTTCATGAAATTTTCCATAACCAAATTGCAAGGGGCTGCCCTATGTCCTCGAAAGCCTCTCGAATTCCATCTTTGAGATCTTGAATCGACGCTGGGCTGTTGGCGTAGATCTTCTCTTTCTTGTGGCCCTAAAGGAAGAAATCGCAAGGTGTCAAATCACAAGATCTATTCAAAATAACCCCTCTTATTTGAAAACCCAATATATTTATATATACGAGGGTGGTTCAAATATGATGGAGACAAACGCTGTAGATGGCGCGGATGTATGTTTTGAAAGTCGTGACTTCAGTATGTGCTAGCTGGGTCTCTTACGAACAGTGTGGCATAGTTTTTGTCTAGAGTGCATGTTTCCCGCGCGTGCTACGACCATGAGTGCACGTCAAGTGCCAACCGCCATTGCGCAACGAATTTTCATTCGTTCTTTAGTGTGGGAAGGCGTTAAAAACACGGAAATCTTTCTACATTTGCGAAATCAGTTCGATAGTTTTTCACTTCTTGGGTTTTTTCACCGAAACAGATCTTACACTTTGATTGCATCTTCTCCGAATTTCCTGATAAGATGAATAACAAAAATTTATTTAAAATTTCCGGTAGTCAACGATTTTTGTAATACTGCAAAGAAATTGTGGCCGGTTGAAAATCAGTAGCACTGGCTTTTCGTTTAAAGCAAGAATATATTTCTAGTGTATGACTTAAAAACTTTTTCTTGAGCTAAATTATTCTATGTGTCTGCATACATATAAGTTCAAACCCCTACTGATGTTGGCGTTCTTCTGTTTAGTCAATCCGTTAAATGTATGAATACGCATTACTTTTGAATGAAGGTAGGTTAAAGTACTCTGTTTGCACCAAACGCCAAACGCTCTTGTCATTAGGACAAATCTCGTTTGCTAAAGATTAACTTGTTGACTTTCGTACCGATTTACAATATCTTCCTCGGGAATCGACCTACAGATGAGTTCTAGTTATTGAGGTTGGATATGAAACATAACATATTGTAGTATAATACAATATATTAGATTTTGATGGCAATTTAGTGATGGGCTATGCAAATATTAATACTAATGCGTGACAAAAAAGTACAGGCAATTCTACGTTCAGATATTTTGCACTGAACTACCTGTTACTTTTGAGTGAGGATAGAGGGTTGAGTCCTGTTTTCGCTAAATTGTTAGACTTACTTTAGGCTATGTTTCCTAAAAAAGACAAGGCTACGTTAAACGATACTAATCGCGAGGAAAAGTGTATTTTATGACTCTAGTATCAATATTTCCAGCATGTTCCAATTACAATATTTTGCATGGATGAAATGAGTAACTTATTTTTCCTGATTATTTAAAAACTTTATGGCTGTGCTACAGAAGCATACATTTACCTATAAATAGTGTTCTAGTATATTCTCACATGAAACATATTAAATCATTTTATTTTTTCAAAGACTACCTTCGTAAAAGTAATCTTTCAGACCAAGGGTACATGCTAAATCACGGTTTTTTGATAAAATAAGTTAGATTAGAGGAAGCTTAAGTTTGTTGCTAACGTTTAATCAAAACGTCATCTTGTTTTTATTGCAAGATGTGTTGAGTGAAAGATATCTATCCATATATGTTATGCCCCATTATAATTATAAACATCTGGCAACACTATTAGTTAACAAACGTCATATTGTCATGTTGCATTTGAAGTTAGTTCGTAAATTGATGAGCGATGAATCAGATGGAATAGTGCAACGTGTGTATTCATTGACATTTGGTAACGGATAAACATCATTGATAAATTTCTATAAGTATTTGCTTAAAGGGGAAAAATAAAGAAGTGCATTATGAACAAAGAACAATTCGAACAGTTATTGGAGGTTTTCAGTAGAAGTCAACGTGACTCGCTGCCACAGATGAATGCAAATTCTCTTTTTCAACAAACAAAGCAACAACCACACCAGCAGCTGCTGCCATTACAAGTTTTGCTGCCGCCATTTCTATTTCTTCTATGCAAGAAACGAGAATTTAAAATTTTATCGTCATAGATTCGGCAATTATCTAACAATGAAGAGTGCTTATACAAATAAAACGCTATGCCATCAAATGGTTGTGGATTCCATTGGGGCTATACATTTTAAATTGCTTGAGTCATTGGTTATCCCCAAAAGTGTTTCAGAGTTTGAGTATGATGAATTGGCGGAAAAACTAGAAACATATTTGTGCCCCAAGAAAACATATGTGGGTCCGGCATCGTTTTCTTTCAATATACCAGAGTACCAGAGCGAAGAGCAAACAGAGGCTAGTTATGTGGCATTACTCCTGGTGGGATATACAATAACTAACTGTGCATTCGTGTTAACATTTCAATTTTAGGTTGATATTTTATGCATTTTTCTTCGAGCATAGTTCATTTGAAGCATTAAAGATAATACGATACTCAAACAACTCCTTCAATCCGAGAATTGAAGAAATAGTTGAAAAAGCATTATCTTGGGAAGCTTATAAATTTGACAGTCACGAAGTCAATTTATAACAACCTAACAGCATAAATAATGTCACCAGAATATACTCCAGGCCATCAACTGCAAATTGTTGTAGGAACCGATCAAGAAATCGTTCATCATCGAGACCAACAATGCCTTCAAAATTTTTTAAAAATAATTAATTTTTTGTGATCCACTGTTGTTACTGCTATCTTTTCTATTTTAATGTAACGTAATATAAGAGACAAAATAGCTGGTCTTGATTCTAGCGTCAACTTGGTCAGTTGCGAAATTTTTACCTTGCACACGTTTTAAAAATCGTATTCAATTTTGTGCGCAACATAACAAAATTTTATAAACTAATATTATTCTTCAAACGGGACAAAGTTTTATTTTGTTAAAAGTGTAACATTTTAACATTGGTACTGGGACCCGGGAAGAAGAAAACAATTGATTATAGTGATAACGGTATACAAAATGGATGCCTCATATCGCGCGATCTATCGTAGGCAAATAACGAAGTTAGTAAAGGCGGCTGCCGAATACTTGCAGCAACAACCGTCTTCAAAGGTGAAAGAAAAAATGCTGATGAGGTAGAGGAAAACTTATTTTCTTATCCGGAACGCATCAGTCACAATTGCGAATTTAGTGAACGCTAACGGAGCTGTTCTATTGGGAATTAAAGATGAGGAGCTTGAACGAGAATGTGAAGTCGCCACTGAATACGAAGATAAAGCTGTCGCAAACGTTTACATCAATGTATCATACAAACTCAACGCCTTTAAGTTCAAGTAAATTCATCAGTGGCTACTACAAATCGTGACACGTGTCATATTACCGTGAAAATCCCGAAATTAAATTTGCTAATATTTCTAGAAATTCGAAAGAATGGCTTCCATTCTGGGAGCAGTATAAGAGCGCGATATATGAAAATACCTCTCTTTCGAGCTAGATAGGTTCCACTATCTGCAGTCACTCTTAACTGGAAAAGCAGCAATGACCACAGCCGGATTTACTGCTACATCCACATGTGGCGCTCTTATTGGAGCAGTCTAGCGATCGCAATAAAAGTATCAATCAATGAATGCTGCAATTCATGTCGCTTCCCAAAATAGATCCAAAGATGATATTGTTTTTATGCGTTCTCCTACCGCTCTGGGACCCCAGCGAACAACTACAGTCTAATGTTGGAGAGCGCTTTATTGAAGTCCTTGTCCGATTATATTCGAGTGGATTTTCATCGGTTCCAAGAAAAGGAAAAAGAATATGCCAGATCTAACCACACTACCCAAAGAGAAAATAATGCAAGCTTAGGCAGAGGAGAGTTCATCCACATTAAAGCTTAACGGTGACAGCCATATATCCGCCATTATTTAATTTCTAAATCGAGAAGAAACTTCGTTGAAGAAATCGTTCAAAATGAGAGAGTCGTCACGTAGTATGACTGCATTAAATGCTAAAGCAGTGGCAACTGCAACTTGTTCAGTGACACTTGATATAAGTAGTCTGTATTTTTTCTGCAAGTCATCGGATCATAAGGCAAATTCATGCACGGCAAAGCTATCTCTCATTCAGAAAAAAGAAATGTTGAAACGAGGTAGGGGATGTTTTTGGTGTATTAGTAGTAAATATTCGGCGAAATTTTGTAAAGTTAAAATTATATGCGAAACTTGTAAGAGAAAAATGCCGCATCTATGTCAGATCAAGCATTCCTTGGTAAGATAAAAACGATTCCAAATAAGAAGGAAGAGGACGGACGGAGTTCACCGCATTCATTACAACCGTCATTAAATTTGTGTGCCGCAACACACAAGTCCACTATTCGCCAACGGCACACAAGTAAACTATTCGCCAATAATGGACCTGTCAACAATACGTTTTTTCAGACAGCTGTTTCAATTTGCAAAAAACGGTGTCCTTCGCCTAATATTTGAGGAGGAAGTCAAATGTCGTTTATTCAGCAGGCTGTATCGTCTAGTTGCAGCTACGCGTCATTGCAACCCAGCAGCTGAGCACAATATCATTTGGTAGCACTGAACCTCCTCCGAACAGAACCTTTAATCGAGTCAGTATGTGTCTTAAAGCCAATTTGGTGGCTATGTTGACTATTTCGAAGCTATTGAGGTGAACGTCATGAAATCACCTGAAACATACATAAAATTTAACGAGTTTGCATTAGCTGATCCATGTGTCCCAGAATATGTAGAAGAAGATGGAATTAATTTTTTAATCGAAGCAAACGCATATTGGTAGTTTATGACTGGAGCCCATAAAAGAATCGATGAAAATTTAACGGCCGTGGACACCTTATTTGGGTGGACGATTATGGGGCCCTCTGCTGCTTGTATTGCTCCAGTTGAATACATGTCAGCTCTTTTGCTAATAAATAAAGAAACGGAGACAATTGGCATGGACAATAAGCCAAACGTTTCAATCATCGACACTGTAGAGCATAATACTCGTATTAAGAAACAAAATCATACATATGTGGCTTCCTTATTATGGCAAGATCCCAATTTAGTACTGGAGGATAATCACTGCATAGGTTTGCAGCAACTTTCGAGTTTGACAAGAAAATTATCCAGAAAACCTAGTAAGCTGCTAGAATATGACGTCGCTTTTGAGAAGCTGTTAAGAGCCGGATTTGCTGAAAAGGTAGACATTAACGTAGCATCTGGTGAACGTTTTTATTATATACCACAAAGACCAGTTTATCGAGAGAAAAAAGATACAACGAAGCTTCGTATCGTAACTAACTTTCTTTGTTGTACATGTATGTTGTCGACATCTAATCTTTATCTCAATGGTAGAGTCATGTTTGGACTCTGTAATCATATGAGTATATTTGAACTCCATTATGTTTTCAGGATTTCAGTTTGTTAGCAGCTGTTGAAGTTTAGATTTAAAAGATCCTTGACTAAATATTTGAATTTGATTGCTTGATTTGGTGGTTGGATTAATCGTATACCTTTTGATTTCTTTTAATAATATCGAAAGCCTTAGAACTATCCTTCTTAGAGCTATTTGCAAGCGGCTGCAAACCATACTACTGTGGTATTGTGCACAAGCTAATGATAGATTGACTTTACGGCAAAGCGGAAAATTTGAATGTGGCAGATGGTGCATTTTGATTAGTTACATTAGTAGTTTGGCTTGGTTAACTCACGGATGCTGGCTGTTGGTTCGTAGCAAGGGAGAGGTACAGCAAAGTGGTCAAATGAGTGCTCAAGAAGTTTCTACGCTAGGTGAGTGCAATCTGTCCAGAAACAGTGCAAGCTGTTGAAGTGATGAAATAGGCTCTGCGATTTTTGGTCTTGCAAATCCATACTTATTACATTTTTGAAACTCTTTGGCCTAACATTTACATAGCTCCTGACGTTGTATGTAGTCTCAGTTCAAACTTTTCCCTTTCAATATTCGGCAGGCCTTGCAATTCATACTTGCAATTTCTATTTATCAAAATAATACTTGCTGATATATTTAATGTTGCCCCCTGAACTTTTCAAAATAGTCAGTGCAAACCAGGTTTCGGATTCAAACAACACAACAAGATTCGATTATCGCCTCCAGCATCTCTTTCGAATCGCTAAGCTCTTATGTTAACTCTACTGTTCCTATATTATATCCTCTGTTGAAACTTTGCTCTTACTTAGATTTTCCGTATGCTAGACATCCAAATTTATGTAGGAAAAAGATTTTTCATAATTTTCGCTAAATTTAGCTACGTTATAGTACTGCACCCTATGGAGTGCACCAAGTCAGAGAACAACAGTACAATACACTTTATGCTTAACAGTTGTTGGTTTTTTTATTGTATCAGAATTAAAAGTTGATCAAAGAAACATAGGATCAAATACATATTAGAATTCTTATTTCAAAATATTCAGTGAAAAAACATAAAACTTCATTGAAAAGCTGCATGAAATTCATACCAACAGTGAACATGAAGGCCCACTTCACAGTTTTTGCACATGAATCTAGTGTTTTTGTGACATTTACTGCATCGCAATTTTTTCATGATCCGATGATTCTTGTATTTTCGGGCTGATCCGTACTGAATGCAGTAATTTAGAACTACAGCCCCTCTGAAATCGCAATAAGTTTCAGGTGGGCTGTCGAGACCAAAAATGAAAGGCATATGCCACGTTTTCTACCCTTCAAACTATATCTTATGTACGAGTATACTACATTTTCATCGGATCTATCTACTTCAAGCATATATCGATTATACATTGTAATGACTTTAGGGCAATATCCAGTAATTTTTGGTTTCCTTTTTTCCACAAATCTAATGCGATCAACTTTATGGGTTGGGTTCATTCTATGGCAATTTAAAGCAACAGTGACAATGCTATTGTCATTCCATCGTTCAATACAAAAATCTTCCGGGGCTCTGATGAAAATTGACGTCTTGCAGTTTTTCTCATTTCAGCTATGGAAGAAATTAGACATTTTTCGGTTCTGTTCTTCCTTATTGTACCGCAGATACCGTAGCCTTTGTTGGTTATCGTATGTACCAATCGCAGTCCTGAAAAGAAGTTGTCGACATGAAGAAGGAAGCCTAGATGATAGTTCAAGTACGACTGAAGCCCCCAAACTATACTCTTCTTGTAGCGGCGATGGGGAGCTCATTGAATTTTGGTAGGGCTCAAACGAAATAAAGTAACCACTTCGCGTTGCCATGGAACACAATTCATAGCCAAAATGAATAGGCTTTCCTTTCATATGCTGTTTTGATCTATGGCGACCAAATATGGTACCATGGATTCCATCCATCGATTGCAATGTGGGATGAAAAATTGGTGTCAAAATTGTCCAAGAAATTTTGGCTAAGCAATGAAAAATATTTTGTTACTTTAGTGAATTTGTCATTCTGTAGCAAATTGTGGTTATCACATAAGTGAAGAGATTGTTGTATCTCAAAAAATCGGCCACGTCTCACGCTCTGGGCTACCAGTTCATTGTAAGTATCGCTCTGTTCTTCCTTAAACATGCGCATGTATTCTAGAGAAAGATAACCTGTCATTAGTAGAATGGCAACAAAAAACTTTCATCTCCTTCACCATTAAGTGAAGCACGTGATTTTTGTTGCTGACATATGTGCTGGATATTTCAACAAGCAAATCAAATATCTCTGAGTTGTACTTTTTTTTCGAAACACTTAACGTAAGACAAAGTGGGGCCTTGATAATTTTTGGTAACTTCTGGATCATCAACTAATCCTGATTTTTTAGTAAAGGAATTTTCGTCGGTTTTCCATTTTGTATCCCAGTTTTTCTTCTGCGCTTTCTTTTTTAGGGTTTTGTAAAATAATTTTACAAAACCCTTCTAAAATCGCGTCCTGTCTGTCCGTCTGTCCGTCTGTCTGTCCGTCCGTCCGTCCGTCCGTCCGTCCGTCCGTCCGTCCGTCCGTGTGTCACAGCAGTTTTTCTCGGAAACTACTTAAGCTAGAAACATCAAATTTTGTATGTTGCTGTAAAGTGGTGATCTCTTCAAAGTTCAACTACAACAAAATTTTTGTAGTGTATTTAAGGGGGGTCTCCCCATATAGGGGAGTGACCCCCGAAAAAAAAATTTCATTGAAGGTAGCCGATAGGGGTATCAAATGAAAGGTGTTGATGAGAACTTTTCAAAACAGGTCTTAGTTTGGCAAAGTTTGCTTCGAGGGGCGCACAGGGAGGGGAAATACACGAAAAATTTGTGTCCCCCCCCCTCGCGATTGGACACCTGTGATCCGAAAAATCTGAAAAAAATCAGGAATGTAGGTCTTGGTGAGTACAACAACAACAAATACATGAGAAGTCACAATTCACTCAACTTTGTTAGTAATAGTATGATTTATCGATTTTATGTTTTCTTGGATAAAATCTTAACGGTACCCTTAAATTCTATGAAATTCAGTATACAGATGACTATTAATAAGATTGATCTATCCTAAAAGTTTCATAAAGATTGAATCATATTTAGCGAAGTTATAGCGGTTTGAAATTTCCTGTATTACTATGGAACAATATGCGCTGCATGTATTACTATGGCAACATATGGCTATGGAACAAAATGCGCTTTTTACCGACATAGATACTACAGTTTTGCTAGGATTTGCATGAAAATTTCAGGAATGATAGGTGTCATGTATGTCTTTGAGAATCGGTTCAGCTAGTGGTATCAGTAATCGTAAAACCAAATAGTGGCTGTTTTAAATGCGAAGATTGAATAATTTTGAGTTATTTTTCCCAATTTCAACGTTTAAGGTGCATGCTTTGAACACTTGATTCAATTTAATGAATGACTGAAAATGAGTACCTACAATTGATGCTCATAAGTGAAACAAGTCAAGCAGGCGGGAGAGAGCTCCTAGCAAAAGGGTTTTGTAACCATTCTAGGATTGGAACAAATTGTGTTTCCTCCCTCGCGGATGGACATCTGAAATAATTATCAAGGGAGATATTTATGAGTATAACAAAAACAAAAACCTCAGAAGTCGAAATTCGTTCAACTTGTTAAAAATAGTATGATCTTCGTATTTCCTATTTCCTCCAATAAAATCGTCTTTGACATGTTTCTTGATTTGATTCGATCTGGTGACTGCATTTGGTAAATTGAATACAAAACCCTTCTGACATGAGCGTAGGTCTGTTTACCCAACTTGTTTCTGTTTGGTTACGGATGCGGATGGTTGGTTTGATACATCAAGATCACTTTCACGATCAGGTTCAAAATCAAGGTCAGACTCAGGTCTGTTCACATCTTCAATGGTTACTTCAACTTCATTTGGAAGTACACTTCTCGGTAAATGGCTAAAGTCGTTTCCTGCTTCATCTCCACTTTCTTCTTCTGTGTTATTTTCATCGTCGGGTGGAAAAAGAGTTATTTCGAAGTCATCAATATGCTATCACTTCAAATAATCGAACCCTGAAAATGAAACAAATTCGATATTTGAAAGAGTTAGCTGTTGATATGCAGCACATAAGCTATGAGAAACTATTCACAATAATAATAATCGTTGAAATCCTAAGATTAGTAATAGAAACAGTCGAAGATTCATCAAAAAGATCAAAACACAAAGTTTACTAAAGTCTTAGTGCAACCTACAGGGTGCACTGTTGATTGAGTTTATGTTTGAGGCAAATGTTTTACGTTTTCGTCAATATTTTTGCAGACATAGAACCAGCAACTACTTCAAAATTAATAGAACACAAAAAACTAAGAACTACAGTAATGGCGTAGTGTGAGTTTTTGACGCCCGGGGCCGACCGGGGACTTGCCGCCCTCCTTTTTTGGAGACAGATTTGTATTCAGAGCTTTTGCAGAGTCAGATCATCCTTCTGTTGTCCGTTAAAATTATCCGTAATGCAAAATCATATGACGAATTATACCAACTACAAATAATTTAGTGATAAGCTTTTATTTTTAAGCAAAATAATAAACTTATTGAAAACATAACATTAACAGAGTAAGAGAATAACGCTCCTCTAACTAGTGAAAGAATGCTACATTTAATAAACACCTGAACATAAAAAATAAACAGAAGAAACTCATCTCTAGAAAATGAGCATAATAAATAACAATAATACTAATTGCGCTACAGTCCAAGTTGAACCTGGGCGTTGAGATAAGGTCGAGCATCTCATTTTATAGCCATAACGGTACTTGGAAGGTGATGTGGTTGTGGCATCACGTTTGACAGTGTGATTATTACCTAATTTTACTCAGTACCCATCACAGCTGAGTGGGCTGGAAGTCCGTCAATAGATACTGACATCAAAAACTAGTTACACCGGGGTTCGAACCTAGCACCTGTCGTATTCGCGGCTGGCCTCCTACCTACAGAAAATAAGCATAGGCTTCAAATTAAATCTAAAATTAAATTTGAAAATTCTCAGTAAGAGTTCTTATTTTGCTTAATGGATTGACAGGCAAACATAAATCCTTGTAATTATGAACTTATTCGCTTTTCTAAAGATGCTATTATTTTGAATATCTAGTTTTTTTCTAACTTTCATGCGAAAACTTCTATATTGCAATAAAAGCTTAATAAATAATAAAATAGTGAATTTGAAAAATGTCACTGTAATGTGAAACACCGATATAAATTAGCACTAATGTTCCGGTGCCAATATTTTCTTTTCCCACTAAAGAAAATCAGTCGTGAATCATTTTTCTCTTCGACATGCAAAGAATTCATTATAAGACCAGAAAATCGAGTAAAAGTCGAAAAAGCATTTTCAAATCATTTTAATAATTCAAAAATTAACTTTTCTTGTTTTTTTTTAAAGCAAAATCTTTTATACAACTTTCAACGGATAGCTAAATTTGTTAACCTCAGTGTAGACATTGTTGATCTCAAATAGTTTTTTATGAGTTTAAGTTTCGAGAAGCTTCTCTTACAGCTGACATTACTGATGGCTACTGTTAAGAAAATTCTCAACATAATAACAATATTTGGTGAAACATCTTCAAGCTTAAACTCAACCATATATTTTAACAAGCCTAAAGTACCGGACTGAATCAACGTAGTTTTGCAATCTGGGCCAGCTGCAGCTACGAAAGCCCGAAGACGTATTCGTTCAATTTTGAGTTCTTCTTTGTTAACATCTTGAGGAGCTTCATCCAGGTTAAGTTCGTCAATGCCTAATATTACTGTAGCCCTTAAAAGTCATATTTTTGTGTCAATGTTCTAAGCTGTTGAAATCTTTCTCGGATTTAAGCAGCAACTCTGTCTATTGAAGAAAACATGGTTTGCCTCAATTCGTCTTCATACAATAACCCAGCATCTTTACTTTCGTCACAAATTATCTGACTCTTCTTAATTCATCTTCGAGGTTCACAAGTAATTCCAAAGTTTTCACACAAAGCTTTGGCGTGTGTTAAGGCCACGTCCACAAATTTTTCTTGGCTTTTTTTCAAAATAATCTTAAATGCACATATTTTTAGTAAACTCATGTTTGTTCAGTCTCTGGGTTTGTAAATAGCTCTGGGCATCATTGGCTTCACGTATTACTAGCTGCCGGAGCCCCAAAAAACTTAAAAAAAAAATGATTGCATTGCCACCAAAAAGCTTCCTGCGTCTGTTCTTTTATTAAAACTTTCCTCAGTTTTGGTTAGATTTTCAAGTGCAATCAATGTTTCTTTGAAGTGGTGTCGTATAAAATTTACAGCATCGCCCCTAGTACTCCAACGTGTGTCCTGAATCCTCTGCAATCTTTTACCTATAGCCCCAATTTTTTACCTGTAGTTACGGAATTTACCTCCAGTGAAGCTGCATGCATATAAACCAGGTTTAATGAGTGGTTTGAGCAAGACATGAATTCTGCATTAGGATTGAAGTCTTTTATCCTCTGTTTTACACCTGTGCGCCTTCCAGCCATCGTCACAGTATTATCATACGCTTGTCCTCTACAGTTCATTACGTCAAATCCATCAGCCATGAGTTTGTTCAAAATCATTTCACTTATGTCTTTAGCAGTTTTGTTTTTGGTCTTGATGAAATTCAAAAAAGATTCTTATACTCAAATCTCCTGATTTTCAATAATCTGATCTTTATGCGAAAGATCTGGAGTGCTGTCAAAAATGGTTGAATAATATTTAGCCTTTTGTACACGAGCTATAATCTTTTGACGAACTTTACTTCCTAGAATTTCAATGAAATCGTTTTGAATTTCAGGTGACATATAAGTTAGCGATGTTTTTTGGCACATTTTTATTCTTACTAAATGATCTCGGAGAACAGGATCGTAATTAGTCAGCAAATCCACTAATTCCAAAAAATTTCCTCTGTTAGCACTGGCCTCATCTTCTCTGTGGCTGCGTAACGCCAAATTTTGTTTTGCAAGAAATTGTAAAATATCAAACATTCTGCTCAAAATTTCATGCCATTTTTAGTTTCTCTTGGGACTGCTTCTTGTTCTTTCTATCAATTGTCTGTCCTTTTTGAGGTCTTGTTTCTAGTATCTTCCATTTGCAAAAATTTTAATTATGTTGATTACCAACTTTTAGATTCAATTTCCAACAAGTATGAAACCCTCCAGAGCAGCAAAATTTCGACACATTTGATGAATTTGCATCCTCAAACATACAAAACAATGAGGCTTTAGTAGGTGAATATGCCATCCAAGAACGTTCAATTTTTTCGCCGTTTGGCAATGTTCGGTAGAACTAATCTCGTGTTAGGCGTCTCGTTGACAATTCTGTTGCTCTAACATAGTTCTCGTCTGACTGAACAATGCTTGGTACTGCTGATTCTTTAAAAAAGTCACCATTCAACTGTTGAACAACTTCAGGACCTCTTTGAATCAAAAGTAGCCTTAAATTTGAATCAACTTTTGCAGGCCATTTTCCAATATCATTACTATTAAAATCTAAATCAGTGAGTGTGTCACTTTGTTCTGGTAACAGAATACCAGAAAGCTCCATAGAAGTACTTGCACTTGGTTGTAGTAACTCATCGCTGGTGAATTTTGGCAAAAGGTGAGCACCTAAAGAAATAACATTGGAAGGCTCTGGTGACCTATGGGTATGCTGCGGTGCGTCAGAAACTTTCACAAACTTTAATAAAGCACCGTTATTTTTCCTTCCAGCTTCTTCCTTGGCCTTTTATTTTTTTCATCTTCAGCTAGATAAGCTTTAAATAGAAAGAAAAAAATACCGTAGCAGGGACAAAAATATATCACGTTTATAATAGAAAGCAAAAGAAATCTATAATAGAAAGTCTGGAATAGAAAGCAAATTTCTATCACAATATATTTATTTACCTTAACTCCTTTGGTTTTGTCCAAGAATTTTTCCGTAGGAATTAGATTTAAAACAAAATCAAACTATTCACTGATTGCTATTTATTTAACTGCATCAAGGTCATGAATAACCTCTCAATACACTATTTCACTACACTTCACTTTGACTTTAGTAATTTAGAGCTAACTTTCAAAATTGATAATTCCTCGATCAGTGATTTGAAACTTCGCACATCGAACCAAGTATTAATGTGTCGTGATAAATCAATCAGAACAACAAAGTAGCACCATCATTTGTTTATGTCATCCAGAACACCAAAACAACATCATCATTTGTTTATGTTATCTGGAGCCAATTTTCAATTTCCACTGCATCCAGTGTCTACAAAAAATTGTAATATCAGTTTGAAAGTGAGTGCTGCTTCTTGAAAAGTTTTAAAAATTGTGGTATGTACGATTATTCTTAATAAGAAAAGTTACTGCAATTTGAATTATTCGTTTGAATTATCCTTCTTGAAATCTTCCACATCACTACATACTCTAAAAAGCATTTGAAAAAATAATCAGCAATAAAACTGGCTATGAATTTTAGATTTGAACTTTTCTGAAATTCAGGTAAATCTTGGATGCAACGCTTTTTAGCAAAATAGGGAGGCAGCCAAACCGAAAATATGGACTGCAAAAAAAAAATAATAAATAAGTGGCAAATATGTGCAATGCAAGTTTTATCGCCTTATCAATCAGCAGCTTTTCTTGCAAAAAAAAGATCAACATTTGCTGTCATTCAAAATTAACAAGGCAACATTGAAGTTTTAAGCGAATGCATGTTATTTCTTACGTTCTAACTTTTCCATTTTGTTACGTTAAGATTAAAACTTTTTTTCATTGAGTAATTAAATAATACTGGAGTGGACAGCCACGTGACCATGTGGTCGCAACAACCCCTGCGACCACTTTTCCTACTGCTTTGCTCTTGTTTACAACTTATCAGAGAGCCAAATTGCACAAGCAAATATGGCTGCTGCTCAATGAAAACAAATTTTTGTACAATACTAACAATTTCTTTTCTATTTGAAAAACCTGCAGCATTATGAGCAAAACATGCAAAACACTAACATATTAACTCCTTATCTGTGAAAGGAAACACCTACAGATCCTTTTCGACTATAATTTTAACACGAAGGCACTACACATTTTACTTTGAAATTGAAGAGTATTTTCACAGTGTCACACGTTAAAGTTATTCAAATCCCAACGCACAATAGAATGTTTGAAAAATTGGTATGAATTCAGATCGTGAACACTTTTCATAGTTTCAAAATCGGATAAAATTCGCGCCGAAACATGCAATTTTGCCATTTTGGCGTTCAGTTTGAATCTGTCAACTTGACAGACAGATCCAATTGAGTGAGCTTCTGGAACAAGAAAGTGACTGGCAAGAGGCAGAAGGAGAGGAAATGACAGACAGATCCCTTGGAAAAGGGTGGAAACCGGTCGCATGCTGTCCTATGCGTTTTATGTGAGGTTAGCCCATCCAGTTCTTATTCATCTGAGCTTTTTTTGATGTTTAGACTGACAGGCAAGCAAACAAGCAAAACGCGATTTTAGAAGAGTTTTGCAATATACAGTTGGTTCAAAACATTACGGAAAGAATCAAAAGAATTAAATTGGGTAAAAGTGTTGCTGCTGTAGTGGTTGAAATTTTTTCTTGCGAAAAATTGAGAAAATTGTTTCATCATTCCAGTAGATGAGGCACTATGTCTCACATTCTGAAATGATGGTGAAATGATAGGAGAAGAAAATGTTATTTTTGGCTCTGTGAGCAATAAAGAGATTGCTAAAATTTCCACTAAGAGTTCGTTGAAGGCTCGGGTTAGTGCGGGTGTATTTCGAAAAATGAATTGCTGTTATTTTATAGAAAAACTTATGACGCTTGTCGCCCCCTTTTTATGTTCCGCCCGGGCAAT
This sequence comes from Odontomyia ornata, assembly GCA_963969285.1. Classification (NCBI taxonomy): domain Eukaryota; kingdom Metazoa; phylum Arthropoda; class Insecta; order Diptera; family Stratiomyidae; genus Odontomyia; species Odontomyia ornata. The sequence goes on along the minus strand of OZ017739.1, from coordinate 355,975,488 downwards.
GCTTTAACCCCCACCCCCCTTCCCCCCACCACCCATCTACGCTACTGAACTACAGGCTGCTCTGATGGCACTTCAAAACAGGAATGTGACTGACTTTGGGAAATTATTGTCAATCTTGATAAAAGTCTAGTGGCTTGGGACAGCTGTAGCGCATTTAATAGCTACTTAAGACTGCACGAGAATCTTTAAAGCAGACAAGAAGAAGTGCACCCTCAAGAGTGCATTAAGAACTGAAGAGTTGGGTGAATTTGTTGACGCCGCTCCGAACTCCGTTCGTTCTGAATTCGAACTCAAAGGAGTTCTTAATGCCTGCAATACCGGTCAATTATTTCATTACTAGAATTCACAATGGCAAATATTTCGTAGTTGATTAGTCGATGAAATTAACCTTTTATTTAACTAAAGTGCCCATATGATACAAAAGAAGTTAACACAGGGGGGCGGGGGTTTACGAAAACATTAAAAGTGAAAAGAGAAATTAACACTGTTATAATGTAATAGGATATTTTGAATTTTTTTATTGTCTACGTTACAAAGCAATAACCGCTAGATTATTTAATTAGTTTAATTTTTCACGTTCGATTATATTCCGATCGCATATTAACCTGTTGCAAATACATTTAACCAAACAAATTAATAAGATCCTTGAACAACTCTTCATAGCTATCTTCATAACTTTCATTTTTGTTGCAGCTCTTTTTATACATTGTGTTCAACTTCAAAATGTCCTTCTCGCTCAAGCCTTTTCTTTGCCCTAACGTTACATTAGGTTGCTGAAAATAATTAAAATGTGTACTAATCAGGCTTTGAAGGACATGATAAATGACCTTACCAGTGCTTCAATGGTTATATTTCCATCTTTCGAAAAGGCTTTTGAACTGTAGTGCATTACACTGCCGTAATCGTATCCTACGCCATAGCTTGTGACAACTGTGTCGTTGTACTTGTAAAAATTTGATTCATGGCCTTTACTTATATGGTCCCAGTGAATTTTCACATACTCGTCTCTATCCGTTGCACTTTGTTGATGGAAGAAACCCAAAGCGTGCAGCAACTCATGAATTACCACTCCATGCTGAACACACTTCGGAGTATGGAGATTGACGACCTAGGGGATTAGAGGAAAGAGTGTATTTGCATCAGCTCATATGAAAGGATTATTATTTCGCTATTGGGGAATAAAAGTGGATTTTCTGGTATAAAAACTTATGACTTTCTCCATAGCGTAGAATAGTTGATTGTGGCTACAACCCACAAACCAGGACTCAATCAATAAGTAACATAGCTAGTGTTAGCTCTCACCTGACCTTCTCGATGCATCCCTACACTCGACCAACAACCACTTTTATCACCTTTAATATGGATCCAGTGTGGATCGCCCTTGGCATATGATCGGAATTTGATGCATGTTTTCTCATGGTACTCTCCAATAGCATTAATAATCACTTTCTGCTCTTCATCGCCTTGAAATAAAAAGCATAGATAACTCAATTTGTTACCCACGTAATTAACGATCAAACTCACTGAAGTCTTCCTCGTCAATGTAAAATGGTACAACAGCATCCGGCCAAAATAGAGTCCTGTTTAGGATTCCATTCCTATCTTCGCCGCCATACAGTATTATATCTCCTTCCATGTAGCCGCTTGTCTCCCACAAATGATTCTCACTCTTCTCGGACCAGGATTCAAAGGAGTTCGTCGGAGTCAAACGTAATTTCGGAACGCCTCCATACTTTGGTGGTGGCGGACGAACAACTTTTCCACTAAATGCTGCACTTTTCACCCTAACGTTGAACTCTGTGCTGATGAATAGGAAAACTAGCGCCAGTCTGCAAACCACATTCAAAGCCATTTCGACGAAAAATTTAATACGGAACTGCCTCAATGGCGCGCTTTTAAAGATTTCGGGTACGATTCCGAGTATAGATTAAATTTTTGGCTTTTGCAATGATAACGCACTTGAAGCTAACAGCGAAATGAATGGCGATGATAAAGACAAGAAATGTTCCATGCGGAGGTGTGCTAATTTCAAGCCGCACGAGCCAGGTATTGTCTCCAAGAATGCTTCAGACATTTTGCTTTCACTGCGAGTCTCATTGAAATGCTTGAGACAAAGTGCTGGCGCTGAGTTCTATTGTTTTATTCTAATTGGAAACAATTCTTGAGCAATACAAGCATGTGGTTAAGCCAAATTTGAATAGAATCATTCGCGATAATGAGTGCATTCGTAGAATTGGTTTTTATGTGGCTTAAAGTAGAGGTGATGGATGAGTCAGTCATTTAATTTGACATAAACTAATGATTTTTGTAATATTCATGATATTTACTCAAAAACTTTTAATGGATTTGTTTTTTTAATTACAGATTTCCCATCAGACGCTTCATCAGCTGGAGACGATTTCGTAAGTATTTTAAAGCATTGAGTGAAAATTTTCTATTTGACTATAGATTTAAAAAAGATCCTAACGTCACATTCATATAAAAAAGCGTGAAAGGATATTCAAGGAAAAGTATTAACTGAGCCGTAAACATAACGATTGATTAAGTTGTTGAGTCGGAAAAATCATCGGAAGTATTAAAGCGGAAAATAAAGATAATATTTTCTGGGAATTCAATGAACCACCTGAATTTTATGACAAAACATGTTTTTCTTGTAGGATTCTGGTTTCCCAGTAAGATTTTCTAGGTCACCGGAAATGTTTTCTGGAGAAAAGCCTAAGTGAAATTTTTTCTTTGGAAATCAATAGAAACAGGAATGATAAATACTTTGATCTCAATATTGGCTAAAATAGCATTGCTGTTAAAGTATACACAGGACGAAATGTATGACCGAGCATACATAGCATATAAGTTTTGAGCTAATAAAGTATCTAACATCCTAAAGGCTTGCAGATGTTTAGAAAAGTGATTTTATAAAGTTATTTTTAAGATTCTCATTCATCTTTTAATCCGTCGTACAGTGCGACATTTCGCAAATCTAGCGGGATTTAAATAAAACAAGTTGGGTGGACAGAACTACGCTCATGTCAATAGGGTTTTGTACTTAATCTACAATATATGGATAAATAGAATGATTTAATTCAAGAAAAACTTTTATGACCTGCACAACAAGTATATTCTTGGTTTAAAAGGACTGACTGATTGACCTGAATCTTAAATATATATATAAATATTTTTAATTCATCTTATCACAAAATTTGGAGAAGATTCAATCAAAAGTATAGTGTCTGGTTCGTTGGACAGCCCATGTAGTAGAAAAATCGTATATGATTGTTGTAATTGGAGGAAATTCAAATGGCTATAAGCTCTGTAAATTTTATTGAAACAGTTTAATGATACCAATACAGTTTTACTGACGAAAAGTTCAATTCCATAACTACTAGCAAAGTTCAACGAATTCCGGCCTCTAAGTTATTTGATATTGGATCTTGCTACATGATTTTTAGAGCTTTCTGAAAGAAATTTTACAAAAACCTACTAGTTTTCCGTCCTATCTGTCCGACCGTACACCCGTCTGTCTATCTTCCTTTGCGTCTGTCCATCTATCCGTGCGTCACAAGAAATTTCTTCCGAAACTATAGAAGCTACAAATCTCAAACTTTCTGAAAAGGTCAGAAGTGGTGGTCTCTCAAAAGTAGGTCTTATCAAATATATCAAATATTTTAAGAGTGTCCCCCTTTCATAACGAAGTGGCCGTCAAAAAATATAGTCAAGTAGGGTATCAAATGAAAGGTCTTACCACTTTCAAAATCTGAAAAATAAGTCATTTTTGCATTAGGAGCCCAGGGGGAGGTAATATACACTAACAATATTTGTGTCCCCTCTCCTCACGATTGGACACCTTTGAGCCGAAAATCTGAGAAAATCACAAAAGTATGTCTTTTTGAGCCCAAGGGCAACAAATACCTCTGAAATCAAAAATCATTCAACTCTGTTAATAATAGTATGATGTGTAAATTTTGTATTTTCCCCTTGATATCTAAAAGATGTCCTTAACCTTCTTATAATTTTACATTTATGTACGTTTTCCTAAAACCCTTATGCCGCATGGAAATCAAATCATAATCAAATGAGTTATCGTAATTTCAATTGTATGGAATTACAAAACAATAATACATGTTTCTTCGGATTTTCATGAAAATTTAAGGAATAGTTGTTCACTTGAATATGTTCAATGGGCCGAGCATCGCAGCTGTTATGTGCTGTATTTTCTAGATGAAATTGAACGATTTCATAAACAAACCTTGGGTGAATAATTGAAATCGTCTATTCATGGCGTCAGAAAACTTTCTTCGGACACTAGAATGATTACAAAGCCCTTCTGTTAGGAGCTCTTTCCTGCCCCCGAGACTTGTTCCATCTATGAGTATTAATTGTAGGTACTCATCTTCAGTCATTCATTAAATTGTATCAAGTGTTAAAAGTATGTACCTTAAACGTTGAAGTCGCGTGTTATGGTTCGCGGCCAATAATTTTAATGTTCCGGGAAAGTGAAAACGCAATGTCTTTTAATTTAAATTAAAAGAGTTTATTTAATTACTTAAAAATGCACAATCACTTATTTAACTATTTCACAATTTTTATTTTAAAGGTCTAACTTCCACTTGTCCATAAATTTCTATTGCAATTGTCTTCTAAAATCACTTCACAATCAACGAAAATCACTTTTCTATTACTCGATCAATATCGCTTTTCTATTCGCTCCACACTATCGCAGTTTTTACTATCGCAGCTCTAATGAATTGTTCCCCCATTCATTCAGCTCGCTTTTAAATAGGATCTCTAGTAACTCAATCCATTTCTCGTACATTGCCGAACCAGCGGGAACATTCGAGCAGCGTAATGAATGGAACAGTGACTCACTTTCAGATGTTGATGCTTCGTGGGGTTTCGAGTAGGTTCGTTTTGTTGATCATCATTAATGGATTTTCGAGTACGTTTGATTTGTTGATCATGATATTGTTAACAATTGTGAAAATAATTGCGATAGTAACTCGCAAAATTATTCGTGCATGTAACAGTATGTAACTTAAACGTTGAAGTTGGGGAAGAATAACACAAAAATAGTCAAGCTTCACATTTGAAACTGCCACCATGTTGTTTTTGATTAGTGATACCACTAGCTAAACCAATTTTCAAAGATATTCATTATAATTTTCATTCCTGAGTTGCCTGAGTTGGTAAATAGAGCATACAGGGTGCGTACGGTATTTGAGGACATCTTGAGAGTAAAATTAATTAGCTTGTATTTTTAACAAAATTTAATGAAATTAATATATGGCTATAAAGTTATTCAATAAAATCGCCATTAGCAGCAATAACCTCTTCGATCCGGGTCCGGAAACGATTACATGGCCGAATCAAATGCTTCTTGTTCATATTTACCATAACGGCATTAATAGCAGTCTTCAGCGAAGAAGTGGTATTATGAGGACGCTTATTGTTCTCACGCTCAATTACACCCCATACGTAATAATCCAAAGGATTAAGGCCTGGGGAGCTAGGTGGCCATACGTTCGGTGTTTTGTGGTCATGAAAATTTTTGGCTATCTAATCTTGTGTCGCCATCGCTTTATGTGAAGGAGCAGAGTCTTGTTGAAATATGTATGGTTTGCCTCCGCTTACATTGTCTATCCCGGGTTTCACTACCGTCTCCAAAACTTCGATGTATGCAGTAGAGTTCACTCAAAGTCCTTGAGTAAAAAAGTGTGGTGGCATAACATGTCCTTCGTTGCTGACAACACCCAAAACCATAACAGTGGCTGAAAATTTTGTGTGCATAACAACAGGAACCTCCGTAAGATTTAAACATAGCCATCTATATTTCTGCGATTGGTCTTTTGATCTTGGTCAAAAATTTTTTCGTCGGAAAAAACCATAACTTTTTGGGCGCCTCAGGGTATTTGACTTTGTTTAAAAGACGTTTTGATCGGACAACTCTCTGTTCTCTTGTTCGTTCTGACATGAACTCTCCTCTGCGCATCACGTAGGACACGTGGACAACTCGACGAATAAGGCGCTCAGAAACATGTAGCTCACTCGCAAGGACCCTCATTGATTTTGAAGGGTCCTCGTCTATGGTTGCTTGCGCTTGCTCTAAAAATTCTGCAGATCGGACAGTGTCAGAACGTTGTTCGTACTTTTTGCGTTTTGTAAACGATTTTCTATCGCCTCCTTATGCTTCCAATTCACGGTGAACCTTATGCACGAATGAACGGGCGCTATTAAGAAAATTAGAGATCTCTAAATCTGTATAGTTCGCACATATAGCCACAATGACAGCATGTCTCTTCATTTCTTGAGTAGTGTTGTAGTGCGCCATTTCTTATCTGAAATGGAAAAAATAAAAAAAAAATTCGCGAAGTTATAGTCACATTTATGCATGTTCTCAAATACCGTTCACACCCTGTATTTTTCCATAGCCATATGGTTCCATAGTAATATGGCGCGTATTTTTCCATAGTTATACAGGGAAATTCAAATCGCTATAACTTCGTTAAATACCATTTGATCTTTGTGACCTGTAGGACAGGTCAATCTTATAAATAGTCATTTGTGTACTGAATTTTATTGAATTTCAAGGTGCCGATAAGATTTTATTCGAGAAATCGTAAAATCAATAAATCATACTATTACTGACAAAGTTGAGTGAATTTCGACTTCTCACGTATTTGTTGTTGTTGTACTCATAAAGCCCTACATTCATGATTTTCTTCCAATTTTTCGGATGAAAGGTGTCCAATCACGAGGGGGGTACGCGAAAAGTTCGTACATTTCCCCTTCCCCTGCCTTCCTCAGTACCAATGAGGCAATTTTAAGACTTGTTTTGAAAAGATCTTATTAAGACCTTTCCAATGAACGCTACTCGACTACCAATGGTGAAACTTTTTTTTTAAAGGGTCACCTCCCCATATGGAGACTCCCTCTTAAGCGCCTTTGAAAACATTTCCCACCCTAAAATTTTCAAGAAGTCACTACTTTGAACCTTTCCGCAAAATTTCATGGCTGTAGCTTCTGTAGTTTCGGAGAAAAAGTGCTGTGACACAGACGGACACAGGTCGTGATTGCAATACGGTTTTGTATTTTTGTACAAAACCCTAAAAATACTCGAATTGGTAAATGGAGAGGAGGTCTTCGAGCTCGGGTATTTGCGAAGAAACTATTATTTAATGTTCGAAGAACTTGACTTGAATTTTGAGACAGAGCTATAGGAGCTACAACTACAAAAATTGGTCATGTTAGCACTCACAAAATCACTCATCTAAATCAGGTGATGATATGGATGTCCGACTGCCACGAATTAGCCTTCCAAAGTTCAATTGACGTTATAACAAGTAGAAGTCATTTATAGATTTATTTACCTCTTTGATTCACAACAAATTTCTCGAGGGGAAAAATTACATTAATTTAAATGTAATCCTCTGGGTGACGCTCAGCAAGTATTGAAATTTTACTCCATCACTGAATCAAATTACGATTCAGCATAGAAACGACTCATGTTTTATTGAAAATACCGTTTTTTTTTGTGATTGGGTGGGGAATGTCATTTAATCACAGAGTGTGGGATTTCCATGCTAACAAGCGACTGGACTAACCACTAACTACCTCCCCTGTCGCCTGAGAACCCAGCCTGGAACCGGTTGGCACTTTACTTCGCACCAGGTCTTGTTTTGTTATGCCGTGAGGCGTCTTCATGCTGGGGCATCCCTCTCCTAGCGGGAAGACAGATGGGAAGAGGAATTGCCAGACAAGTTATCTCCCAGCCCCAACGTTATCAGCTGCTGTGAGTCCTTTTTATCTTTTAAAACTACCCAAACATAATGTACTTACTTGTTCTCTTTGCCAACTGATTCAAGCATCACCGCGGCTATATTATCTGGGGTGAGCTCTCCCAACTCCCTGTAGAGATCTCATCGTAACTTGTCCCATTTCCTCTCCTGGGCATAACCGACAGTTGGGGCAGCATGACTTACCAATCTTGTGCAGCCAAGACTAGAATGCCCATGCCCGCTTAAAAGCTTGGTCAAATAGAAGTCAGTCTCACCACGTCTTCGATTCAGTCACGTTCTCACACCCAGGATGAAGTACACAGTCCACCTTCCCTTCGTGCAATTCACCCAAAACGGCTACCAACCTTTGAGTGAGCACTGTCCCTTCTCGCCGATAACCGTCTCCCGCGCGTCCTCGTTTCGATGCAGGTAAGTAGCGTGGCACTTTCCAGCAAGGAAGGTAAAATGTATCACGCCTGCAATATCTCTCACCATCGAATCAGAGACTGTTGGACATGAAGACGCAATCCTCTGTGCTGCTCTTCTCTGTACCTGTGTCTAGCGTTTTCGGTGTACCTCCTTGCTGAGAGCTTTGCCCTGTATTTCTGCTCGGTGCAGTAGCACTGACCCTACAGCGCTCATCAAGAGGAATTTTCTTGATGGGTTGGGTCCCCCCTACGTTTGCCGAATGTCGACTCAGAGCCCATACTCCCAAAGCAGCCTTCTCAGCCGTTGCCCTGATTTGCTCAGAGAAACTCATTCACACTCGATCAGTAGCCCTAGGTACTTTACCGCTGGCTTCAATTTATTATGTTTACAATACTGATCATCCTGACTCTAGGGATTCTCTTTTTTGTTCAGATGACCACTTCGGTTTTCTCCAGTGCTAAACTGAGCCCACGAGCAGTCATCCAGTCACTCATTAGACGCATTAGCATACCAAGCCTAAATTGCGCTTGTTTAATGATGCTTCCAGTGGCCAGAGCCGCAACATCATCCGCATACCTGACCAAGCGCGACTCATCTGGCATCTCCAGTCTCAGTAGCCCATCGTAAGATACATTCCACAGGTCTGGACTAAGGATACATCCCTGGGCAACCCCCAATTTGGCCCTTTGTTGTGTCGTAAAGAAGGCCTCGGTCCTTCAGGTAGTCCCTCAGAAGCCGCATAAGATATTCTGAAACTTGGAAAAGGTTTCCAGCGTCTCCAGAGTATCCACCCATCAAGTGGTGTTGAAGGCATCCCTAGCATCGAATACCACCAACTGGAAGATCCATCGCTTGGTGCGGCTATATGCCTCTGCCTTTTTGACCGCAATTACCAACATTACAATGGCATCAACGGTGGAACGTCCTGCTCTAAAGCCAAAATACCGAAGAGATAGGTCCCTTGCAGCATGACTCGCACTAGTTAGTCTTCCCTTGATGAGTTTCTCTAGCACTTTCCCAGCAGTTTCTAGTATGCAAAACAGGCGGTATGCAGACGGTGACCAGGGATTCCCCTTCCCGTTGCTGATCAGCACGAGCCTCACAACCTTCCGTCTTACCGGAAAAACCTCCTCCCATAAGCTATGGTTGAATGTGTTGGGCAGCAACTCAGGACAATGGTCGTAGACAAATTGCAACAACTCAGCTGAAACACCATCTGGACCTGGACCCTTCTTCCCTTTCAGTGAAAAGGCTGCCTCTTCAAGTCCTGGTTGTTTCACCATGGACAGCGTCAACACCGATGGGATGGGCGAGGAACAGTGCCCACATTATCTCGTCCATCTTCTGTATAACTAGCTTGTAGCCAAAGCCCCACGAATCTTTGTTCGCATTGTCCACTAGATTTTGCAACGAGCCTTGCTGTTGTTCTTCAATTTGCGAAGGCATTTCCTGGCCGAACTATATTCTGCTACCCGGTTGCATGCCTCGTCACGGTTGCGTGCCCTTTGAGCCCCTCGTTCGCTTTTCGCTTTTCAGCGATTTTGGTCGATCACCAGTACACTGGGGGCCTGCCATGCCAGGGTTTTTGATGGGGCATAGAAGCAATGCAAGCAGTCGTGATGATGTTCATAGTTGAGTTCAACGCAACCTCAACTGCCAGTTCTTTTATCCCCTGCGAGCCTCCCTGCAGCGGAGCACCTGCTGTGAGTACCTAGACAAACCTCTCAATTCTTGCGATGTTCCACCCCTTTGTAGATAGTGGCTAGCACGGGCGTTGGGGGACAACATCACTGATCTCAAGCAGAATGCACTGATGATCTCTAGCTGAGTAGTCCTTTAATACTCTCCAATTGTGTATCCTCCGTACTAAGGACGCCGAAGCGAATATTATGTCTAGTTTGGCTCCTCCGCACCCAATACAGCTGCAAATTGGCATATTTCTGGTGTTTAGTACGACAAGCGTCACCCTGCCCACCATTTCTAAGATTCATTTCCCCAACGATCTGTTTGAGGCATATCTCATTCGATTGCCTTAGAGTTGAAGTCTGCCCAAACAGGCACGTTACCATTTGCGTTCGAGACAGTGCCCTCCAAAGCATCAAGCTTGTCTTGGAAAGATAATATCGATTCGTTCAGCGTTAGGTTCATACTAAAGAAGGTCCCACTTTGTAACATAGGGAACGCCTATCGAATCCTTTGCACAATCGTGCGGTGTGACCATAGCCAAGGCATTTGAAGCATTGAAGAGACACTGCTCTTCACCATATGCTGCATACAACCCACCTTATTCGTACTTTGCCCTTATTCAAAAATTTTTGGCGCCCTTTGCGGTCAAGTCAATGATGGCCATGCGTTCTCCCCTATAGTTTTCTGGTTTAAGCCCCACTTTGATCATGCTCATGCCAGAGAACTCCATTTTGATAGTCTCTTCTACCTCGGCCAGGTCCGTGAGGGAGTCAATGCCTTTTATTTCGATCATTGCCATCGGCTCGAGTGAGGCTATGGTTGCGCTTTTGCCGAGGACTTTCTTTACTACGTCGCAGAATGTTTCTTTATTGTCGGCCTTTGCAATGAATTCGATCAGTATGTGGCCCGATCAAATTGGTTGTACTGCTTTAATGGCAGTGTTGGTGTCTTTGGGCCTAATATTTGTCCTGATATCCCGCAGCACTTCTGCCTAGGATCGGCCATCTTTGGGCTTTACGAGCAGTGCCAGCTGGCGGGGCACTTTATCGGGTTTTCTTTCTCCTGTTTTGCCTCAGATATTTTTCTTGTTGGCCGTCCATGCAAACTTTATTTTCTGGAACTTTTTGAAAGAATTATTTGACGGTGTCCTTCACAACTTCTGTCAATACTGTCTGGAACCCCCAATATTGCGTTCCACGCCTATGAAGTGGCTATTCCTTCCTTCTTTTATTCCAATCTTCTTCTTTGGCTTCCTACTCTTCTTCAACTTTCTGTTCTTTTGCGACCTTTAACCAGCTCCTTCGGTAATGCTCCTTGCGGTCTAGGGGCTCCTCTGGCTCAAGGAGCCTAATCTTTATTCCTTTGCTGATTTTTGGCAAGTCGCATGCAGATTTTATTCTTTTTAGAACATCTTCCGCTTTTCTCCAGGTCACTGGGTGGCAAGCGTGCCTTTCTTTTCCTGCCGTAATCTCTCTGTGTACATTTGGATTTCGGGATGTAATACCCTTGCTTTGGTCGCTTTGGTAGTCACTACAGCAGTAACCATCAAATTTTTGATGTTCCTTATATGCTGCCCCATCACTCGAACATCTGTTGCGTCTTGTGGAGTTTCCCGTTCTTCCTTTTTACGATGCTCTGGCATTCGCATCATTTTTTCGATGCACCCACTCAGTCTAGACAAAACTGTCTGCTAATCTCCGTTTTTCGTCCGTCGTTTTTGGCATCGTTAGTACCGATAGGGGGCTCATGGTATACTAAAATAAAGATAGATGGGGAAAAATACAATTTAAAATAGATTCAGGTGCTGAAGTAAATATTCCTTATTCAGTGTTTAAAATGATAGAAAATGTGATAACTATTGTTGAGCCTGTTAAGTTAAAATTGGAGGCATATGGTGGTTACAATTTAAACGTTTTTGCCTCAGTGAAACTTGAGATAACACATAAGTCAGTGGCGAGTGTAGAACAATTTCTTATTGCTAATGTGGATTCTCCAATTTTAGGATTAAAAACGTGTGTTAAGCTTAAATTAATCAAGCGCATAGATAATCTTAACTGGAACTCTAATTCGAATGAGGAATTGACTTAGAAAAATGGTTCATTATTTGAGTGGTTGGGCACTTTTCCAGGCAAATGTAAGATTTATTTAAAGAAATATGCAGTTGTAGTCATACATGCACCCCGCGGCATAGCGAGCAGTCGTAAAAATAAAGTGAAGACCAAATTAGATGACAGAGAAAATGCAGGAATCATCAAAAGAGTTAATCATCCCACTGAATGGATCCACAATCTAGATGTGGTTGAAAAATCCGATAAACCTGTTAGATTATGTTTAGCTCCCAGGGATTTGAATAGAAACGTTATAAGAAAGTCTTTTTAAATACCACGATTATAAGATTTATTACCACAACTCGAAAACATGAAGTGTTTCACGGCATTAGACCTCAATGGTGGATTTTGGCAGGTTCCACTGGAGGAAGAAAGTAGCCACTTGTGTGTATTCAGCACACCGTTCGGTAGTTATTAATTTTTAAGGTTGCAATTTCAGCTCAATTTTGCTCCCCAGCTATTTCAAAAACCTATCGGGTGTATTCGTCAGTTTCGACGATATTTTGATTTTTGGAAAAAATAACAACGTGAAACAAAATAGAAATTGAATTAAACATTAAATTTAATGCTATAAAATTGCAATGTCAAAAAGCTGTAAATTACTCAGGCTTTTTTTTCAAAAGAAGATGTTAGAATTGATGATTCTCGGATTAAAGCCATTGAAAATATTGAAATCCCTAAAAACAAAACAGATTTGCAAAGATTCTTAGGACTAGTCAATTTTGTGAGAAATTTAATTCCAAATATGTCACAGATAACAGCGCTTCTAAGAAAACTATTGAAAAAGAACTGTTCATATACATGTTTAGAAGCACACTCCAAAGTATTTGAAAATCTGAAATTGATTGTTTCAAAATCTCCAATGTTGCAAAGTTTCAATAAGAACATTCCAATATATATCCAAACTGATGCTTCTTAATTTGGAGTTGGAAGTTGTCTTATGCAAGACAACAGACCGGTTTGTTTTGCATCGAAACGTTTGACAAATACGGAACAACAATATGCGCAAATTGAAAAATATATGTTGGCCATTCACTTCGCATGTGAAAAGTTTCACGATTATATAAGGTTATTCATTTTACGCTTGGGAAAGTAAAGCTAAAGAAAACACATAAAATATTCAGATGGAAACAAATTTTTTTTTTTCAATATAAAGACTGAACTATGCTATTATACGCAGAACAAAATATTATCCAAACGTTCTCCACAGGACCTCGTACAGGCCTCAATCCTTTTGAGAGAATTTTCAATGACTTTTTGGCACATATCCGGCAATATATATTGGCCATGACTTCACGAATATTGGTTTTCAATTGCTCAAGATTTTAAGGATTGTTCGCGTAAACACGATCTTTTCCATAGCCCCATAAAAAGAAATCCAAAGGTGTTAGGTGGCAGGATCTTGCGGGCCAATTGACATCACTCAATCTCGAAATTACGCGTCCTGGAAATATCTCTTGGAAAAGTGCTCGATTAGCCTGTGTTGTGTGGCTTTTGGCTCCGTTCTATTGGAGCGACATGTCCTCCAGATCATAATCTTCAATTTTTCTCCAAAAATGATCGGTTGACATCCGTCCATAGCGGTCAGAATTGACTGTAATGGCTCTTCCTTGATCGTTTTCAAAAAAATACGGGCCAATAACACCACCAGACCATAATGTACACCAAACGGTCACTTTTCCGGATGCAAGGCCTTTCTGCAATCACCTGAGGATTTTGAGAGCCCCATATGTGGCAATTCTGTTTATTTACGTAACCACTGAGCGAAAAATGAGCCTCATCACTAAAGAAAATTTTGTTCGAAAAATCGTTATCAATGGCTTGTTGTTCAATCACCCAATTCGCATACATTCTGCGTTATGTATGGTCTTGAGGCTTTAGATCTTGAGTGAGTTGGATTTTGTACGGATGGAGATGCAAATCCAAATGCAAAATCCGCCACAATGAGCCGTAAGACAACCCCAAATGTTGAGCACGTCGAGGAATCGACAAATTCGGGTCTTCCTCCACACTTCGAGCAACGACAGCGATATTTTCAGCAGAACGAATGTTGTGATCATATACAGGCCTTGTAATATCAATAACTGATCCAGTCTCTACAAATGTATGAAATTGTTTGCTGTGTAGGTCGATTATGTCGACCGTAATCGGCTCGTAAAGCCCTAAATGTTGATACAGCAGAATCACTATTTTCATAATAAAATTTAATAATTTTAACGCATCATTCGACTGTTAAACGATCCATATTTCTAAATGGCAAACCATGAACTAAAAAAAAACACGCTTTGGATGACATTTAGTTTCGACAGATGTCAAATGACAGGGTATACTTTCCCAACCACGAAATGGATAACCCTATATTCATGGGCAAAAACTCGTCGTTTTATCGGATTACAAACCTTTATTGGTAATTTTCAACAAAATAATGTCCCAAGTTTACGGAGGATAAAACTAAAATTGTTGAAATATGATATTGACGTTAGGTACCTTCCCGGAAAAGAGATGCACATAGCGGATACACTGTCTAGAAGTATTAAGGAGAAAAATTCGGCTCCTATCGACTCGACATTAAATACTGTAGTTCATACCATCAATGTTAGCGATAGAAGAACGGAGAAAGTCCTTAAAGCCATTCATAATGATTTTGAGTCGAAAGAATTAATAGAGTAAGTAGAAAAAGGTTGGCCCTAGAATAAAACTAAAGTTAAGGATATTATTAAAAAGTACTGGCAAGTTAAAAATGACATTTACTGTGAAAATGTTCTTCTATTTTATGAAGGTAGACTCATCATTCCAATTGGTCTTCGGCGACAGATATTGAATAGTCTACATGAAGGGAATCTTGGGATAGCTAAAACAAAGGAGCCAGCAAAATTAACTGTGTATTGGCCAGGTATAAATAAGCAAATAGAACGTTTTATAAGTAGCTTTCGGACATGTGAGAAATATCAAAAATTAAATTGTAGGTCTCCATTGATTCCACATGAAATTCCAAATCTGCCATGTGATATACGTGTACTTGACTTCTGAGTAAAGCCATTTATAGTTTTGATGGATTACTTCTCGAAGTGGTTAGAAGTGAAATTGTTAAGATATAAGACATCTGAGGAAATTCCGAGAAAACTTAAGGAAATATTTGCTCAACTCGTAGTCCCTCATATTATTGTATCGGATAATATGCCATTTAGTTCATATCTATTTAAACAATTTGCATAAGAGTGGAATATTGGCTTGATAACCTCTAGTCCAAACTACTCCAAACTACTCCAAACTCGCTTTAGCGGAGAAAGGTGAAGGTATAGCGAAAAGCTTACTTCGAAAATGTGGGGAAGAAGGAAAAGATTTAGAGAGTGGATTGTTGGCATAAAGAAATGCTTCAATTTAATGAGCCGAGTACTTTGCCCCAAATATTATGTTAAAAATTGAAAGTAAATCAAGACAGATATAAAACATACTACGATAGGACTGTAAGGAAAATGAGAAAGGAGGGGTTTCAAATGGGAGACAATGTCGTTTATCAAAGAAAAGGAACTTGAAGATTATAGAGTCAAATTCAACGCCAAGATGATTTACTATTCAGAATGAAAATAATTAATTATTGAGACGAAATAGCATAAACTTAAAAAAATCAGAGTACACTCCCACTTTTAAAATGACAGACCCACAATTTTTGGGTGTTAACGAGCCAATGCTTTATAATTCGCATTCTTACATTCCACGTGTAAGAAATGAAACAGGGCAAAGTAAACCAATAATGAATGAAAATAAAGAAAACCATTTTAATATAAGTAAAGAATATCATACACAATCAGGCAGGTTAGTAAAACCCCACAAAAAGATACCAAAGTGCAAATTGAATTAAAACTTGGTTTATTTAGGAGTTCAAATTACAAATGATATATTAATTACAATGTACAATAAGGCGATGCTTTCAAGTGTACAATGATAAAGAATTTGTTAGGCCCGCAAATAGTAGTCTGTTTCTAATATGATGAATTATTGTAATTGTTGAATTTAAAAAATGTAAAGAAAACAAAAATAATAAAATAAAAAAGAAGATGTTATATATTGAAATGAATTATATTATAGTTAGTACATAAGAATATATGATGTTAAGAGGTTAAGCTGAAATGTGTTATAATATAGTTAGTACATAAGAATATATGACATTTAGAGGTTAAGCTAAAATATCAAAGAGCTCGTACGGTGTAATAAATGGCATGAGTCAGTCACATAAAGCAGTCCGTCTTAAAATAGAAAGTTGATATAAAACAATCGGGCTGGGAGAATTCGCCTAAATCAGCAATGTAGAGCCCCTTAGCATGTGAAATTCTTTTTCTTCTTTGTAGCACTACAGCCCCTCTCGGGCCTTCACTTAGAGATAGTTAGAGTATCTCATTTTCATGACCGTATTGATTTTTTTTTCGGAAGTTCGTTTGGTCAGTACCATGCTCCCGTGTGCCTGCTCAGCTATGATATGATCTGATTAAATCAGTACATATCACCACGGAGTGAACACTCGTAGTCTGTTCGAAAAACCTCCTGAACTAAATCACGTTGCTCCCAACGAGATTTGAACCTGGGACCTTCGGCTTATGCGTTCATGCTCTAACCACTAGACCACACAGACTACCGTCATATGAAATTAGGGAGTTGATCTTTAGGGAAAGAAGAATAAGTCTATTTGTAACCATAAAGATTGAAATTGAAATTGAGGATAGCCATTGGCTTCCCTTGTCCAGTGGTAGCGTCATAGGATGGAAGGAAAGCCTTGACCTTGGATAGAAGTTCCCTGGAAGAGACTCCCAGCCAGTCCATGGTTATCTGTTGTAGACACTCGATGGAGTTAAGAGTCGATGGAATCAGAGTATGGTGCGGAATTCCGTTTCTTAGGACTTCTGAATATAAAGTGTGGTTGCTAAGAAGAGCAAAGTGGTGGAGGGTAGTAAGGGTTGGTGAACGATTTTGATAGCGGGGTAGCAGTGAGTATAAGATTGGAGGTGATTCGATTGCTTTGTCCGATAATCTTTTTTATTGCGGGTAGCCGGAAAAATTTGCTCGGTGTTCATATGTCTTACACATAGTACAGAATGGAGCTGTGTCCGGCTTTTCCATGTTTTTTTCTGGCACAATTTTCTGAAATATGCTCCTCCGCACATGGCACACATTGCATGTCGAATCCACAATTGATGGATACGTGCCCGAATCTTTGACAACGCTAACGTTGGACAAGATCGCTCCTTTTGTGGCGTTCCAATACGGATTGTTGGTTTAGAATGTAGCGCTCTCGACCACGCAGTGTTAAGTGTGCTGACAGGCTCGAGACTTGAAGTTATGTCCTCTCGCACCACCTGAGCTCCAAATCGGCGATAACGTCTCTTAGGATCACGACACACTTTTATCTTTTTTTGGGGGTGAGAGAGTACCCCACTGCTTCGGTGTTCTTAAGGAGGTTCGTGATGTCATCGTGGGCCTTGAGCCTATCTACTGTGACTTTAAGTCGGAAATTCGACAGCTTTGTTATGCTGTACTCTAGAAGAGTACCATCGCTGAGGGTATACCTATGCAGAATGTCTTTTAGCACTACTGCCTTCAAATTTTCTACGAAGCGAAAACCACACCTTTTTCATTCGAATGTTATTCGCAGTTGTTATATTATTTTGGCTACCTTGTGCAAGTGCGCTAAATGGGTTAGTTCTATGTGTGAATAGGATTGCCAAAGAAGCTGAAGTTTTACGTTTTACAACCAATTTACCCTTCACTACCTTAAATTCATTTACAGTTAACTAGGTTTACGTCTTGGTTGAGCTCGTATTCTATGCTGTCGTATCGTCCGTTTCAATATTGATGAATTCATACTCATGTTGACATTTCGACGTACAAATGTCAATCTGAATATATGAGAAAAAGTCAAGTATTATACTCTATTCAGACGGAACAATATCAATGTCATAATTAACCAACATCGCGACTTTTGACTAAATTGTTGAATATTTAATTGAAAGCATATAAAAGAAACCAGATAAGCCTAAACGCCTCAATAATATGATTTAGAATATATAATATTTAGGCTGACATTAATGCAAGACATTAAATATTTGACATACTAAAAACAGCACAATCACTATCTAAAGTCATTAGATGAAGAAAACGAAATAGGAAGTGTCAAGAGCTCCATGCGTATTTCGCATTCAAAGCCCTTCTGCATCAACCTCCCTAAGCCAATCAACTTTGAACGTTTTATCACACGCCAACGTGTAACATCAGCAAAAAACTTTCCTCTTTTGTGATGAACTTTTGCTGTCCCGAATGCTTTTGAAATATTTATTGCACGATTCTAAGAATTTGAGGGTATCTCTAACGTCTTCACCTCCATCTCGAACATTTCCGCTTGCGAAGTACGGATGAAACTTTTATTAGGTACTTTCCATGTCAAGAATGCCACGTCGTTGTCAGCGCTTTTGCCGAGAAAGAATCTTCGCCATGAGTATTGGGAATAGGCAATAAGTAGCTCTTTCACTTAATTTTAACACTTGCTGTTCAATTCACACCAGCTATATTTAACGATTTCCTTTTCTTTGAATTTTGCAGATTTCGTACAATCAGCAAAGCCTTTCAACGGAGAACGCACTTCTAGGAGATAATTTCAACGACTTGGACAATTACGACCAAAGCGAAAACGAAAAGGAAAATGATACTTTTGACGAGGATAGCGAGGTCGTGCCTGGCCAGCAGACAGAGCAAAAATCGTTTAAGGATATCGAGGACCGGATTATATACGGTGATACTGATGGAGACGTAATAGTCAAAGAGTTCAATGGCGGACATTGGGAAGATGATCGAAAGGAATCAATTGACACATTAAGGACAACAGTATCGTCATCAACGACGTCAACTACAACGGCTGCACCTTCAACGACTTCTACTTTAAAGCCCGCAAGAGATGAAAGTGATGTTGATAGCGACGAAGACGTAGATGAGTTTCGTGCTCCAAGAAGTAGGGCGAATGACTACAAGGATTGGCTAACGAACCGAAAGCGACGAGGTAAGTTGCATACGCCTTTGCAAGTTTGCTTGGAGTTTCTTTGAATTCCTATATGGTTTAAATCATTTATGTACTTATTGCAAACATATATTAAATTATTCACAAGGTTTGAATCTACTTTCAAAAGAAATTGCTTGAAGTCTTAGTTAGTTAATTTTGATTCATCTGAGTGGTCCAATTCAAAATTACTCACGCGGGTAGTGTTGTAACTTTGAAGGTTTCTCAATTTTCACCATTTGAGACTATGTTAAAACAGTATTAAATTTAACTGGTAAATTAGTGAAAAAATAACAACACTGAAGATGACTCAAAGGAGTCGAAACGGGTCTGCCCACACAAAAAAGGAAAGTTCGACGGCTTTTCAAGAAAAAAGAGAAATGGCCTGTAGATATCAAATAAACAAAATAGTTGACAAAAAAGCCACGATGTTAATTGTATCTAAAGCAAAAAGTTTTCGGAGAATTGTGTTAATCCTTTTTATTATTATAAAAGGATCTATGGCAATTATGCATAAAACAAAATACCGCCGAAATGCTCGCCACGGCTACGGTGGCATACTTCTATCTGATGGTCCATATTTTCAATGACCTTGAGATATCTTTTTTCTTTAAAAGCCGTCGGGCCTTGCTTAGTTGTGTGAGCAGACGCGTTTCGACTACTTTGAGTCATCTTCAGTGTCTAAAGGATGTGTTGAAGGGAGCGACTTTATATAGTCGTAGGATGGGTAATTAGCGAACAGGTAATTAGCGGATGGGTAATTAGCGGATGGGTAATAAGTGGATGGGTAATGAGGTCAGGAAGTAAATTACTCAATTATACCAGGTAGGGGGATATTATGTTTTTGTTTTTTTGCTTGTTGGCTGTCCGTTTGTTCTGTTTCATCTCGTTTCCGTTTTCGTTTAAGAGTGTGGTCTAGGACTGAGAAAATTGCGTCGGAATTGGTAACAAGTTGTTCGTTGATAATGTCACCGTCTGTCTTTCTATGTTTATAAATTTCAAGCCTTTCTAGGATGTCAAGTCTCGGTCCTTTGTTTTTTTTTGTGTAGCAATTTCATAGAGTTTGTCATAGCATCAGGCTCATGTGCGTGGTTTTGTAGGTGCGTCGCATAATTGGAGTCTACCTTGTTGTATAAGAAAGATCGTAGGTGCTCTTTGTATCTTGTCGTTAGTTTTCGTGTTGTCCTTCCTATATATACCATGTCGCAGTCCTTGCATGTCAGTTTGTATATGCCGCTGCCTTCGTATATCGATGTGTCATTCAGTTTTGGCTTCAATTTGTTTCCAATGTTGTTGTTCGTTTTGAATGCAGTTCGCAGTTTGTATTTCCTAAGGAAGTTTGATAGTTTGTATGTCTCTTTGCCTACGTATGTTAACGATACCCACTGTTGGTCGTTCTTATGAGTTTCAGTCGGTTTGCGTTCCTGTTTTTGTTTGTACTGTGTGACAAGTTTGTCAATGTCGCATTGTTTGTATCCGTTATTATTAGCTATTCTGTAAATGTTGTTTAGTTCGTTGCAGTAGTTAGTAGGAGTCATGGGGATGGAGTGAAGCCTCTGTACCATTGATCTGTACGCTGCAAACTTATGTTGTGCGGGGTGGTTAGATGTTTCATGTATGGTATATATATACAAACTGACATGCAAGGACTGCGACATGGTATATATAGGAAGGACAACACGAAAACTAACGACAAGATACAAAGAGCACCTACGATCTTTCTTATACAACAAGGTAGACTCCAATTATGCGACGCACCTACGAAACCACGCACATGAGCCTGATGCTATGACAAACTCTATGAAATTGCTACACAAACAAAACAAAGGACCGAGACTTGACATCCTAGAAAGGCTTGAAATTTATAAACATAGAAAGACAGACGGTGACATTATCAACGAACAACTTGTTACCAATTCCGACGCAATTTTCTCAGTCCTAGACCACACTCTTAGACGAAGACGGAAACGAGATGAAACAGAACAAACGGACAGCTAACAAGCAAAAAAACAAAAACATAATATCCCCCTACCTGATATAATTGAGTAATTTACTTCCCGACCTCATTACCCATCCACTTATTACCCATCCGCTAATTACCCATCCGCTAATTACCTGTTCGCTAATTACCCATCCTACGACTATATTAAGTCGCTCCCTTCAACACATCCTTTAGATACTGAAGATGACTCAAAGTAGTCGAAACGCGTCTGCTCACACAACTAAGCAAGGCCCGACGGCTTTTAAAGAAAAAAGAGGATTGGCCTGCGGATATCAAATAAACAAAGTTATTGACTACCTTGAGATATAATTGAGATTCAATGTCGGTAATGTGCGGAATTATCTCATCCTCTAGCTGTTGAATTATTCTTGGCTTGTTGATGTACACTTTTTTTTAAATATCTCCAGAAAAAGAAGTCCGACGGTGTCAAATCACTGGCGGCCAATTAACATCGCCACAAAGTGAGATAACACGGCCATTGAATTTCTCGCACAAAAGAGCCATTGTTTCGTTGGGTGTGTGGCAAGTGGCACCATCCTATTGGAACCACACATCGTCCAGGTCCATAACCTCAGTTTCTGGCCACAAGACGTCTGTTATCATCTCGCAATAGCGAACACCATTCACGGTAACTGCTTGGCCGTCCTCATTTTCGAAGAAGTACGGCCCGATGACGTCGCCAGCCCATAAACCGCACAAAACAGTCACTCTTTGTGGATGCATTGGCTTTTCAACGATCACTCGTGAATTTTAATTTTCCTAAATGCGACAATTCTGCTTGTTATCCAATCCACTGAGGTGAAAGTGTGCCTCGTCCCTGAAGATGATTTTCTTTGTAAAGTCACTATTCTCTTTTGTCCGTTCAACCAACCATTCGGCGTATTACCGACGCTTAAAATGGTCAGTAGGCTTCAGCTCTTGAGTCAATTGAACCTTGTAAGCGTGTGAATTCAAATCTTTATTCAAAATTTGCATAAGTGATGTTCGTGAGATGTTCAATTGTTGGGCACGACGACGAGTCGAGGTTGACGACTCCTCTGCTACGCTATCGCAAACAACAGCAATTTTTCCCGTAGAACGAACTGAGCAAGCATGCACAGGTGGTTTCACATTTCCTACAGAACCAGTTTGCTGAAATTTGTGCACAATTCTCCCAATTGTGGACACATTTGTTCGATTATGCTGACCAAAACAATCACGAAATGCATGAAATGCATTTTGATTTGAGCGCCCACTATCGTAAAAGGTTTCAACAACCTTAACGTGCTGCTAAAGTTTGTATATCTCCATGGTTGAATTTTTCAAATACTGAAACAAAGAAATATCAACTTAAGTTGGGCGAAAAACTTGACGTTAAGGTGTGACTCACAATTAATATCGTGCATTACGGTTGGAGCACCCTTTATGTAATTTACAGTTATTTTTCACCAACTCAACAAGTCTCAAGTATTCACCAGGCTACTTTTTTAAAAAGAACTAGAGCTCAGTTACACAGATGAGATCAAACATTTTAGCTTGCAAGGGGCCCTTATAGGACCGTAATAAGGGATACCTCTTATCACGATCTCATGGCTGTTCCTTGTTGTAGACAATTCAAGACCTTAAAATCACGTATCGTTTTCATATTTCCATCAATTGCAACAAATGATTTCCCATACAAAATGTGCCACATTATGGCGACAAGGTGTCTGGGAAGCATCTCTTGAAGGAGCTTAAAAATTAGCTCATCTCACCAATCCGTATCAAAGACTTTATCTATATCAATGAAACACGCTCCAACACATTATCTTTTATTGAGTCTGAGGTCATTTTCATTAATGCATGTACGGTCGAACGCCTGGTATGAAATCTAAATTGGAAACTCAGCATCAACTTATATAACCCGATGTATGCGTTGAATGCTTGTCGTAGGTATTATCACTTCAAATAACTTGCCGATGTTAGAAAGCAAGCTATTTGGGCGATCGCTTTTAGGACTTGGATTCCTTTCCTTTCTTCGAGATTGGAAATAACTTGGCTTTAACAGTTTTGTAAAATAATTTTACAAGACCCTTCTGAAATCGCGACCTGTCTGCCCATCTGTCCGTCCGTCCGTGTGTCACAGCAATTTTCTTGCAAACCACATAAGTTAGAAATATGAATTTTCGAAAGTAGATGTAATGTGGTAATCTCGTGAAAGTTTCATTACAAAAAAAAATTTATTGCGTTTAAGGGGGCCCACCCATATAGGGGAGTGGCTCCTGGAAAAAAAAAATTAACCTAATTTAGACCATATGGATATCCCTCGCAACTGCACGACTTTTACCTGAAAAATCCAAAAAAATTGTGGGAATGAATCTTCAAGAGTACCAGGAGAGCAAATACCTCAGAAGTCAAAATTCGACTTTTTTTGTTAATAATAGTACATTTTATAAATTTAACGTTTTTGCCTATAAAATCAAAATAGGGCCCTCAAATTTCTTAAAAGTTACAATTTGTATTTTTTGATTGGCATTTCATGTCAATCGAACAATAAACAGCTAAGTTACAGCCGATTGATTATTTAACAATGACATTGACATTTTCACGTCATACTAGGCAAATACACGTTTGCAACGAAATAAGATGCTACAAATATATAGGAATTTCGATAAAAATTTTAGAAATGTTTTGACATATTGGTTTGGTTATCATGACTATTCAGGCAACGAAGTCAAAACACTTGAAACAAAATGGCGGTGAATTGAAATATTTAATAACCAGGATTTAGTTCTTCGAAATCAATTTATGGAATGTTTATTAGTCAAGTTTTGATATTTAGAAGATATTGTTTGAGTTACTAATTGATTCACAAAACCCTTCTGGCAGGAGCACTCTCCTTCTAGATCAACTTGTTTTTGACTGATTCGGGGAAAACATTTTCAACATGTTGTTGAACAACACGTAATTATTTATGATCAATATCATTGATTCTGCACACCATCTGGTCCCCCATCTTAGCGGAAAGGACAGATTGGCTTTGGATGCTACGAGGATAGTCCCAAAAGTACCTGACCTGACTTAATGATACAGGTAGTTTTAAAAACCAATTACTGCGATTGACAATACCACTTTTCAACAACTTAATCTGATAAATTCATAACGGTTCGTTTATTATTATCTTTTTACAGACATCCAAAGTGAACGCTCTCAGTGAATTTGTAAATATGAAAAAAATCAGGCATCGTTTTCTGAAACAATACTTTCATTTGAAAGGTCTAAGTCCAACCGATATCAAAGCCGAGTTGAATTCTACTCTGGGGAAGTCTGCTCCTTCGTTTACAATGGTCAACTATTGGGTAGTTGAGTTTAAGAGAGGTCGTATTAGCTGCCAAGATGAACACCGCAGTGGTCGACCAATTTAGGTCACTACGTCAGAAAATGTGAAGGCAATCCACAAAATGGTATTGGATGACCGTCGACTAAACGTGCGCGAGATAGCAGACATGGCAGGCATTTCAAAAAGTGCTGTGCATTGCATTTTGACCAAAAATTTGGACATGAGAAAGCTGTGCGCAAGATGGGTGCCGCGTTTGCTCACAATGGAGGACAAATAGCAACGTGAGGATGTTTCCATCGAGTGTTTGACAATGTTTCGTAGCAATAAAGCCGAGTTTTTGCATCGATTCATGACTATGGATAAAATATGGGTCCATCATTTTAAACCTGAGACCAAGGAGCAGTCAAAGCAGTGGACTGAAAAGGGCAAACCGGCTCAAAAGAAAGCAAAGACAGTTCAGTCAGCTGGCAAGGTCATGGTATCCGTTTTCTGGGATGCGCGTGGTGTAATATTTATTGATTATCTCGAAAAAGGAAAAACAATAAATGGTGCATATTATGCGGCCTTATTGCAGCGTTTGAATGATGAAATCAAGAAAAACCGGCCCCATCTGACGAAAAAGAAAGTATTATTTCATCACGACAGCGTACCAGTCCACACGTGCGTCATTGCGATGGCTAAAATCAATGAGTTGAAGTTCGGATTGCTTCCTCACAAACCCTATTCACCAGATCTGGCTCTCTTGGACTATTTTCTTTTTCCGAAATGGCTCGGCGGCAAAAGATTTGCCAACAATGAAGAGGTAGATTCTGCGGTTAATAGCTATTTTGAGGCGGGTATCGAAGCTTTTAAACATCGTTGGGAGAAGTGTATCGAGCTGAAAGAGAATATGTTGAAAAATACTATAAAAACATTTTCGCAATTCTTTTACTGTTTTCTTTGTTGGGTCGGGTACTTTTGGGAACGCCCTTGTAGATTGAGGAATGATAAAGGCACTATACTTAAACTGATGCTATGTTGAAGCTTTCGAAAGACTAGTAGGTATCACACTTGAATTATTGATTTGATCTGTCAACATCGTACTTGGAAATTTGGTAGTTTTCACCCTCTAGTATAACTATGATTCACTAAAAATATCATCAACATTTTTCTTCACGTTCTCTCTCTCTCTTCTTCGTAGCGCTATAGCTTATTTAAAACCTTCATCTCCGGCAACAAGTGCCTTCAACTGTCTCGGTGCATCGACCACGTCCTCCAATTCCTAAATCCGAGCAGCCATGTACTGTCTTCATTGACGGAGTAAGATTAGCATTTCCTTGATTTTCCCACTGGTCTCCACCCTTCAGCTCTCCATACGAATAGAGCTAATGGTTGTATCAAATTCCCCGTCTAGTTTTGCTCCAGGTATCCACCTTAGGACCCGCTCCTCGAAGGTGTTCAATGTGTTTGCGGATGCATGGGTTAGAGTCCATGTTTCACACCCATAGCATAGCATAAGTATTATCACAGATTTTGATACTTGGAGCTCTGTTTTCCTTTATTTGCAGATCATCAAACCTGAATAAAATATTATACTTGCGAGCTGTACTCATCGGCGTATTTCATCTCTTTCATTAGCGTTTCTTGTTACTTTAGCAATATTGCTTTTGCCAAATGTGAAACTTGCTCCACTGGAATCCCATCGATGCACGGTGCTTTATTATTCTTTTCAGCTTTGATGGTGAGGCAAACTTCATCCAGAATTGGTAGCGCCAATGGAAACTCTCCGGGAATAGCTATAAGTTGAGATACTCCACTCTTTTGAAGCTGTGTGGAGGATAGAATATTTTCACCAGCGTGATGTTGCCGTTGTCATCATGGCAGAACGTGATCTTGAGCTGATAACCTCTAAAAATTTAAGGAAAAGCTTGAAAATCACGAAAAATTTAGAAACGAGAATAGTAAATTAGTGAACACTTAAAGTAACGAAGGAGAAATACAGTTTAAAAAATAACCAACGAAGAGAAATGAAAAAACAAAACCGAAGCGATATTGCTTTAACTGTGGATCGGTGGATCACGAGTTCCATTCTTGCCCAAACAAGGAAATAGGTCCTATGTGCTTCGGCTGTAATCAGTTGGGACATAACAGACCCAACTGTCCTGCGGTAGCAACATAGGAAAATCTATGCATGTAGCTGTCACAAATACAAGATATGTATCATGTAAAATTAATGATTGTTTGCCACAAGGTTTACTAGACACGGGAAGTGACATCTGCATAATAAAGGAAAGCCATTTAAAGTCGATTAATCCTAAATATTACCAAGAAGCTACTCAACTGACTATTGCAAGATTGGGAGCAAATATCATGACGAGAGGTTCTTGTATGCTAGACATAGAAATTAATGGAGACATTTTTGAAAATATTGAAGTGCACGTTGTTAAAAATTCCCATATGATACCAAACTTGATAATCGAATGAATCTGTTGCAGTTAGCAGTTATCTTAATTGAAGAAGGGAAAGTGAATATAAGTAAAAAGAAAGTGTCAAGCAACCTTGGCAATAAATTGCAACCCGAATATTACAGTCAGACATGCTTCTTAGCAGAAATTGAAGAAGATACGGTGGATAAAATTTCAAAGTTTTCTGACGTATCCCATTTAAAAGACAAAGATTTAAGGAAGAAAGTGCTGGTATCAATAGAAAATTCTGTACTCGAAGTTCCTCCAGAATCACCCATTCAAATGAAAATCGTAATGACCGATGACCTTCCGACACACAGACCACCAAGGAGATTCCCACAGACAGAACAAAACATAATACAGAATCAAATCAAGGAGTGGTTAGAAAAGGGCATTATGCAAGAAAGTAGTTCTGATTATGCAAGTCAGGTAGTTCTAGTAAAGAAAAAAGACGGAACACACCGATTATGTGTTGATTACCGGGGTATCAATTAAAAAATCCACAAGGATCGATATCCTTTACCTGTCATAGAAGATCAGGTGGACAAGTTACAGAATTCTAAGTTTTTCACCACTCTCGACTTAGAAAACGGATTTTTTCATGTAACGCTGGAAGAATTCAGCAGAAAATTCGTGCATTCGTGACCAGTAGTGGACAATATGAATTTATTCGAGTTCCATTTGGTCTCTGCAATTCCCCTTCAGTGTTTCAGAAGTACATAAATTACGTGTTGAGAAATCTAGTTAACGAAGGCATTGTAATTATATATTTGGATGACATCGTGATACCATCAGCTACAATCGAGGAAGGTAGAAAGACTCCAGCAGGTGCTGAAAGTGGCTGCCAGAAACGGATTGAAGATTTCAAGGTCAAAATGCCAGATATTGCAGAATGAAATCGAGGACTTAGGGTACCAAGTCAGAAGTGGACACATATCTCCATCAGCGAGGAAGACGAAGGCTATAATGAATTTCCCGATCCCCATGACGGCTGTTTAGGACTAGCATGCTACTTTAGGAAATTTATATGCAACTTCGCAATCAAAGCGATATTGCAGCTACAAACTGGAAATGTCAGGGGTGGTTGAAGCAGTTAAAAAGTTCAAAGTATATCTCCTTGGACAGCAATTCAAACTAGTGACCGACTGTAAGGCATTCGAATGTAGATTTAAAAAATAAAGATTTAGCGACATGAGTCGCTCGGTGGGCCCTTCTCCTAGAAGAATTTGATTATAACGTGGAGCACAGAAGTGCAAATCAAATGAAACATGTAGATGCTCTCAGCCGCAACCCTATTAGCATGTGCATAGGCAGTAAAAACGATGGTCTTTCGAAGAAACTAAGAAAAGCCCACGAAAATGATGACAGACTACTGCGTGCAATTATCGAGATCTTCAAAGATAAACCCTATCGAGACTACGTTGTTGATAATAATATATTTTGTAAAGACGTAAATAATAAACTTTTGTTTGTAGTCCCAGATACAATGATTACAAAAATCATCGGGAAGACGGACGAGTAGGGCCACTTTCATGCAAGAAAGGTGCGAGATATTCTGGACAAGGAATACTTTGTACGAAATGTCTCTAAGAGGATAGAGAATCAAATACAAGGTTGTGTTAGGTGTATACTTGCAGAAAGGTAAAGAGGAAAAGCAGGGGGTTGCCCTTAACCAATTCCGCAAGGTGACCAGCCATTGCAGACATTCCACATCGACCACCTTGGTCCGATGCAAAACATAAAAAATAATTATCGGTATATCTTCGCTATAATGGACGAAATATTCCTGGTTGTTTCCCAATAAAACGGTAAATACTGAAGTGGTAATCCAGAAAATCGAAAACATTGCAGAAACTTTTGGGTACCCAACGAGAAAAGTAGCAGACCATGTAGGCGCATTTAATTCAACAAAATTTAGAGAATACTGTTAAGAACTCGACATTCAACTAATCCATACTACAGTAAGTGTCCCGAGGAGTAACGGTCAGGTCGAGCGACTCCATTCCACAGTAATCGCAGCATTAACGAAATTGTCGACGGATCAGCCCGAGGAGTGGTACAGGTTTTTGGAGCCTCTACAGCAAACTCTGAGTTTGACCTTTCAAAGAGCGATACAAACAACGTCACTTCGCCTATTAACTGGAATAAAGATGAAGTCCAATAAAGAAACCAGAATTACGGAGATCAAAGAAGAGGAGTGGAGGAAGCAGTTTGAAGACAACAGGGACGATATCAGACAACAAGCGATCAGCGATATTGATGCAATGCAGAGGAAAAACAAAAAATACTACGATAAGCGAAGAAACAAGGCCAGAAAATTTGAAATTGGAGATTTAGTTGCGATAGAGATTTGGGTTGGAAATGCGTCCTAAATTTCTAGGTCCATACAGGATTAGAGCAGTGAAGGTATTTGACCGATACAAACTGGCAAAAGAAGGCAATCACGAGGGTCCGATTCTTACAGAATCTAGCGTAGACAAAATGAAATGTTAGCCAAGAAATGAAGCGGACCTGGTAGACGATGCTGAAGATGTGGAAGATGACAAAAATGACGTGAGACGAGACGAGCGAAATTTAACAGATGACATAGAGGATATGACAAACAACGATGAAGATACATTTTGTGGCAGAAATCCTTCATCAGAGGCTGATGAATGATCAGGAGAGGCCGAGTGTGGAAATGAATAAACATAAGCACATCACAGCCATCTCCAGCTGTGTTCCTCAATCTACACTCATATCATACAATTTCGTAATATTAATTTGTTGCGTATTAATTTGTTACAATTACTTTCGGAGTCTTGCTTGTGTTGAAACTAACCGTAATGTACATCGTATCAACTGGATGCAGGCACTCAAGATTGCTCTCTTGCCTTTTGACCGTGAATGTGGACACATCAATTTGTTAAGTACTAGAACTCGTTAAATCATTTATATTTCTTGTTTTATAGCTTTTATATTTTATAACCATTATACTACGACTAAACATATTAGCACTGTTTTATTTACCTCAAATTCCACATCACACACATATATATATATATATATATATATATATATATATATATATATATATATATATATATATATATATATATATATATATATATATATTTCTACAATGATTGAACCAATTCTTCCGAAAAAAGCGCTTGTAAAATGTTAAAAATGGTTGAGGAAGAGTCTAATTCATTTCCTTGCAGTCCTGAATTTTCTGCCGAAAAATCGTGAATATGCGGCGAGAAATTTGAAGTTGTCCATCTAATAACCCTAAAACTCTCAACTAGGTTGACTTCATTTGCACCTGATTCCGACATGGTACACGTCGAACATGTACATGTTGGGTTTTACCTATTTGCAGCAATATTGTATTCAGAATGGTCATCTGAATTACTTCTTTTCGTAGACATGCTGAAGAGTCCTAATATGATTTGTATGTTAAGCATTTACAGAACTGCAAAATCATCTGACATATCGATACTTATTCGTAGCACATGCAACAAAACCAATGTCCAAGAATGAACCGCGTTTCAATAGGACTAATCAAACACTACTGAACAAAAATTATTAATAAAACGAACAGATTAGATTGAATTTTTAATATCATATCTGTGTTTACACACTAATCATTCCATTTACGCAGTGAAAGTAACAGATTGTTTCATGGGTGACGCGTACACTTGAACTAGCGTAATGAGTGCGCCAAATATAAGCGGCGATGGGTCTCAGACATTAACATACATGATGAATGATGACTACAGGTGGCGATAGGCCTCAGACGATGCATGATAAACGCCGACTATAAGCGGCAATAGGCCTCAGACAATGCATGATGAACGACGACTATAGGTGACGATAGGACTGAAAGGGTTTAATTCTACTTAAAAACTGCACTTAAAATCAGAAAAAATTCAATTGGGGTCTAATTATAAAAGGTTTTCCTGCCTTGGCTCGGAATAGCGTCAGTTTCTATAGCGACAAAAGGCTTTTCTTCTGCCGCTTCGATGGTTAAAATTTAAGACTTCGGTCCAAATACCAAGGGCTTCCAAAACCAAACGAAGTTCAGTTGATCAGTTCAATACTGAGACAACTGTTATCAATTATTCCCTAAAGTCGGCCAGTGCAATACTGAGACGACTCAACCAAACTCAATTCAAAAGACGTTTATTGGCATTTAGAATCAGAATCATAGCTTTATTAACAAAACATCTTAATTTCTATCTTAAAATCTAATTTGCACCCTTTCCCACGTTCATGCTAATTTTACCTGGGAATTTCTAGACTTTCCCACGTTTATAATAATTTTAGTGTAAAAAGTGCTGACTGCACCCAAGTACACGTCGCGAATTCCTCAGACAGTCTTGAATGTGATACGCGGTGAAATATGACATTCTTTCTGAAAATTTTCCAGACGAGATTTAGGTAATCGTAAGCTGACCTTGTCTGAGGAATTCACGACGTGTGAAAACCAGGTGAGTATCTCCAATTCGGTTTGAGATATTATACATATAGTTGAATAGATTTAAGATTTGAATTATTAACCGAAACATGAAGAACATGAAGAATGCGCATAAACTGCACATGAACTTAGTCCATGTACATTGAAGATGTACATGGACTAATTACATTGACGATGTGTACATATGACCATGAACATGGAAAGTACATTGAAGATGTACATGCTCCCCGCGTTAAACGATAGTTTAAGATTGAAGTCGTAAACTGAATGCTTCGTCTGATCTTGTCCTGGGTGCGGGAATCGGCGTTGTCTGGTTGGAGATTCTTTTGTGGCGCTTGGTTAGCTGATTCCAAACGATGAAAGCTACAGCGATCCCGCCAATGATTAGCCCACTATAGCCTATTGCAAATTGATGTACTTCTCGCTTGTGAAGAATAGACGGATGGAATTCATTACCAAGTAAGGTGTTTATCGCTTCTTGTAGATGCTGGAAATTGTTCTCTTTGGAGACGTTGGTCCGCGTCATGGGTTTTAATTCAAAGGGCTCCTTAAATGATTGCTGGGACATATTCCTTGTGGGAAGAAAGTGGGTTTTGAATGATGACGGGAAAATCTTATGCGCTTGAATGGCGAGGGTTTCTTCCTTTATTGAGGAATCTTCTGGTAATTCTAGGATTCCGGAGCCATTAAGAGATATTGTAGATATCACTTTCCCGCAATCAATGTTCACTACTGAAGTTTCAGTCATGACATAAATCCAGTGATTGGGGTTTACTAGGGGAGTCCATCTTCGATGTTTAGCAGTCCTTCTAAGCTGGCACTTATTATCTTTGATTAGATGATTCACGAAACTCAATTCACATGCTGCTACTTCCGATCCCCGGCGGTATAATGGTCTGATTTGATTGCATAAATAGCTTAACTCGGCAGCTGATTTACAAGATCGTAGTTCATCTCCAGATATTGGATAATAGGTGTCTCTATGACGATTAATAATCAAAAATTCTGTTTGAAGCTCTATTTCCATCAGGCTTCCGTTGACTGTCATTGGGATTGGACTGAAGTGAATGGCTTCGAATTGCTCATAGGACACTAATGGTATTTTCAGTAGAAACATCATCACCTTTTTCTTTAGTGAGCAGCCATGAATAGTAATTATTCTGTAGAGACTTGACAATTCTCCTGCTAATATCGGTAGCCGAACATTGCTCGGTAAATTTTCCTTTATCGAAGCTATAGCTGATTGCAGTTGATCTGGAGTGAGCAGCAAAGAATTTAACTTCCCATGATTAGAGTCAATAAAGGAATTCCAAAGTGCCGATTGCGTGCGTTGATATTTATTTAAGGTTAATCCTAATTGGGTGGTGGCCAACGTAAAGGCCTGGAGGACCCTTTGGTTTTGCATGTCGTGTGTCATGTTGTTCGCTAATTGAATGTTCCTATTCATAGCCAATTCTAGTTCATTTAGCCGATTTTCATTCTGGTGCTGAGCTTCCGCCATGATGTTAACGGTAGAGTTTATTACCAAGGTTTGGTTCCTAATTAGTCCCCGCAGATGTTGATCGCTGTCTTCTAGTCTTTCGATGGTGTCGGCCATATGTTTGGCATAGTTCGAATCAAGAACCCCAAAGAGTGAGCTAGCTATATTTCCCACAATATTCAAAGCACCACGCCTTTTCAAGCGGTTTCCATCATGGGGGTTTCGCTGCATCAGTCGATTAACTCCTTCTGTCTCCCTTAGCCAAGATTGCAGCTGTTGTATGATGTCCTCACATACCGAGTCGTGCTTTAGTAATTGCTTCCAGAACAGCAATTGATTAATTCCGGTCTGGATTGTGGCTAGCTCTCTCCAGTATGACGTAAGATCATAATAAACGATCAGTTTCCACTCATTAAGAACCAAATGGGCTGGTCCTAAATTTTCCATGAAAAGACCGGGTGATGATTGGAAAGGTTGGATTTTAACGTGATTGGCATGAGCGGGAAAGACGAGTCCCACCAAAAGCAATGTTTGTAGAACCAAATTTCCTAAGCGGCGTTGCTTAGTTTTCGATGATTTAGTTCCATCGGAGGTTTCATGTACTCGCTTGCTGGATGATTTTTCTGCTGGATTAGCGAGTTCGGCTGGGCTTTCCTCAATAGTCGCATCCGTATCATTCACTGGTAAGGATGCTAAATCGTGGATGGATCGTCTGAACGTACCGGAATATGTTTTCACATCTACAACTCTCACGAGTCCGTCGTTTCCCTTGATAGTATTGACAATCCTTCCCAACGGCCACTTCAATACTGGTGTCTTATCGTCTTTTACTACAACCATCAGGCCGGGAGATGCATTCTGGCATCGTTGTTTCCATTTGTACCTGTGTTGTAGCTCTTGTAGGTACTCATTTGACCATCTTTGCCAAAACTGGTGCTTCAGGTCCTTGACCAACTTCCACCGATGCCCTAGTGGTAAGCGAGAAGTGTCTGCATTTACGTCAACAGTGCTTGTAAGCGGTTCACCTATCAAAAAGTGCCCAGGTGTCAACGCCTGCAGGTCATTTGGGTCTGAAGACAACGGGGTCAGTGGTCGCGAATTGAGGATGGCTTCCACTTCAACGATAATTGTTTCTAGTTCCTCGTAAGTCAGCTTCACGTTTGCCAAGCTTTTCAGGATCAGGGATTTGGCCGACTTCACTGCCGCTTCCCATAATCCTCCAAAATGTGACGATCTAGGAGGGATGAAATGATAGTCCATACCTCTGGTGGTGCAGAAACGAGCTATGGTTTCTTGTGACTTCTCATCGTGTAGTTGTTGCTTGAGCTTCAGGAACTGGTTATTGGCTCCCACAAAATTAGTTGCATTGTCGCAGTAGATATTTCGACAATTTCCTCTTCGAGATACGAACCGTTTAAGTGCTCCAATGAATGCTTCTGTTGTTAGTTCCGTAGCGAGCTCCAAGTGTATAGCCTTTGTAAAAAAGCAACAAAATACGGCCAAGTAAGTTTTTTGTGGTTGCTTTCCTCGCAACTTAAAATGTGTGTAGAAAGGTCCAGCAAAATCTACGCCGGTGTTCAAAAATGGTCTTGCTTGCAGAACTCGATTTGCTGGTAGATTTCCCATCAGCTGTGACATTAGTCGGGGCTTTGCTCTAGCACAAACAACACAATTTTGAACTACTGACTTTGCTACGGTTTTACCATTGATAGGCCAATAGCGCTGTCGAGCTATCGCCAATAGAGCTAGTGGGCCTGCGTGCTTATGGTCCTGATGAAGCTGGGTAAGGATGAGTTTTGTGATCGGATGAGCGTAAGGAAGCAATATAGGATGCTTTTGATAATACTCAAGATCGGCGTTTTCGAGTCTTCCACCAACCCTGAGTAATCCATCTTTGTCAAATGCAGGAGCCAGCTTACAAAGTCGATTAGTACTACTGAGTTGCCCTGTTGTTTTGAGTTCCTGAGTTTCTTCGTAAAATGCTTCATTTTGTACTTCTTTGATAATGATATTGGTGGCTTCTTCCAGCTCTGATACTGTTGATGGGGCACTCTTTCCTCTGGACGTTATTCTCCTTCGTGCCATGCGTGTAAACCGAATGACTAAGGCCACGATGCACTTGAGTTTACGAAAAGATTTCCATGATTCACTTGATATATGAAGTGCGGTTCCGTTTGGGTGGCGATATAAACACTTTTACATCTCCTTTTTTCCAAATCGAACTTTTCCTCCACCAATTCAGCTTCCTTTTTAATAGAAGCAGCTGGCCACGTGTCAGGATTACCATGAAGAAACAAAGGTTCGTAGAACCATAGTGTCGCTTCTTTTAACTTGGCTGGGCTTATGCCTCGAGACGCGAGGTCTGCTGGATTTAATTTTGAGCGTACGTGACGCCATTGAGCTGGCGTTGAATATTGCTGGATGGCAAGGATTCGATTCGCCACGAAGGTTTGGTATAAAGCAGCGTCATTGTTGATCCAGTGTAACACTATTTCTGAATCCGTCCAGAAGTAACATGACTGCTCGGAAATATTTAGATCAGCTTGAAGACGATGAACAAATTCGGTCGCTAGTTTTGCCGCACATAGTTCTAAGCGGGGTATGGTCGGTTTGTTGATCGGTGTTACGCGTGTTTTGGCACATAGTAGTCGAACAGTGATGGTTCCATCGCAGTGATTTGCTTTTAGGTAAATTGCTGTACCAAAGGCCTTTTTAGATGCGTCCGCAAAGGCGTGTAATTGTACCTCGCGAGGTACTCGAGCTCCGAATACATGACGTGGAATCTTGATTTCGTTAAGCTGTCCGAGACTTGCATGAAACCGTTTCCACTCGGAGTGAAGTTCCATGGGAAGGGCTGCATCCCAATGAAGTTTCAGTTTCCACAACTTTTGAATAAAGATCTTTGCGGTGATGCTTACTGGACTCATGAGGCCAAGAGGATCGATGATGTAAGCGATGGTTGAAAGTGCCTGCCTTTTAGTAATTTTGTTGGGTTGCTTATTTGGTGGAACGCGAATAACTAGCTCATCTTTTGCCGGTAGCCATATCAAGCCAAGAGTCTTGACCTGTTCAGTTGTATTCTCTGACAAGTTGAATTGTATTTCTCGATCTACCAAATCGATGTCATTAATCAAGCTGGCATTGTTCGCACACCATTTTCGTAACTTAAACCCAGCGGAATTTAAAATGTGTTGGACTTCTTCCTTCTTTTGAAGAGCCTCTGCTAAGCTGTTTGCTCCCGTCAGTAGGTCATCCATGTAAAAATCTTTCCGAACAGCCAAACTTCCCAGAGGGTACTTAAACTTATACATTGAACTCAAGTGCTCAAGACGTTTGGTTGCCAGATATGGTGCTACGGTTGTGCCATATGTTACGGTATTTAGTTGATAACATCTTATCACATCGTTGGGGTGATTCCTCCATAAAACCATCTGATAAGGCCGATCTTCTTTGTCTACCCAAATCAGTCGATACATCTTTTCAATATCTGCAGAAAAGACGTACTTAAATAAGCGGAATCTGAGCAGCATTGTAAACAGCTCATCTTGCAGGGTCGGCCCAGTGTGCAGAACATCGTTTAAGCTGATTTTGCTTGTGGAAGGGGCTGAAGCATCGAATACCACTCGAAGTTTGGTCGTCGAGCTATCGGGTTTCAGTACACAATGGTGTGGTAGTATGAAGTGCGGCTCCGACGCCTTTGGCATCTCGACTTCCGTCATCTGACCAAGTTTCAAATACTCCTGCATAAACTGTTGATAAGCTTGCCGAAGATCTTCATTCTTGGCCAAGCGTTCCTCAAGCAGCGATAATCTCCACAAAGCCGTCCGTTGAGTTTTACCAAGTTTTTTAGGATCCTTTAAAAAAGGTAGCCGAACTATAAACCGTCCTTCCTTAGACCTCTTCATGGTTTGTTGAAAGTGCTCTTCGCATTTGCGTTCTTGAGCGGTCATAGTGACCATTGGTTCCTCGTTTTTCTCGAGCTTCCAGAATCTTTCTAATTCCTCATCCAATCTCGGACCTTCTGTGCGAGACATTCCGCAAGTAACCTTCTTGTTGTTCACTCGGCTGCGCGAATCGTAGAATGCTCCACCAAGAATCCACCCGAATACTGTGTTTTGCAATACGGGTAAATCTTCTCCCAGTTTAATTTGACCAATCGATAATAGCTGGTAGTAATGTTCCACACCAATCAGCATGTCCACTGGTCCAGATTGATTGAATTCTTGATCGGCTAGCGAAATCTTTCGTGGTATTTTCCAATAATCTACGCTGAAAGATTCTGAGGGCTGTTGAGCGGTTATTTGATTGACAACATATGTGTTCATTTGTACTTTGAAGTTTGTGTTTTTGGATTGTATTGGCAACCAATATGCTTGGTAGATTTTTGACCGAGTCCTCCAATACTGCTTATGGAGATGCTTGTTAATTGTGCCTTGCGGTTGAGCTTCTTTAAAGCCACTTCGGTTATCAAATTAACTTGGGAACCACTGTCCAATATTGCACGTAAGTCGACCAGCCTTCTTTGGTTGTCGGAGGTATGGACAACTACAGTACTTAGCAGTACTTCCGATTTTATTGCTTCCGCAGTTAATGTGGTCTTTTCTTTTGTCTCCGCTCCCACCTTTTGAGATGGTGGTTTATTTGCTGGAACCACTGGACATTCCTCTTTGTGTAACAAGGTATTATGCTCCTTGTCACATTTCAAGCAGGCTCTGGAACTACAGTCAGTACTCTTATGGCCTGGCCGTAAACAATTTAAGCAGATTTGCAATTGTTTTACCCTTATTATTCGGTTGAGGATATTGAGTTTCTTGAAACTCTCACAAGCGAATATCTTGTGGGCACCTTCACAATGTTTACACGGCACTGTGGTTTGTTGATTTGTGGATACTAGTTCAGAAACCTTCCTTTGTGGGGCCTTCTGATTTGCACTACCCAACGCTTCCAAGGAGTGAAACCTCTGTTCCAAAAATACCAAGAACGAATCCAGTGACTGTAGCTCTCGTGGGGATTTTAAGGACTGTTCGTACAAATTATGCGATGTTTTGTCAAGCTTCTTTATCATCACATGGAGTAAAAGCGGGTCCCAGTTCGTTGTGTCAATCTTGATATTCTTGAGACCCAAGACACATTCTTTGGTTATGTCATGGCACAACTTGATAGAACGTGCGGATTCGGAGGTGATAGCAGGTTGTGACAGGAGTTTGTCGAGAAGTGCTGTAACCATAAGCCTGCGATTGTCATAACGGTTACGAAGAACTGTCCAAGCATCAATATAATTCTCATCAGAGATTGGCATGTGCTTGATTAGCCGCTCTGCTTCGCCCAATAAGTTGGCCTTGAGATACCACATCTTTTGAGAATTCCCAAGTGGCTGGGAATCAATTATCTGGTGAAACAGGTCATGGAAAGATGTCCACTGCATGTAATCTAAATCGAACTTCGGAATTGACATCTCTGGCAACTTGATTGACTGCTGACTGTGAACTGGTGTGCGTGGGGCTGGATCTGTTTTTTCCTTGCCCGTGGCTAGGTTTATTAAGGCATCTTGTATGCGCTCTTCTATTCTATTGTATTGATCTTGCTTGTTGCTGGTATTTCCTCCTGGAAATCTGCTTATGGCTCTGTGTAAGTCGCGCAGCTCTTCCCAGTAGCGTGTCAAAGTATTTGACTTGAGGTCGTAATAGACTCTCGGTTGAGAAATTGAAGAGCCATGAATTCCCTCAATTAAATAGTTGATCGAAGCCACTGTGGACTCGAATTGGTTTACCAGTCCCTGTGTGTCGTCTTCTACCCATTTTGTGGTTGCTGCTTCGAAGCTAGCGCCTGCGGTAGCAGCCTTTGGATTTGGGTTTGATGAATCTTCCATAGGCTTCGATTTCAATAGACTGGTTATGGCATCTCTTGCTGTTACGTACTCGCGATGTATAGCCGAAAAATAATCTTTTTCGAAGTAAGGATGATCAGCCGAGGTCTCCGCATACGCTTGAAGCTGCTCGTCTCGCGAGCTAAATGTTTTCCATAGCTCATTTAACTCCGACAATCTCTTGCTCAGGTACACTACCGTCTTCCTGGTGAGCCCATCCTTCCGATAATTCGAAATCAATCGTTCAATTTCGAAGCCAGTTATATCCTGTTCCCTGGCTAGATCTTCCATTGCTAACGAATAGGTGTCAACCTTTAATTTTTCGCTGTGTGATCACGTCGGGGTCACCAAAATGTTTCTATAGCGACAAAAGGCTTTTCTTCTGCCGCTTCGATGGTTAAAATTTAACACTTCGGTCCAAATACCAAGGGCTTCCAAAACCAAACGAAGTACTTGATAAGTCAGTTGATCAGTTCAATACTGAGACAACTGTTATCAATTATTCCCTAAAGTCGGTCAGTGCAATACTGAGACGACTCAACCAAACTCAATTCAAAAGACGTTTATTGGCGTTTAGAATCAGAATCATAGCTTTATTAACAAAACATCTTAATTTCTATCTTAAAATCTAATTTGCACCCTTTCCCACGTTCATGCTAATTTTACCTGGGAATTTCTAGACTTTTCCACGTTTATAATAAATTTAGTGTAAAAAGTGCTGACTGCACCCAAGTACACGTCGCGAATTCCTCAGACAGTCTTGAATGTGATACGCGGTGAAATATGACATTCTTTCTGAAAATTTTCCAGACGAGATTTAGGTAATCGTAAGCTGACCTTGTCTGAGGAATTCACGACGTGTGAAAAACAGGTGAGTATCTCCAATTCGGTTTGAGATATTATACATATAGTTGAATAGATTTAAGATTTGAATTATCAACCGAAACATGAAGAACATGAAGAATGCGCATAAATTGCACATGAACTTAGTCCATGTACATTGAAGATGTACATGGACTAATTACATTGACGATATACATGTGACCATGAACATGGAAAGTACATTGAAGATGTACAGCGTCGATATCAAATACTCAATATTGGAGTAACTAAAAATTTTGTTTCGGTTCCGAAAATCGTGCGAAGCTCTGGCTCTGCTCCATTA
Organism: Odontomyia ornata; assembly: GCA_963969285.1. Classification (NCBI taxonomy): domain Eukaryota; kingdom Metazoa; phylum Arthropoda; class Insecta; order Diptera; family Stratiomyidae; genus Odontomyia; species Odontomyia ornata. The sequence continues at coordinate 355,935,740 of OZ017739.1, read as the reverse complement.
CCTGTAACAACCAATTTTTTTCTATGTTTTTCTGATAACTGTTACCGCTCAGCCTATTACCCATTACCAGCCGGACGTTGATTTCCAGGCCACTCTGTTAAAAACAATAAAATATCAAGAATATAAAACTATAACGAAGATTTCATTTAAAAAAGTCTTTTCATTATGGGTAAACGCACATTTTTTCTGCTATGAGTAGTGTTGATATCAGCTTATCTTAACGTACAAGATACTGGCCCAGTGAACACGCCGAGGTGTTTCGCGACACAAAAAAATATTTTTTTATTTGGGCAAATGAGAATAAAGGGCAATTTTGCGTGAGCGGTCCACGTCTTTTCACACACTCTTCTTGTAATAACATATTCTGAACTTTATCTCTCTAAAGTCCTTGTGAACCTCATATCTCAATATCTCTTGTTCAAGCTTATTATTATGTACAGCAACAGATTTGAATATCACATTTAAGCTAGAATATTTTTGCAATAGAGAATCAAAGGTGATTACTTAATTGGAAAACTATCTACTAGCGTTTTAATATTTTGTCCAGTTATTAGAAGTTATAAATACCTACCCAAATCCCAATATTGTTCTTGCTTCCCCAGCTGTGAAACAGGAGCTATGAAATTTTTGCTCTGGCTGTATTTTATTTTGACTTTATCATTATTTCCATGCATCATTAGCAACCCGTAGCTTATGAACCTCAAAGTAGAAGCTTGTAGCAATACTGAACAATTGAACTTTAAATTGTTAGTAATACTTTAAGTACTCTCAAAATCTTCCACTTAGATCCAATTTAAGCTCTTTTCTGTTTTCTTTTACTTACAGCACACTCGACTTTTGAAAAGTACAAAGCATATCATCGCAATTATCGACGTTACGGGCACAAAGGACATAAGAAAGCGTTTGGAAGATACAAAAAGTACGAACACCATCGCAGTAAGCACAAAAATAGTCAACTCCATCATCACCAGCATCAGCATCGCAACCATTTCCATTACTCAACGTTCAACGACAAACCATACTACCAAGGACAAGTCAGCTACTACGGACAGGATGATGACACCATGGATGACACAGGCATTGGCGTTGTTGTTGCTGACAAACCATTTCATTTGCCTGCCAAAATGCGGAGCTATCAGCACTACGGCCAGTATCGTCGGGGAAAAGGAGGTGATGGAAATATCGCTAATAGCTATCGATCCGACAAGTATCCGAATCGGAGTGTGAAATGGCCTCATCTCCAACGAATCGAATATCAAATCACAAAGGATGAACGCCGTAAGCTAGATCCGGGTGACGACGATGAAGACCAACTTCCGCCGTATATAAGGAAATACAATAGACGCAATAAGCAGTTACTCGACTTGCTGGAGGGCACAATGCTTCCCTCGACGACAACTACCGTGATGCCGGTAGTTCCGGCTAGAGTGCAATATAGCGAGTATGAAGCCACTGGCGGCGGAAAGGACAACAGCAGAAAGCATGATGGACTAAGTCACAAGAGCGGACGTTCTCACTTTCACAATCATCGAAATCCCAAATGGATTATGGAGGATTTATTCGAAGAGCAGCGAGCGAATCCTAACAACCCTAATATCGACGAAGACCAATATCTGAACGATTCCGCCATGCCTTCGCAACCGTCCAAGAGCACTGAAGTGAAAGGAAGTAACCACAACAGCTATAAAAACACTTTCAAAGGAAAAGATTTCTCTGACGAGGATGAGGACAGCAATGAGAGCGTGAGCAAGGCGAACGAAGACGAAAACACAATATTAATAGAAAAGAACGAGCTACCATCTGGAAGCGTCGTAAACACTTCCCAGAATCCTGATAGGAAGATCTCTGCTAGCGGTGAAAAGTCACAAATCGAGTCGGTATATCATCCCAAGGACCTGACCGGTTCACATTTGAGTGTTGCGAAGTCAGTTGCCGCCTCCGCTCCAGCCATTGATGCATCTCCAACAGAAACGCTGAAGATTTCGCCCAAGGCCAATCAGTTTATTTATCACCGCGTCGCATCACCTCGATCGGTGGGCACCGGGACGAACATAATTGGTGTTGACGGAGGTGCCCGGAAGCAGCGACTACCTTTCGTGGCCATCACGGACCGAAGGTTAGAAATGTCCAAGATGCAGAAACAGCCTGCAGACTTCCGACAAAATCACTTGCCATTGCCTTAAATGAAGAAATAAGAAATTTAGTAGAGTAAAGTAGGCAGTAAATTTATTATATACTCCTTAATCTAAGAGATATCTTTCGTACCGACAACAGAGCAGGAATCATTCGTTCCCAGGAGCAGCTCTGGGGGCGAAGTGCTAATGCAGTAGACCTGAAATAGAGCGAGCACCCGCAGATTCACCACGGATGGGATTCCAATGGAACTTTGCGTTGCTCGCATGAATGAATGATCGAAAAATTTCAGTAGGAGGTAGAAATATATTAGTGAGTGAACTAACATGTCCTGCGCTAGTGAATCCAATCATATCTCCACACGACACTGCTGATTTCGACTCACCGCGTAAAATAGAATCGTTGCTTGTATGTAAATGCAAACACTGTATATTGCAATGATTTAGATATACGTAGAAGAATTTCAAAATATTTTAGCTACAGGATTTTATTAAAGGAGAGATGAATTTGGAGCCTAGTGGAATTATATGCCGCAGCATGCTCAGACCTATATATTCACTGAATCGAACACTCTCCTCCTAACTGTTTCATCAACCCTATCATAGGAAAGCTTATAAAGTCAGAAAAAATGTATACGGACTATTTCAACCCGCAATATTTAATAGCCAAGTGTTCATGTGCTGCATATCCTTTCCGCAACGATAACTTTTAAAACTAGGAAATTTCATCTGCTCATCAGAGAATAAAATTGCAAACGTTTCCCTCTGAATTTTCACACAAAATATATAATTTCCGGTAGTCTGTGTACGATGCAGCCACATCTCCCAGAACTATAATTATCATCACCAGGACCATCATTACAAATGAACTCCCTCGGGAAGCATCCCCCGGCCAGTGGTTTCAAGCAGAAAAGCAAAAGACATCCTCGGAGCACATCGACTCAAGCTTTTGTGAACATGTTCGTAATTAAAGTTAAAGTATCTTCTCATATAGAACCCATGACACTTGTTTCCTTGCTTCCTCTGAAAGTCAGAAGGCTAAACGCTCGGGTCCCATTACGTTCACAGTTGGTCTTTGAGTCGCATCCTTCCTTCTGATCCGAATAAGTGTCCGTTACGAGAAGCATTTGAATCAAGATTATATCAACGCTTATGAAGAACGAGGCAAGCAATTACTCAGAAACGCGTCCCAGCGACTCCAACACTGGACATGAGCCAAACTAATGAACTCAGGACTCCCTGCTTTTCCCTGTGCTTTGAAGCGGTTAAAGGAACTTTCACTTAATTGTGATTTTATCAATGACCAATGGAAAAATGAGAATAACATTAAGTACGACTGCGATACAACATTGTGACTATTACCAAGCGAATGTTTATGTTTGCCACTTTATGTAATATCTTCAAGGACTTCTCTTCGTTATTGCGCCTTCTACTATTGCCAACACACTTATACTTACATTTGCAATGTTCTTAGATACATTTAGAGTTTGACACAGTCCATAGCAGAGATACAGACACTATAGCGGAAAGTAGATGAAATTGCGGTTATTATTTCGAAAATATTCTTTTAGCAGGACTCCACGACGAGTGTAAGGAAAAGTATAGAGAATGATCTATTGTTATACATATCAGAAGATTATGATATAATGAGAAAAATGTAATAAAACGAGAAATAAAGATAAGAAGATAAAATGTTAACTGTTTTATAAATAATAAAAACAAACTGACTAACAGTAATTTCGTGCTTTTATACTTTTTGATTTTCTGAACAATATAATGGTGAACATAACGTTGAAGCAGTTGATAAGAAAGTAAAATTTATTTACGTGAAACTTGCTTATTTTGTCAAAATGTTTTGGCTGCAAAAGTAATCACTAGAAGGATATGGGATTATTAAATGTTAATGCGTCTTCCAGTGCAATGTTAAGTGTGAAATCTTTCTCATTTATATTTAAATTGAAATATTCAACAAAATGTAATTCGTTTTCCTAAAATCGCATATTTACAATAAAGGTGCATATTTTTCCTATACTACACCCGGTCGACTAAATGGTAGTAAACGGTATCGGCATTTAATGGATACTCAATGGTAATGTTACGCCTCGAGTTGAAGGTGGTCTGGCTGAGGCCCCCAGACCCGATTAAGCTCATTAGTAGACGAGCGTGAAAGTGCCACATGCTTGTCCACAGGACCCGAAACAATTCATCAAGCAAAAAGCTACTAACCATGACATCTTTAGCAGCGAGCACAACTCTTCTGCGAAATTGTATACTCGTTAGAAATTGCAGCGCTGGGAATTTTCAGCAATATGTCCCAGAAGTCTTCGATGCAAGGGAATTTTCCACTGGTATGTTCAGAATAATCATTACGAACATCCACTATTGTTCGATCCATCCTTAGCTTGCGAAGATATAGTACTGCGAATAATTGGATCAAACGGAATTTGATCGTCCTACAAATTATTTGCAGGGTTTTCTGATGTAAGGCTACAATCACCCACGGTAATCATTTTTCTTAATTCTAAATAATTGAAATATTAGAACATGAAACAGTGAATTACACCAATTGAGCGACGAGCTCAATAATCACATTTTCGCCTCTTTTCTTTTCTCCTCTAACCCTAGTATCATTTTCGTCGAGTAGTTTGCCTTAGGGGACTGCTCGATTACTACAGGGCAGCTAGCTTTCTCGCAACCCTAAGGAGACGAGGAATGCGAAAAAGCAGCTGAAGGATCTTCAGGCGGATAACAGGCTATGGTTGGAGTAGGGATGGGGAACAAAAGCAAAAACGCTTATGGGATGTACAGACTGATGCAAGTACTTCCAACTTGTTGCAAACGAATAGAAAAAAACCCAGGTTAGGTGGTCAAAACTAACTGCGGACGGAAAAAAATACATAGGTACTTAAGCTAAGTTCAATCCGACGAATGAACGCACGCATTCAACAACTTATCATTGACGCAGGTCTTTTTCATGGTATACACCCACTTCTTTGTCAGACAAATCCGTGAAGATATAGCGTCTAGGTCCTACAACCTTATGTACCCGGCTTTTCAAGAAACGTCGATTCAACTTCACATTATAATGGCCAGCTGCGTTATTTTGGCAGAAATTGCGACGAAATATTTCATACCCTTCTCTGAAGTTCGACGGTAGGGATCTCAGATTATGATGTGCTTAATTTGATCCTGCGTTCCTTATCTTCCGTCTGATTTCTTGGTGGAGCTTGTCTAATCTTTCGTGGGGCTCCAGCGTAACGACGGGGTCTCCCAAAGATTTTAATTGCCACAATAATTTCTACGGTTTGCCATGTGTTTTCCAAATCGGCGAAGTAGGGCGAGAAGTTATAAATACCTTCCCACGAAGTAAGCATTTTACCTGGGAATACATCAACGTGACCAAATTCCTGGCTAACCAGACGCAATGTCAGCAGATTCTATCGGGAGAACAATAAATTTTTTCTAAATTCTGGAAATACAATTGTAGCATTCATTTTTTAGGGTTTTGTACTAAAATACAAAACCCTATTGCAATCACGACCTGTGTCCGTCTGCCCGTCCGTCTCTAATTCACAGCACTTTATCTCCGAAACTATAAAAGCTACTTTCATGAAACTTTGTGGAAAGGTCAGAAGTGGTAACTTCTTGAATATTTTGGGGTGGATAATTTTCAAAGGGTTCCAAGAGAGCCTCTCCATATAGGGAAGTGACCCTAAAAAAAAATTTCACCATTGGTAGTCGAGTAGGGTGTCGTTGGAAAAGTCTTAATGAGGTCTTTACAAAACAAGTCTTAAAATTGTCTTATTGGTTTCGTGGGGGGAAGGGGAAGGGGAAATGTGCAATTTTTTCGCGTTACCTCCGTCGCGCTTGCACACCTTTCATCCGAAAAATTTGAAAAAAATCACGAATGTAGGCCTTTATGAGCACAACAACAAAAAATAAAGGGTGATTTATAACAAGTGTGCACATTTTTGTCAAAAAAAAACATAGTTTTTGGGAAGGTGGAGCAGTAATGTTTATTTTTTATGAAAATTTAGTCTCTTACAATTAAATATAAAACATTACTTTGGGCATATGTGCACCTCGTGCTGCTCAAATACACACATTTCCGGCGTTATTAGGCGTATGTTGGCTCGAATATTGTTTTTTAGGGTTTTGTAAAATAATTTTAGAAAACCCTACTAGTTTCGCGACCAGTCTGTCCGTCTGTCCGTCCGTCCGTGTGTCACAGCAGTTTTTCTCAGAAACTACTTAAGCTAGAAACATCAAATTTTGTGTGTAGGTGCAAAGTGGTGATCTCTTCAAAGTTCAACCACAAAAAAATTTTATAAGGTATTTAAGGGGGGTCTCCCCATATAGGAGAGTGACCCCCCAAAAAAAAATTTCATTGAAGGTAGCCGATATGGGTATCAAATGAAAGGTCTTGATGAGAACTTTTCAAAACAGGTCTTTGTTTGGCAAAATTTGCTTCGACGGGCGCACAGGGAGGGAAAGACACGAAAAATTTGTGTCCCCCCCCCCCCTCGCGATTGGACACCTGTGATCCGAAAAATCTGAAAAAAATCAGGATTGTAGGCCTTGGTGAGTACAATAACAACAAATACGTGAGAAGTCGCAATTCACTCAACTTTGTTAGTAATAGTATGATTTATCGATTTTATGTTTTCTTGAATAAAATCTTAACGGTACCCTTAAATTCAATGAAATTCAGTATATGAATATTTATAAGATTGACCTATCCTGAAAGTTTCATAAAGATTGAATTATATTTAGCAAAGTTATAGCGGTTGGAATTTTCCTGTATTACTATGGAACAATATGCGCTGCATTTATTACTATGGCAACATATGGCTATGGAACATGTGCTTTTTACCGACTCAGACACTACAATTTTGCTAGGATTTGCATGAAAATTTCAGGAATGATAGGTGTCATGAATATCTTTGAGAATCGGTTCAGCTAGTGGTATCAGTAATCGTTAAACAAAAAAGTGGCTGTTCTAAATGCGAAGATTGAATAATTTTGAGTTATTTTTTCCCAACTTCAACGTTTAAGGTGCATGCTTTGAACACTTGATTCAATTTAATGACTGAAGATGAGTACCGACAATTAATGCTCATAAGTGAAACAAGTCAAGGAGGTGGGAGAGCCCCTAGCAACAGGGTTTTGTAACCATTCTAGGATTCGAAAAAATTGGCCATTAAACGATGATAACAGTACAGGAGAGTGGCCCCTGAAAAAAATTCATCAAACGTAGCCGATATGAAATAAAAGTTTCCATGGGAGCTTTTCAAAACAGTTGTTAAACTGTCAGTTTTTGCTTCAGTGGGGGTACAGGGGGGAAATACATGAAAAATGTGTTTCCTCAGTCGCGGATGGACATCTGAAATAATTATCAAGGGAGATATTTATGGGTATAACAATTCTAAAAACCTCAGAAGTCGAAATTCGTTCAACTTTGTTAATAATAGTATGATCTTCGTATTTCATATTTTATCCAACGAAATCGTCTTTGACATGTTTCTTGATTTGATTCGATATGGTGATTGCATTTTGTCAATTGAATACAAAACCCTTCTGACATGAGCGTAGGTCTGTTTACCCAACTTGTTTAATACTTCAGTAGTCTAGGGAGCATCAGCGTAAACACGATCCTTCAGAAATTTCCAAAGAAAGAAGTCACAAGGACTCAAATCACACGATCTCGCCGGCCAATTTATGGGTCCATATCGTGAAATTATTCAATTTGACGTAGAGCGCGAAATGTTTGCACTGGCGATTCATTATTTTTGTAAAAAGTTTTAACAATAATAAAACGTTTGGCTGATGTATATGATGCCATGGTTAAAATTGTAAAAGACCAAACTGTCATACTCTGTCAATATATGGACCTAAAGTTGATGATTAATAAGAGTTAAGGCCCATTCACATGTGTACACTTGTTATGAATCACCCTTTACGTGACAAGTCGAAATTCACTCAACTTTGTTTGTGATAGTATGATTTATCGATTTTACGTTTGTTTGGATAAAATCTGAACGGTACCCTTATATTCAGTAAAATTCAGCACACAGATGACTAGTTATAAAATTGAACTGTCCTGAAAGTTTCACAAAGATCAAATGGTACTTAACAAAGTTATAGCGATTTGAATTTTTCTGTATTACTATGGAACAATATGCACTGTATTACTATGGAAACATACGGCTATGGAAGAATATGCGCTTTTTACCGACTTAGACACTACAGCTTTGCTAGGATTTGGATGAAAGTCTCAGGAATGATAGGTATCATGAATATCTTTAAGAGTTGGTTGAGCTAGTGGGTATCAGTAATCATAGAACAAAATAGTGGCTGCTTTAAATGAGAAGATTGAATAAATTTGAGTTATTTTTCCCCAACTCCAACGTTTAAGGTGCATGCTTTGAACACTTGATTCAATTTAATGAATGACTGAAGATGAGTAAATAAAATCAATACTCATAGGTGAAACAAATCAAGGAGGCAGGAGCGAGCTCCTAACCAAAGGGCTTTGTAGCCATTCTAGGGTTCGAAAAAAGGCCATGAATCGATGATTACAGTACAGGGGATTGGCTCCTGAAAAAAAAATTCATCAAAGGTAGCCGATATGAGTATAAAATAACAGTTCTTTATGAAAGCTTTTCAAAACAGTTCTTAAACTGACAGTTTTTGCGTCAGTGGGAGCACAGGCGGGTGAGGGTTGGGACGAAAAATGTGTTTCTCCCCTCGCGATTGGACACATGTAATCTAATGAATCTGAAAAAATTATCAAGGGAAATATTTATGAGTATAACAATAACAAATACCTCAGAAGTCAAAATCCGTTCAACTTTGTTAATAATAGTATGATCTTCGAACTTCACAGTTTCTCCAATAAAATCGTATGCATGCCTTTAGACCCAACAAAACTCTCTTTTTAAGTAGCCATCCACAAGATCCTTAGACTCTGTAAGTTTGATGAAATTCGTTTCATATTAACGAATCCATTTGAAATTTATCCATTTACAGCAACAATAACACACTATTTTGGTATTTTATGGAGTTTCCATAATCAGACAATGCATTTTTGATTTGATCTTCTTAAAATTGTCAGATAAGATCGATGACATAAATGCTTTTAGGATTTCATGATTTAAGTGACTTTTGTTAGTTGAAAATGGAGAAACAATGGATTTTCTTTTAAACGAGCAAATCTCTTTGACATGTTTCTTGATTTTATTCGTTGCAGGTGACTGCATTTTGTAAGTTGAGTACAAAACCCTTCTGACATGAGCGTAGATCTGTCTACCCAACTTGTTATAAATTAAAATCGCTTGTAACATTACAGTTCAGTCTATTTTCACTTTCATAACGTGTAACCGACTTATTGTCATTAACTTTAATAAATTGTATTTTTTTAATTAAATTAGTAAATAATTATTAACTGCTGCCCAAGCAGGGACGGATGCTCCTTGTGACATAGTTAACGAGAATCACAATCCGACAACTGACACAATGGAACATGAGGATAACGTGTATTTTTTAGGCTGAAGCGCTCTTCGCTTCCCTGCTTCCAAATTAGATTGAGAAGTGGAGAGCTGTTAAAATTTCTCGTAGACACAGGTCCAACAGAAACTACATCCAACACGCTATATAAAGTACCCTATTACCAATCATTGTGACTTCTTCACAAAATCTGGAGCAGGCAGCACAAAAATCACTCACTACTCGTTCACCCAACCTTTTGGACCATGGACACCCAAAAATAAATTCTTTATATTACCTAGCCTTATCTTATTCGATGAAATCCTTGGCAATGATACCTTAAAAGATCTAAATAACATGATTCATACAAAAGGAAATTACATGATCCTCAATAATGAAATATTTCTGAATCCGTTAATACTATTGCCTTAAGTACAGATCATTTAAATCCAACTACCTTGAATAAATTAAAACACCTACTAGAATGCCTTCCCAATCTCGAGCGTCTGACTTTCACCACCAGGGGTTAAGTGAGATACGAACAACTTCAGATGATCTCGTTAATTCAAAATCATAACCTTACCCATTTGAAGGACGAAATCGAAAAGAAGGTAAGCAAGTTACTCGCAGACGGGATCATTAGGCCATCAAGATCTCCTTACAGTTCTTCAGTATAGAACGTCAGTAAAAAAGAAGACGCATCACGAGAAAAAAAAACTAGAACCGTGGTAGACTATTGGAAATCAAATTCTGCCAAATTAATACCAAAAATTAAGGAAATGCTATCCAACCTCGGGAAAAACGAAATTTTTTCCATCATAGACCTTAAAAGTAGTTCTCACCGAATCCCTCTCAAAGGCCCCGACATCGGAAAAACAGCCTTCTCGATAAACAATGGCAAATATAAGTACCCTCGTTCGCCATTCGGTCTAAAAAATGCCCATTCAATATTCCCATGGATGCTGGACGACATTTCGCCCAACAAAATCGGGAAATGTTGTTATATTTACATTGACGACATCATTGTGTTTGGCAAGAACCAAGCAAAACATCTCCAAAGTTAGAAAAAGTGTTTAATATCCTGGAAAGAGCAAAGCTTAAGATTCAGCTCAACAAGTGCGAGTTCTTACATGAAGAAATAGAATTCTTAGGGTTCATTGTCGGTAAATGTGGTATTAAAACAAATCCTGAAAAAGTGCAAGCAATTGACGATTTCCCACCTCCAAAGACACTGAAGAGCCTGCGTTCCTTCTTAGGAATGTCAGGTTATTATCGACATGTCATCCATCCTGACATCCCTTTTACGAGGGGGGAATGGACATACGTCCAAAAATCTTTCTAAGAAGAAACTCATACACCTAGACGAAACGACCTTGAATGCAATTCAGAGACTAAAGAATTTGCTTATCTCTAAAAGAGTAGTCTTGGCTCATCCCGACTTTGGCAAGCCTTTTAAGCTTACTACTGATGCGTCTGAATACGCTGTACTCTCGCAAGAAAACAAACCAATTGTCTTTCTTTCGAGAACGCTTGCAAAAGTAGAGGAATATTTCGCCAAAAATGAAAAAACAATGCTGGCCATTATCTATTCTCTGTCACGTAAAGTAAAACACACCGACCATCAGCCTCTCAAGTATACTCTAAGCAAAAAGAATACGAACTAGAAAATGAAGCGATGGAAGTCCATTCTCGAGGAATATAACTATCAACTTCAGTATAAGCCAGGTAAGGAAAAAATCGTTGCCGATACCCTTTCAAGACTACCCTAAACTACTGAATTAAACTCCCTTACTGCCACCCAGCATAGTGACGATAGTTTATCCCCACTGTAGAAAACCCCGTCAATGTTTTTAAGGAATCAACTTATTCTGAAAATAAGCGAAGAAAACAGCTACCAAATTACCCATCCACTCGAAAAATATACAAGGCATACAATCATAAAGCCGGGCGATTCTTTCAATTATCTCGTAAATATTTTTAAAAGACATCTCAACCCAGAAATCGTAAATGGACTGTCGACAGACTAAGAAACAACGGAACAAATCTAGGAAATTGATCCTCCTCATTTTAGCAACTATTGAGTAAGATATACACAGAGACTGGTGGAAGACCTAACCAACGAATGAGAGCGAGAGGAGAAAATCATAGCAACCCACCGTAGAGCACATCGCAGTGCTGAAGAAAATCGCCTCCAGCGAAACTTTTATTTTCCCCAAATGTCTTCAAAAATTAGAAATCTATCAAAACGCTGCCCCACCTGTAAATTTAGTGAATATGATAGGCATCCTAACAAGCCTCTTCTTTTCACTAAACCCATCCCAAAATATGCAGAACATACTGTTCACCTAAATCTTTTCATTACTGAGAAGAAATATGTTCTCACCACAATTGATCAGTTCACAAAATTTGAGCAGGCCAAAATCAATTGAAGACATAAAACAACCGCTCTTAGACATTTTGTATTTCTTTTGTATCCCCAAAAATATCGTCATCGACAATGAAGGAGCCCTAACATCAATATCTCTGACATCCTAGATCGAAGAAATCAAAGTGTATAGGACTCCGGCCTATAAAAGTGAAGCCAATGGTCAAATAGAACAATGTTATTCAACACTGGCCGAAATTATGACTTGCCTCAGCAAGGATGACCCTTCTCGTTCATTCCAGATGCTACTTGATAGGGAAAAAACCCGTTGAATTATACCTGGGCCAAGTCCCCAGTTCCGAAGAGCCCGAGAGAGTTCCAATGTTGTACATAGAGAAAATACAACACAAACAAGAGAAAAATCTAGAATACCATAATAAGAAGAGGTGCCCACCAAAATAATAAAATATAGGGGAAATAGTATACATTAAGCTAAATAGATTATAGGGTCTAAATTAACACCGCGTTGCCGCAAAGAAGTTGTGAAAGAAAACAAAAATTCCACCATAGTAAGAGAGTCAGGCAAAGTTATTCTTAAGGATAGAATCAAAAGCTTAAGTCAATATTCCTTTCAGATTTCTTCTCGGCACTACTCAATAAAACGTCCAGATACTGGACTTCTCCAATGCCCACATCGCTGCCTTCAATATTGGATGGACCAAATTACAAAACGGAAAAGTTAAGCTTATACGTATCATCGACTTAGAACAATACTCAAAACTCGTTAATGACATCAACAGAATACTGAACATTTCGACTACACAGCATCACCCTCTTTCCCATTTCCTAAAGCATGAGGTCCAGAAGATCAGTAGCATGATTGAGAATCTCAAACCACGCAAAATTAAAAGATCGATTGATGCAATTGGTATGGCCTGGAAGTGGATAGTCAGAACCGCCGATAGAGAGGATTTTGTCACAATGAAGCAAAAAATTTCGAGCGTTTTAGAAAACAGAAACGAACAAGTTATTATCAATAAGCTGTATCAGGAGCGATTAAATTACAAAATAAAAGATAACCTTGTAAACGCATTGCAGTTTAGAGTAAAATTGGCTAAAAAAGAACTTGTACATATAATATACGCGATCCATTGGGCCAAAATTGGCATAATTAATTCCGTTATTTTATTAAAAGAAGAGATAAAGTCTTTTGTGAAGTTCTTGTATACAGAATCATTACCATTTGCAACAGTGGAGACCACTTAGACTTTTCTGAAATTAAAATCATCACTAACAACTTTTGTATCCTCCATATTGTTCGTCATTCGAAAAAGATCATGGTCAAAAAAAGGTGAATCATCACAAACGACTTCGAAGCCAGGATTGACACCAAATAAGGTTATGCGGTGTGTATGGTGGGATTTTAAGGGAATTGTTTATCATGAGGTGCTAGAACCTGGCCAAACACTCAATTTGGATCTGTACTGTCAGTAATTAACCAGATTGTAACAACCAATTCAAAAAACCGGCCATAATTGATCAATAGAAAGGGCGTTGTCTTCCATCATGACAATGCCAGACCATACACATTTTTTATGACCCGAAAAAAATTGACAGAGCTTGGCTGGGAAGTTTTGATGCATTTACCGTATAGTCTAGAAATTGCGCCATTAGACTGCTATTTGTTTCGGTCTCTGCAAAACTTCCTCAATGAAAAGAAATTTACTTCAAAAAGGGACTGTGAAAATAACTTGGCCAAGTTTTTCACCGATAAACCACAGAAGTTCTACACAGATGGAATAATGGCTCTACCCAAAAAATGGCAAAAGGTCATAGATAATAATGGACAATATGTACTTAAAGAAAATCCATTTTAAATAAAAGAAATATTCAATCGGAAAATGACAAGAAAATGCTCAATGGTTTTTAAACTTACCAATATATCTACAACTTATTCCTCAATACGAACATGTATCAAGTCGAAGTACCCGTCTTTGTAGACTTTCCTGATCTAATGGTATCGAACATCGATATGTTTCGTACGCTTGTGTAATGCAGGATTCTTGATCCCATTGACCGCACTTTGATTATCTTCGAAGAATTTCGCTCCCAAGCTCCTCACTATTGACAGCTCAGAAATGATCCCATTTAGCCAAATAAGTCCTTTGACCGCTTGACCCACAGACATATATTCCAATTCTGTTGTAAACATTGATATCGACGACCGTTGCCTTTCTGATGCCCAAGTGATAACACCGGAACTAATATTGAAAACATAGCTGCTTGTTGACTTTCTTATTTCCATGCAACCAGTATAGTCAGCATCACTGTAATGAATAAAATTAAATTCATTGTTCCTTTCGTAAAGGATACCTGTGCTTTGAGTCCCCTGTATGCACTTCATAATGCGTTTTATTGCATTAATGAGTGCAGCGCTCAGTCGTTCTAAGTAAAGACAGCGAAATTAATATTTGCTCCCGTTCCATTTAACAAATAAACCAAACTCTCAACGGCCTTTCGATATGGAAATGCTTCGCAGTGTTCATCATTAACGAAGTCATCAAGATATTGTTGCTCCTACTGTAATCTTCATCTTCTTCTTCGTAGCGCTACAGCCCCTCGGGCCTTTGCTTCCTGCAAATATTACCTCCAACTATCTCGGTCCATTGACCGCGTCCTCAAATTTTGAAATCCCAGCAGCGATGACTGTCTTCGTCGACCTCGGTTCCCCCACTGGTCTTCACCCTTCAGTTCTCCCAACGAATACCTATTTGGATATCTGTTGTTCGTCCATACGATTCATGTGTCCAGTCCATTGCAGATTCCGCAATCTTACAATCGTTGAGACCTCCAGTTCGTCAAAAATTTCATACAGCTCATGGTTGTATCGAATTCACCATTGTTTTGTAATCAATCATGTTGAAATCATTTAACACACTTTTTGCCTAGGCTTCTTGACGAATACCGATGAAAAATCTGCTAATTGTCCAACTTCTAGACGCAAAAAACGCTTTGCTTCGAGTACTTTCACTTGAAAAAGCTCTTGCAAATAAGACATTGTTGCATCAATTTCACTTGCATTGTTCATCGCTATCATACTATAATCAACGTAAATGGTTATTATTGTCATTGTATATTTTTTTTATGAACAAACACGTATGGATCGTATTCACTTTATTTAACATTAAATTCGCGATTGAATCATCTGAATTTTCGATTCCAGCATTATTGAAGCTTGCTTTAATCCGTACAAACTTTTCTTCAATTTGCAATCGTGCTCAATATTGTCCTCAAGCCCACTGGCTGTTTAATATAGATATCTTCTTTTAATTCACCAAATAGGAACGCGGTTTTGTCAATGTGGGGCTTTCGATCCCCAATAGGACGCGTCCTCAGGTAGTAGATAGAAGGTGCCCTAACCGGCAAACCCGCGGGTATGAGGGAAATAAAATACCACTTGTGGACTAAAACCGACTAAGTCGAAGCGCTGACAATGCCCCACTTAGTATTTACTTATCATGGAACCAGGACAACAGCCCCAGATTGGATTGAGCAAACGGCAACGACAATCGCAACGTATAGATGACTTTTCTTTTGGAACTTGTAATGTTAGATCATTGAACAGACCAGGTGCACTGCGACAATTTCAGGATGAAATAAAAAAATATAAAATCAACACCACCGCAGTGCAAGAAACTGGATGGCATGGTGAAGACATATTTGACATGCAAGTGCACACCGTGTTTAAAAGCGAAAAACTACAAGCAAGCCATGAGTTAAGTGGCTTTCATTGTTGACAGCACATTTAAACAAATTATTCCCGCTTCAAGCCCGTTAACGAAACGATCTGTGTGATTTGTATCCAGACCAAATTTTTTTATGTCTGGTTGGTCATCTATTACCCGCCTACAAAAGACAAGGAAGAGACAATCAGGGACGTATTTTTCAAAATACTGGAACGCATTGTCGATGAATTGCTGTCAAATAACATTCAAATTGTTCTGGGTGATTTCATGTAAAAATCGGCCGAGAAAAGGCACAAAGAGCAACAACTGGATGATACAGCCTCCATACAGAGATCACTAACAACGAATAATGACTGAAAGATTTCGCTACCAGTAGAGGCTTCACAGTTAAGTCCACACGCCTGCCACATCAAGATACCCATAAGAGAACGTGGGCATCTCCAGACGGTCGCACATTCTACCAGATCAACCATGTTCTCATATAAAAACGAGCCAGCATCAGCATTTTTGACACGCACTCGTTCCGCGGCGCTGTCTGTGATTCCGATCACTACATACTTCATAAGGGTCAAGTTCCGCTCCCGCAACTCTAAGAGTTGTAAACAAGGAGCATCAGTGACTCCAAGGTACCAAATTCACAAGCTAAATGATAGCTCAGCAACGTCCATATACATGTTAGCACTGGAAAATTGCATCAGCATATCCCCGCAGGTGGGAGAAATAATGATGATATCAAAACGGTGTGGAAGACAGTAAGAGATGCGGTAACAGAAGCAGCCGAGGAGGTTCTGGGGCACCAGCCAAAGAAAAGTGAGAACGACTGGTACGACGAAAATGCAAGGAAGTGATGAAAAAAAGGAATCAGGCGCATAAAGAATACATTCAACGACCAACTCAGGCCAAAGAAAAACAATATAAAAGCCTTCAACATCAAGCTAAAAAATGTGACAAAGAAAAAAACGACTGACAATCAACACCAAGATCCAACAGTTAAACGTAAACATGACTCTACATGAAGTAAGATCGGCATAAGCTTCTATCAAACAACTGAGTTGAAATTAAAAACTAATGCGTGGAACATTTTCAGAAGCTATTCGCAGTAATTCCATCAATGATTGAAGCTGTGAACATTGCAGAAGGAGGGCAAGAGGCATCAGTCTCACCATCAAGCCGAGACTAAATACAGGCACTGCACTAGTATGGGACTTCAGAAAAAATAAAGCTCCTGGAATACAAAGAATACCAGCAGAACTACTCCAGAGTGGAAGTTCCCAACTAAATAACCCTCTGTATCACTAATACACAGAATATGGTCAGAGGAGCAATTACCAGATGACTGGTGAAAAAGTATCATATGTCCTGTACACAAAAAGGGGAACGAATTAAAGCATAGCAATTATAAAGGTATTGCTCTACTGTGCACGTCTTATAAAGTACTCTCCAAAACCGTAATATGAAAATATTATAGGAAAGTATCAGGGAGATTTTCGAAGTGGACGCTCTACAATAGACAAATATTCTCAGTAAAGTAGGTGCTCGAAAAGTGCTGGGATTATAACATCGTTGTGCACCAACTCTTTGTCGACAAAAATGCGCTGTGCAAAATAATGCTTGACTTCGGTGTCTCCACAAAACTAGCCCGAAAAATCAAGATGACGATGCTTAGCACAGAGTTCCAGTTCAGGGCAAACAGAGAACTAACGGACAACTTTAAAATGAAATCAGTCTTAAAACAAAATATTGCGCTAGATGGAACAAATCGTCAGCAAGAGATCAGCTGAAACCTCGGGTACACTGTTACTCAAGTCCACACAATTGGTAGCATATGTTGATGACGTCAACATTATGGCACGTTCAATCTTAGCTGCCAAGAAGCATTTTTGAGCTTAGAACCTGAAAGAAACTGAATTGGCCTACGAGTTAATGAAATGAAAACTAAATTTATGACTTAAACGAGGAAGAAAACTGCAGTTCGACAAAACCTGACCTCAGGTGACTACAACCTTGAATGAGTGGATAACATTATTTACCTTGGAGCTAACCTGAATAGAAGAGGCACAGAAACGGACGAGATTGGACACCGCAAATAAAACGGTTTACTCCGTACTTCCCATTTTAAAGTCGAAAATGGTGCACCGACAAAGTAAGCACCGCGTTTACAAAACATTAGTCAAACCGGTGCTGCTATACGGAAGTGAAACATGCACCCTGACAAGCGAATTCGAAAAGATAGTTGACATATTCGAACGCAAAGTGCTCCAGAAATTGACGGCCCAATGAAACAAGTAACAGGGTAGAAACTACGTTATAACGATGAGTTATATGAACGTTTTGACGATCCATCTGTTTCTTCTTGCGTAAAGTTGCGTAAATTGCAATGGGTGGGCCATGTAGAAAGAATGAAAGAAAACCGGCTACCCAAAAGAACCATGATACGTAGAGCACAAGGTAGACGTCCAGTGGGAAGACCAAGAACTCGATGGGAAGGCTCAATAGAAGCTGACAGCAGATCCTTGTTGGAAGTAAACAACTGGAGAACAAGTTCGCGGAACCGTAATGATTGAAGGAAATTAATCCTGGAGCCCAGCATGGGCTGCCGCTTCATAGATGATTATGATGATCAAATGGGTTTTGAAGCGTTAATAGCGTTTGATTGAAAATTTGTTGTAAATGAGGTAGCTTGTTAGTGCATACGCTTTAGATTTGGTGTCTATTCTCGTTAAAAAGCCTGATAATTGTCGATTTCAGAACGCAAAGTGAGGTTACTCGACACGAGGTAAAGTACTCAAATAATCCCAGCAATCCTTGACGCGTGGCAATCCTAGCACCTGCACTGAAATCCATTGGCCCAGAGACCGCATATCCCTACGACTATCAAATTGAATGATCCAAGGTTTGGATTTACCAAAAACTGACTCTACTATGCAAGTGGATGTACAAACAAAAAATTGCGCTACCGAATGATTTTGTTAAGAATGCCAATTTGATGGAAACTATAAAATCCTAAAAAGGATTAATTTATCTGATACGCGCACAAAAAAGTCAGCGTTTTATCCACATTGAAACATTCCAATCCCTGACATTAAAATGTTGCAAACCCTACAAAGTCAATAATAAAACCGTTCAATGATTCAATACCTGGTCCTTTAATTTCATCAATTTTACTGCTTGAAGTAATAACTTTGAGACATCTTCACTGTTAAATCTGTATCGAACCGAAGGTAGTAAAATTTTTATTTCGGCTACCATGAACTAAGCTGGTGAAAATGATACACCACTTGGATGAATCTTCTCAAGAATTCCAGTCGCTCTCGGCATCGGCATGAACAACTGAATTTTAAGTACGAATTGCCATCGTCAGCACATCAATATAATCTCGAATAAATTATGCAGAGACATTGATCGAATGAATCTTATGCACAGACAGGATATGATTATAAAATGCCACCTCCGCCATCCGCCGTTGTCACATATGTGATATGTGTAGCACATTCGACAGGATCGTAAAACTCCCGACCAAAATATCACTATCCGGAAAATTCTATCGGGCTCATATTTTCCCAGACTTAGACATCTAACAGTTTATTTTGACCGATATATGCATATCCTTGTATCATATAAAATCATCTGAAAATGCTTTCACTTAGGCATGGCTGGGAGGCAACACAAGGATGAACGTGCATATGTGCGATGAAACAACAGTGTCTAAATTTCTAAAGGACCCATATGCAAATTGGGATTCCTTTTGTGCGACATAAATTCCACCTAACGAGACCCTCATTTCCCAATCCTATGCGGAACTGTCGCAGTTTCAGTGAGCAAAACAATTTGATATTTCAGCCGTAAAAAATGAAAATGCCTGACAAGGGATGGGAAGGATGCCTGCAACATTGAAAAAGCTCATGGAAAATAAATTTTATCTTTATTTGATTCAGCTCAGTTTCTTTTTCACTTTTCTTCCCATTTACCGTAATGCCATGTGAGGTTTACATTTTGCTTTTCGATGGAGCCAGTTATTACGGACAATGGGTTCAGTTCATTGTGCGAATATATGGCGGAAATCAAGGATTCTGAAAGGTCCCTGAGGTATTTTACGACAGAGGTAGCTCGGAAACTGTTTTGATGTTCAGTTGAAAGAATCAAAGTGGTGGAAGGAAGAAATCATACTTTGAAGCAATCACCGTAAAATACGCAAAGGGAGGATTGGGTATGCCTTTTTATTATTGTAGCTGAAGGAATAAAATCGACAATTTGTGTAACAAATGAGAATTGAATCAAAAAGAATTTGTAAGCTCATCAACTCTAACATGAAACAAAGTGAAGCAGTCAGCAATATTACGAGAAAGGGGGGGTTGAACATAGAATGGGATGGTTTATGTTGAAAAAAATTTGCAAAGAATAAATAAGTAACCGTTAAAGGTTATAGTTACGACTACGAATCAATCAAATTATAATGTCTTATATTTAATATATTAAGCAACCAAATTTTCATTGGCTTTAACTGAGTGAGGCTTTGATGTACTCACAGCGTAAGCCGAAGGTTCCTGATTTGAATCCTATTGATGTCAACGATTTTTTTTTTCGAGTGATCCTTCGGATGGATTACATGCTCATTAAGCTATGATGCATCCTGGTTTAAAATAAAAACATATCGCAAATGGGTGGACGAACATACGACCAAAACGCGGTACTGACCATATCACCTTCTCGAGTGCCAGTGTATGTGATTAAGATAATGAGATATTATAATTATCTCGAAGTAAAGGCTCAAAAGGGGCTGTAGCGATAAATCAAAAAAGCAAAAGATTTTCAAGAAAAATGTATATGCAAGAGTTTTTGGGTTTTTTCATCCAACAATACAGTTCAACAAACGCTGACTCTAGCTACGAATGGATCGGCATTCCTATGATCCCAATTGGTTATATCAAAAGTAAATTTCGATCTTTCATGTCCTTCGCGTATAAGCTGTGATAATTTAATAAGCTTGGCTAATAAGTTTTGCCTTAGAAGCACAAGATGACATTTAATGACAAGTGATTGAAATTTCCATTGTATATAACTGGTAGACACAAATAATTGATACAATTGACTAATAAACGAATAAGGTCATGAGCAATACGACACCAAATGAGATAGCGGGATCATGTAAATCTATCCTGAGCTCGACTTGAGGGTGCTCATGGATGACGAAATTTAAAAATGTTTGCATACACATACTCAAAAAAGTCTGCGTACATCTCATTAGTACAAACTGAATTATGTTGGAATCGTATGAATCAATAATGTGATCTTGATTTAATCATTTCGATAAAAGAGCCTAAACTGCAAGAAATGTATTGAAGCAGGTTTGTTTAAAAAATTCCCAAAATTATCGAACATATAGTAATTTCAATACTTGGAAGTCTGTGAGCAGCCCCAAAAAAGTCTGCGTACACATCACAAAATTTGGGGATTCCCCGAAATTTGCAATGTTGATGCCTTCATTTTTTCATTGTTCTGCGTGACAGTACTTCATTGGAAAATTGTCTGTGTGTTTTGCGTGAATAAAAGACTATTCTTTAATATGGAAGTAAAAAATAAGGAAATCAGTGTAAGTGAGCGTAAAGTCATAGTAAAATTGCGTGAAAACGGGAAAAGTTTTCGTGAAATCGCAAAATTAGTTGGGAGTACCCATTCCTTGGTCCAAAGGGTTGTTGCTAATTAAAAAGAAAGCGGTTTGATTATTTCACGGCATCGGTCAGGACGTCCTCCCAAACTTACAGTACGTGAACGTAGGAGTATTATTAATGCTGTGAAACAAAATCCCCGATTAACCGCGTTCCAAATTGCGCAGGATATAAGAAAGAAATACAATAAAACAATAAGCGATGAAACAGTGCGCGTAATTCTCAGAAAAGGCGGTTACCATGGTCGAGTCGCACGTAAAAAGCCGTTCATATCGGAACGAAATCGCCGAAAGAGAGTGCAATTCGCCAAAAATTATGTAAATATGCAAAAAGAATTTTGGGAAAGCGTTCTTTTTTCGGACGAAAGTAAGTTTTGTATATTTGGGATAAAAGGACGCAAATTAGTATGGAGAAAACGCTCGACAAAATTCAATAAAGAAAATTTGATTCCCACTGTAAGAGAGGTGGCGGCGGTGTGATGTTTTAGGGGTGTATGGCAGCCAGTGGAGTGGGGCAACTCGCTTTCATAGAATCTACAATGTATAAATACGGGTACCTTAATATTTTATAAAATAATATTAAGCAAAGTGCCGAGAAATTGCGGCTGGGGAACGCATTTTTCTTTCAGCATGATAATGACCCCAAACAAACAGCTGAAATAACTAGGCTTTAGTTGGCCTACAACGTCCCAAAACTCTTAGGTACACCTCCTCAATCACCAGATTTAAACCCAATTGAGCATTTGTGGAATTTACTTGAAAGAAAAATTTGAGAGCATGACATAACTAGCAAAGAGTCATTAAAAACTGTTATTTTGAACGAGTGGAACAAAATAACGGCCGAAGAAACATCAAAACTTGTTCAATCCATGCAAAATAGGCTAAAGGAAGTCATTTATAGGAAAAGCTATGCTACTAGATATTAAGGTTCAAAACCTGAAAGCTAATATAGTGGTTTTCAAATAAAATGAATAATTTTTTTCAGGTGTACGCAGACTTTTTTGGATGGATTTACATGACTTTTTGGAAGAAACTTTTTTATTTTGGTTATTCTAAACAGTGAAGAGTGATCAGTTACATATTTATGTACCATATAGTTTAATGAATATAATAAAGAAAAGATTATAAGTTATAAACAAATGGCAAAGGTTTTTATATTGTTATATTTGCTATGACCAGCAAGTGTACGCAGACTTTTTTGAGTATGTGTATATCTCCAGTGATTGACTTCAAGATTTTCTGAGTCATTAACTCTCATGTGGATACAAACGTTTTACAAAACCTGTTACGGCTGGGTAACTGAAGTGAGACCGATCATCTTTGCCTAAATCTTTTCAGAAGAGAGTCCGCACATTGCTAATTTTAAGGTAATAAATGAACGATTGTGTGCATTTGGTATAAATGCAAAATTAGTCGAAATCTGGCTAATTAACGTAGACGGGCCGAGCGAAGAAATGAAGGAAACCTTCTATAATCATCTGGAAAGACTTGTCAACTCGTTGCCTACAAATGACACAACAATAATTCTGGGTGATTTCAACGCTATGGTTGGCAATGAGCCATCTCATCGGGAAACGACTGGAGGATATAGTCCTCACGATGAAATGAATGACAACGGCCTGCGGCTTGTTGACTTTGCATGTAGCAGAAATCTGGTCACATGTTTGACTTGCTCCCCACATCGACGCATTCATAAAATTACCTGGGTATCAAAGGATGACAACGCACAAAACCAGATCGACCATGTTCTGATCCAACAATATTGGTCCTCGAGCATACTTGACGTCCGTACATACCGAGGAGCCAATGTAACTCGAATCATTACTTGATCAAATTAACGTATTGATGTCGTATATCAAAGGCGTACTCGGCGAAGACCAGCCCTCTACAAAAATTCGACATCGAAAGGCTCTAAACGGAGTCAGTGGCCAAAAATTTCACGGAGGCCCTTGACAACTAGCTGGCTCCCATCTTATCAAACGTATCGCTGAAAACAAGTAATGAGCTCTGGATGGAATTGAAAGCGGCTATTGAGACTCTGGTAGAACAGACAATTGAACATCAAGCCCAGCGCTAAAGAAATGATTGGTCAGATGTTGAGTGCCAGAATGCGTTAGATAAAAAGAATCAGGCGTACATTTAATATGTATGTAGGAAAACTAGGAACAATATATTATTTCAGATAAAATAATTAGACTTAAGAAAAGAAAATAATATGACGACTGATTGAGAAGTGTCGATGTATGTCTTGTGAGTAACAATACAAGACATACAAAGTAGTGAAAAGTCTGAAGCGTGGTTATCAGCCTAATACTACGCTATACCGTGACGACATCGACAACATCATCGCTGATGAAACCAAGATTAAGGGGAACTTCTTTAATCCTCCAGACAGCTCCAGAACATCCAAGCTTATAGACATTACTGGAGAGCTTTCATTAGCCTCTCCAACTCTGGATGAAATTTGTTCCATCATCAAAGCTCAAAAGAATAATTAAGTGCCGGGCATCAAAGCCACCCATAAAATCCTCCAGCACATTTGGCAACAAGAACATACGAGTATGCCAAACGATCGGAGCCAATTAATTATATTTCCTATTTACAAAAAAGGTGATAAGCTACAGTGTGAAAACAATAGAGCCCTATCACTGCTCTGTATGGCGAACAAAACATTTTCAAGGAACTTGGAAAACAAAGCCAGATTATACGCCAACAGTACTTGTTACAGTATCATTTGTTCAATCTGGAAACTTCCCACCACAAGCACTTGAACTCTGATGCAGAAGTGAATTTGCATAAATGTATATTGCATTGAGCATCGCCAACAATTGAGCCACTCAAATTAAAGTAAAGGAAATTTGCATTTAAAAACTAGTGTTTCATACATGGTACTGCATGGAAAATAGCTTAAGTAAGTTTAAAGTAGGTTTAAGTAAATTTTTGCTTCATGTTAGTAAACCTAGAGACCGCCAGTAGCAGCAAAACAAGTGCTTAACAACAATGGCTCAAGACAGTATCAACCGTTGACATCAAACACGAATTCTGTCAAAAATAGCAGTCCTTTTCTATGAATCTGGGGATAAAAACCAACCGATGAAGATAATTACACTTATGAATGGAGTCATTCCTTTCTACAGGGGGAAATTGAAAACGATAGTGAAAGGCCATAATGGTTATTTTGCTTTGGAAGGAGACTTACTTGACTGAATATTAACAAAACTTATCATTTTACACATGACTTCAGATTAACCACGCTACCTTGAAAAGAATACATACCTATTAATTCCTAAACAAACATACATTACCAGCAACTACATATAGCATGAATATAATACACAGTCATACTTATTAAATGCCAGAAAATGTTATCATCAGAAACGGAAGCACACAATAAAGCACAAATGTATAGTGAGACATGCCAACAAATCAATTTCAAATGATCAGGTGCTGGAACATTGAACCACAGCATAAGATTAAAAGTGTAGAAGGTGTGAATGGAATTTCATCCGAGGCACTTTCCAATAGAAGTGCAATAACACTGCTTCCAATGACCTCGACATTGAAGCGGGTCACCACTATGCACGAAGGAATAAAAGAGGCCAAAGCTAACGGACGGTCTCTTTTTTCCAACGAGTGGATGCAAGCAGCGAGTTTGTTGTCTTTGAAGTACGAGTGTAAGTTGGAGTTCATTCGATACGAAGATAAGTGGTGGACGTCTAGGTGCAAGGAAGGCGATCGAGGTATTCTTTGAAGTACGAGCTCGAGTTTGAGTCTATTTCGACACGGTAAAAAAGTGGTGCACGTCCAGGCGCAAGAGGCGACTGGTGGTGGACGTCGTCAAAAGGGCCCCCTCATTGAAGTAGGGAAAGATATAACAGCGGTAAGTAGAGTTCTTAATTGGTTTGATTTTTCGGAAAGATTCAATTACTGAACAGATACATATCAAGAGACAAATGTTGCATCTTATTATTCATTAACTTTTAATTTCCAGTCGTGCGATGTAATTGCCGTGGCGGCATTGGTTTTCGTAGGAAATCGGTTGAATTTTTTTTTGGTAATTTTCTTCTCGTGGTTTTCGTTTACAAATTGTTCCTCCCAGCTGATGCTTTAGTGGTGAAGGTGCACGCTTAGGTGTAAGGATTCCTTCTTGCGCTAGGTTGTTGAAAGTGCATTTTATTCCAAAGTGAAATCCCTCCGTGAAAGGTGCTGATATTATTACTGTCAGTGCTACCGGGGTTTGAGAACGTAATCTTTGCGCGCGATTATCGGTAGTGGTAGATAGGTCTTCCACTCGCTATAGTGGTTAGTGGTGGCTCTGCGTATGGAACTGGCGCCATTGGTAGGTTCTACGCTTTAGGCAGGCTTGTTGACAAAAGAGGAATCATTTCGGGAGCCGCTTTCTCGCTTGGGGCTCCATTGGGGCTTATAGGCACAAGCAAGTGGCGCCTACGCCTATCTCCGGACGAGCTTCCGGGTCCAAAAGCCCCAACCAGAGTTTTTGTGGCTGCCGGAAAATGATCGGTGGTAAATATACGTCTACCGAAAGACGAGGGAATGTACTATTGGGAAGTACCAAAGTAGTTTTAGAGCAGGTAGATCGGCAATAGACAAATTATTCACTGTCAAACAGTTACCTGAAAAATGCTGGGAGTTCGTTGACTTAAAGCAAGCATACAACAGCCTAGATTCTAGAATACCGTACTAAACAATGCTTTGCTTTGGTATACCAGCCAAATTCGTCCGTCCTACCAAGATGACAATGACGTTGACAATCTCCCAAGTCTGCATCAATAACCAACTCACCGATGCCTTTGACACAAACAACGGGCTAGAGGAGGCAGATAGGCTGGCCAAATTGCTATTCAATTTGGCTCTGGAATATGTCATCAGAAAGCTACCTGTCAATAAAGAGATACGTTATATTACAAGCGAAGGCCACTCTTAGCCTGTGCGGATGACATCAGCATTTTGTCACGGTCATTAATAACTGCCAAAGAACTCTCCTGAAAACTCAACTGCGAAGCAAAGCTAGCAGGGCTACGAATCAATGAGAATAAAACAAAGCCCATGATGCAGTCGAGGAAAAATATCTCATACACACAAAATATCACACTTGGCGAATACAGTATCAGAAATTTGGGCAAATTTGTATATTTAGGCGCCAAAATAGCGAGAACCAGTAATGAAAGAGACGAAATACGCTGAAAAATACAGCTCTCAAATAAGATATTTTATTCAGTTTTGACGATCCTAAAGACTAGCTCCAAGTATACAAATCTGTGATCAGACCTGTGTTATGCTATGGGTGTAAAACAGGAACCCTAACCCAAGCATTCGCAAGTCTATTGAACGCCTTTGAGCGATAGGTCCTGAGATGAATAATCGGAGTGAAGCTAGATGGAGGCCAATGGTGAATTGGGTACAACCATGAGCTGTATGAAATTTCCTACGCGCCGGAGGTCTCAACAATTGTAAAACTGCGGCAGCTACAATGGGCTGAACCCATGAATCGTATAGACGAACAAAGCATACTGGAGGCTGGAGACCAGTAGAGGAACCGAGGAAACGCTGGTCTGACTCGGTCGACGAAGATATTCATCGCTGCTCGGGTTTTGAAATTGGAGGACATGGCCAATGGGCCAAGACAGTTGGAGGCGCTTTTTGCAGGGAGTGAAAGCTAGAGAGCGGCTGTAGTGCTACGAAGAAGAAAAAGAAGACAAAGATAATCTTATACCAAAAACGGATACCTTAAAAAGGTATTCGTTGCAAGAACTGAAGGCCACAGACCAGCGGGGAAACTGAGGAAACGGTGATCTGACTCAGTCGTCGAAGACAGTTAATCGCTGGATTTCAAAATCGGAGGGTGCGGTCAATTGACCAAGACAGTGGGGAGCGCTATTTGCAGGAAGCGAAGGCCCGAGAGGGGCTGTAGTGCTACAAAGGAGACGAAGAAATAAAGGTGCTTTTAATGAAATAGCTTATAAACAAAACATAACGTAAGAAATCTAAAAAATCACCTAGTGGTCCTCTTCCAGAATTTTAAGAAGATACTGATATTCCTGGAACCAATGCTGGTGGCTTTACTGAAATTGCGCATGAACTGACAGCACTATCAAAATAGTTGCTCTACAGCCCCTTTTGTGCCTTCGCTGAGAGATAGTTAGAGTATCTCATTGTCATGATCGAATAAATCGGCACTCCATAAGGTGATATGATCAGTATCACGCTTAAGCTGTGTGTTCGTCCACCCAGCTGCGATACGTTCTGATTTTAAACCAGCGCGTGTCATAACTGAACAGGCTTATAGTCCATCCGAAGAATCACTTGAACTAAATTTCGTAGACGCCAATGAAACTCCAACCAGAGACCTTAGGCTTACGGAATTAGTGCTCTAACCACTAAGCCATGCGGACAACATTTACAGCTACATAAAAATGAAGTTGTGTTCCGTGGAACTGCAAACCTTCCATGAATTTTTAACGAAACACCTTACCAATGTTTCACGTGCTTTTTTACCCAGGAACTTTTTGATAAAATTGCAGAAAAGTCAAGCTCATACGCTCGGCAGCATAACATTTAAACAACATTTTCAGTGGCAGCTTCAGATATTCGTGAATACATTGGCATATTGATATTAATGTCAACATATCGATACCCAAGTGCTGCCGAGTATTGGGGTCATTATTTCTTTCAGCCGACTCACACAGCAATGTCATCCAAGCAATTTTATGCGATTCGAAAATATCTCTACTTTAACGATAAGTCTAAAGAAAAACAGGTTGAAGTAGCAGAAGAATGCTCCTGCCAGAAGGGTATTGTGAAACAATTATTAAATTAAACAAAATATTCTGTATATCAAAACTTGACTAACATACAGATTCCATAAATTGATTTTAAACTCACCACTATTTTGTTTCAAGTGTTTTGACCCTATCGCTTGATTAGTCATGATAACACATCAATATTACAAACCATTTCTAAAATTTTAATCAAAATTCATACATATTTATAGTGCAAACGTGTATCTCCCTAGTATTACGTGTTAATGTTGTTGTAATTGTTAAATATTCAATCGGCTGTAACTTAGCTGTTTATTGTTGAAATATTGGACACAAACAATTACTTTCAAGAAACTTAAATTGTAGGTTTTGGAAGTTTAAGGGTCCCATCTTGATTTTATAGGCAAATATGTAAAATTTATATAATGTACTATTGTTATCAAAGTTGATCGAATTTCGTCTGCTGAGGTATTTTTTGCCCTTGTACTCTTAAAGTCACACCTCTTTGATTTTTTTCAGATTTTTTGGGTCAAAAGTGCCCAATCGCGAGGGGGAGACACAAAATTTTCGTACATTTTCCTTTCCCCTGCACCCCTCAAAACAACTTGTTGGTTTAAGACCTGTTTTGAAAAGTTCTCATTAAGACCTTTCATATGATAGCTATATTGCCTACTTGCGATGAAAACTTTTTTTTCAGGGGCAACTCCCCTATATGGGAAAACTTCCCCCATAAAGACCTTACAAGTTTCTTTTCGTGGTCAAATTTTGAAGAGGGTGTCACTCTGTATCTACTTACAAAATCTTATGTTTGTAGCTTATGTATATCTCAGACGATTAGAAGCATTAATTGTTACATAGCCATGCATTGTTGTTATTGTAATACAGAACAATTCAAACCACTATAAGCTCGTTGAATACTTTTGCATGCTACTGCCATTTTCACGGTTGATCAACGAATTTAAGGGTATCCTTACCATTTTATGGTATCCATGTAGAGCTGTGGGTTTGGGCACATTCCGCTTGCGCAGCAGCTCCCAAGTTCAAACCTCGGTAGTGGCATTAAGTTTGAGCTACTGATGCTGCTATCGCACTATCAGCCAACCCAGCTGTGATCGGTACTAATTGAAAAATTAGGTAATAATCTCACGATTGAGTGTGATATTGACCATATAACCTCGAATCCCGATACGGTCATGGAATGGGATACCCTAACAATAAATCGAAACGCCAAGGTTTGGATTTGAACAGTTGTGCGATAGATTATTATTATAATTACCGTTTTATATGAGAAAATGTAAGATTGATTAAAAATACTGTTACTAACAAAGCTTAGCGAATTTCGACTTCTGAGGTATTTATTGTTATTGTACTCATTAAAAAGTACCTCCATGAGTGTTTTTAAATTTTTCGGTCCTCGAATGTTAAATCATAGGGGGTTGGACACAATTTTTTGGTGTTCTTCCGCTTTCCTTGCCTACATTGTTATCAAAATTGCAATTTTAATAGCTGTTTTTGAAAGATTTCATCCTGAGCTTTCATTTGATATCCTACTCGACTATTTTCGGTTAAAATAAAATGTTAAGGTATCGCATGCTTAAATGTGTATACCCGCCTTACAAGCCTTATTAATTTTCTATGAAACTTTCATTAAGTACAAACTTCTGAGCTGCTCACAAGATTGGACGACTGTAGATTCTCTAGTCCCTGAGAAAACTTGGTGTGACGCACTATTGGACTGACGGGCTAACAGATACAAGCAGGTACCCATTTCAATAAGGTTTCGTGAAAAGTGTTTTTGCAAAACCCTAAAAACAGATTTATACGAGGACTTTCGAACCTTCTCCAAACAATTCCAACATTATAACAATATAGCAGTTATTCAAATGCAATTTTCCAATTTCCCTTCTACAAGTTTATTCCATGTGTCTTACATATCGCGAAAATATAGCATATTCCTTCGTGACTGAACTCTTCTTACGAATTTGATATTTAACGACTTTCAGGTCATAAAGCAAATCCTGGAGCCGAAAGGCCACGTAAGCAGCAACAAAAGCAAAATTGAGGAGAATAATAACGATAACAAATGCAAGTACCAGCAGAGACCGAGAAGCCGAATTGAATTTGATACAAGCAAAAAAACTAAAATCTACTTTGGTAATAACGAGAGCTTTGCGTGTTGGAGGGAATCCATTCGAAGCTTCTGCCTCAAGGGCTCCACTTCGCGAGCGATGCACGATAGCACGCTAAAGCCATCGAAAGCCGAAGTTATGCAAAACGGCATATTCACGGGTGATTTAATGCTAAAGTACCGAATGCGGCCCTACCTCATACCCCAAATTAGAGTATCCTTAGGCGAATCGTGATGCAGGTTCGTAGACAGCTACGTGGTCCTGCTTTGAAAATGAGCCCAATTTCGGTAGGGGCGTATGTACTGTACATTTGTGCAATGAAAAATGAGCCCGATTCTTGTTACATACCCATACTCGTACACCCCTGAGGAATGTACTTGATGTCCTGAAGTCAGTCAACCACGACGGGGTGAAATCGACGACAACGTCTTCCTTTCGCGAGGTTATGTAATACGTGACAAGAGCAATATTTTCAAATGTGATTTATGACAATGATTACAATATGTCATAAAAAGGCTTTTATGAGTTAATATGTTTTTTATGCAGCGATCTTCGTTTGTTGGGAGAAAATTTGTTGACTTTGATATAGAATAGGATTTTAAAACTTTATATCTCCGAAGGTGCCATCAATATTGGCATTATTTGATTGCCATTGGCAATAAAATACATATGGGATTAACTTGATGGTATTACCGTTATAAAAATACACATGCTTGCCAACGAGCAATTTTTCTTGAAGACGTTTCATGCCTGTCTGTTTCTTTTTCGTGAAAAGAATAATCGTTAACTATATGATTTGATGGAAATAAGATGAATTTGAGGATTATTGGTGGAATTTGTTGTTAATCATAGTGGCTCAAAATAAATTCTTCATTTATTCTTCATAAATCATCTTAAGTTGAATGCATAGACATATTGTAATGAGTTCCACATTTTTACTCGCATTTCATATAAAATTTTCCTTATTATGATGTGTTGAGACCTAAAGTGTCGGTATACTGCAATCCCAAACGTGTTCTTTTTTAAAACGCGAGTGCTGTTTTCAGCCATGTAGACACTTTTAATATGGATTATACTAACTTATGAAATTCTTTTGTAGCTACATGATTTAGTTGCTTATTTTAAAACTTTTTTCTGAAAAATTATTAGAGATGAAAAATGTTAGAAGAAGGTGGTTTTGACGTGCGTACTAATTCTCATCGGACCATCACTCTGGTTGGATACACACCGGTGATTTTTAATTTTCCTATTTATGCGAACTCAATATATTTTTGTAACTACGAATTATGTTCAGGGTAAATTTATCCTGTAAGTACTTGTCTTTGCTAAGCTTTGAATCGATAATTTCATCCTTTTAACATCAATTTAATGTAAATCTATACGATAATTTTTTGCTCTACAGTGAGCTTTCATTGTTTCGTGCGGATATCGATCTCGTTTTTTAGATGGCTCCGCATAAGTAGGAAAATTAGAAATAGCTATCTCATCTCTAAGCATGGTAGTTGCCATCACCGGTGTGTATGTAATAAGAGTGATGGCCCGAGGAGAAAAATACACACGTCGAAACAACCTTCTTTTAACATTTTTCGTCTCTAATAATGTTTCAGAAAAACTCAATCATGTGGCCCCAAAAGAATTTGATAAGTTATTTCAAGCTATCGGAGCCATCCGAAAAACGAGATCATTGTGTACTACATTTTAAAAAATACCATCAGGAACATGTTTGTCAATTGAAGAGAACAAGGCTCCAGGGTTTAAGGCACGTAAGGACCTCCTTACCTTGCTTTTGGGAGAAAACACCAGAGGTGATTTAAATTTAAGACTGGTATTTCTATATTCTTCAAAAACATCGACGGCGTTAAAAATTTAACCAGTCACTCGGTGGTCCAATCGAAAAACTTGGATGACTTCTATATAATTTCGTGGCTGGTTTTAGAATGGATTCTGTCCAACAGTAAAAAATTACTGCAAAAAAATAACAACGTACTGGGCACCTTTCATTTTTGATAGTGCTCCAGCACACTTACTAAACTTTGAAGAGTTAGATTCAAATATCAATATCCCCATACAACTTCTTTAATCAAACCGATGCACCACGGAGTAATTTTTTATTTTAAAGAATGTAATTTACGACGTAATTTTCAGATCGAGAAGGCATAAGCAGCAACAATTGAACTATTTATTGTTTTTGGAGGAATTCAACATTTTGAAAGCGATGAAAAACATTCGTGATTCCTAGAATGAAGTCAAAATATCCAATATGAATGGCGTTTGGAAGAAAATATGGCCCGAATGCTTGTCAGATAAATCAGCTTCTGTGATTTTGCCAGAAATACAATCAGACATTTTGAACAGGACCCATCAAATTGGGTTTACGGACGTAGATGATGTAATGATTTTCTGTCTAAGTCCGAACGAGGAACCGACCTCTCATCGGTTCTAGAT
The DNA here is from genome assembly GCA_963969285.1 of Odontomyia ornata. Taxonomy (NCBI): domain Eukaryota; kingdom Metazoa; phylum Arthropoda; class Insecta; order Diptera; family Stratiomyidae; genus Odontomyia; species Odontomyia ornata. The sequence goes on along the minus strand of OZ017739.1, from coordinate 355,902,994 downwards.
GTTAAGTCTGAGTAGTGCCAACGGATGCTACCAACCGGTCAACCAATCCATGCACCGTAATCCATTTTCCCGGTGGCTGCTTGTCGGCCAGCTAGATCGGAGAGGATTTTGGTCGCGGGTCTCCAAATGGATTACCACCAATAAATGCCCACTTCCAAACGCGTCACAAAACACAATCATACGGAGAGGAAACCTACTTTACGTTACTCCGTATTTCTTCATTCAACCAGTCAAAGAACAAAAATCTAATCTTTACTTCGCGTTCCCGAATTCCCGACGCGGTACCGAAAAATATACTACGCTAACTCAAACCCGACGAAAGCTACGTTAAGGAAAAGGCAAAACCAACAAAGGTACCGCGTACCGCGCGCGACGCGAAACCGACCTCAGCGGATTTTCTTAAACCCTACCCTCACGACGGCATACTTATCATGCACTCTATTTCCCGCTGAAAGAAGGGAACCACTGGAAAGGAAAGTCATCGTTAGAGTTAACAATTCATGTGATATTCATTGTAATATTCTCGTACAAGGAAATAATTACATGTAATTCAAGCATTAATGAACTTTAATATTAATTCGGACTATTATTCCGTCTAATTAGTTGTACAGTATCAAAAACTATATAAATGTATGTTTTTTTTTTTAAATATATAAATTATAACTTTTGCTTGTATTTCTTATCGAAACACGTGAAATCTAAACGAGTGCTATAACCAACTACAACGGAGCAAAACACAGAAAAGATATAAAAAAAATATTATAAGTAGTCGATCAAAACGTGAAGTCTAATCAAATTGCGATAAGGAAATACGTATCTAATAAATTCATTCTTTTCCGTTTGTATAGCGAACTGGAAAGGTGAAGGTTTTGTCATATCTGCCTTTCTTTCTACACTATTGATAATTTAATTTTTATTATATAAGTTACTATGATTTAGTTCGAAGTTTAGATAGATTTGTAATAAAAAAAATATTTATATACGTCGTGTGTACACATTCAAGACCCGTAATTTCGGAGATTTTACATTTGTTTATCGTGTAGTTGATATATCTCAAATTATCGAAATATTTTCCTAAGGTGGTCTCTGTGGTTCTCAGGTCAGTAATTTTTCATATGTCCTTGTCCTTCGCTAGCGTTTTGTCAATTTTATTTACCATCGCGTCAATGTTCAAATCATATTATATTTAGTTTTTTTTGTGTGTCTCCTCGTTGTTATTTTGTATTGTAACTTATTTAAATATTATATTATCATTACAATTACTTTAAATTTTCTTGGCGGTATTTTTTTCCTTTTATAATTTTAGGTGTACCTTTTTTTTCAACTTTTAAAATTTATAGTAGACATGACGACGACAAAATGACGATGTTATTTTTGTTTCTTTGATGAATTGTGATGTTATCTACAAAAGTTCATACTGACGCAGTTGCATCCTTTGTATAATGTCTCGACAATCATTGAACACCCGTTTTATATTTTCTGTATCAACAGCACATGTGAAATGAGGATAGCAATAATGTTTACCATCACCACTAGCTGTCGAAATGCGCAAAAATTCATCGCGAATGAAATATTTTGCTCTAATTACTTCTGGATTTAATTTATTACATAGTAAATTTTACTTAGTGCAATAATTTTAGATGCGAGTTAAACTATTTCACTGATACTCTTTGCCAACATATTGTCATTGTGGATCACAAGCTTCCGATTTTAGTTTAATGTTTGTGTTACACAACATTTCTTTGTTTCGTTTCTCTCTACCTTACAATTCACGAATGATTACTTGTAAATAAGTTAAAATAAAATTAATCAAAAGCTATTAAAGCTCCGATGTTTCATTTAATATTATGTTCCCAAAAATCATACACAAGATTCGGCACTAGATTCAGATTCCAGAGAATATCATAAGTGTTCATTAAACGTTGTATTGGGATTATCTGTACGAGTTATTTACCTGAGATCCCAATTCTAAGTGGTAGTCGCGGCCCAGAGCTTGCATCGCGTGAAATCACAACACAAAGCCCTCTACACCACAACCATATAGACGATTTAAGTTCGTCTTTGGAGTCACTTCAGCCACTTTAACATCTTTATGTTTGACATTCCCCTTGTAATGCAACGACCTTCTTCGGTGCAAGTAACGGTTGCTTTTTGTGTAAAGTTTGCGTTTGTCTCAAGCCTCCGTGTCCGCTAACTTTAACGAGGCAAAAAAATATTGAATTACTGTAAAGTAGCTTAATTGACACCTAATAGAACTTTTCTAAAGACAATAAAAATTGATCGGTGCGCCTTGTAGAGTAGAGTACGCGTGATAAGTATTTTGTAGTGTAGCTTCGTAGCTCGACAAGAACCCGCCTCATATGATTCCGCAAATGCTAGTCGTCAAGCACGCGTACGCGGTAGCTGAGCTCGGTGTTGTTTATAGCTCGCTGACACTTATGCCAGACCATCGGCACCCGTGTCCTATACGGGCATTAAAAAAATCATTACAATGGCGCCCAACGTGGGGCCCGAAGGGAAAACAACATCACTCTCCTTCGAGTTCTCACATTTTTAATTTTGCTGTCGGCAGATGAACCGATTCAATTTTTATTGTCGCCCTAACCATTTGATATTAACGTAGCATACTTTGGAGGGTTCCGTAAAGTAAAGATAGAGTCACCGATAAACTTTCTTTTGGTGTTGTTTGTCTTGTCTTCGGTATAATAAGGTCTATAGCATTTTCTGGAGTTCTTCGTTCGTGGTCGCTCTGGCGCCTCAACATGCCGATGATGTTATAGAGTAGTTCGTCCCTTAATGTTACCAAAAGAAAGGTTTACACATTTTTATAAAGTTTGTAGTCGTACAGTTCTAATTTTGAACAAACTGATGGTGCCAGAGGTTTTCAAATACACTGCTTGAAGTTGCGTCAGTATTTGCTGGGAGCTAATCTGATGACCGGGAGTGATAAAATCCGCATCATCAATTAGTCCTAACTGACACCCGATTTGTTTTTATGATTGGTAAGCGGTTTTTATTAGCATACTTTCGTAGAAGACAGGGACTTGTATTCAAGGAGAGGGGCCTAAAATTATAACAACCATCTCTCCACTGCGGAAACAATTGTTTCTTTACTACTGAAGAGCGAAACCCTTCAGTCTCTCCATGTCTGGGTCGGCATCGAAGAGACTGTCCTGTAATAAACATAAGCAGTCGAGCAGCCCCGTGATGATCAGGAGTGGCTCTCATCGGGGAAACTTTGACCTCGAAGGACGCTGTAATAAACATAAGCAATCAAGCAGCCCCGTGGTGATCAGGAGCGACTCCTGAAGGTGGTCACCCCGTGTTGTTTTACTAGTGTAAAGTAAACTGCATCCGTCAAGTTTTCATCCTTTAGGCAGAGATGAGTGGTTCACTTCAGCCACTTTAACATCTTTAGGTTTGACATTCCCCTTGTAATGCAACGACTTTCTTCGGTGCAAGTAACGGTTGCTTTTTGTGTAATGTTTGCGTTTGTCTCAAGCCTCCGTGTCCGCTAACTTTAACGAGGCAAAAAAATATTGAATTACTGTAGAGTAGCTTAATTGACACCTAATAGAACTTTTCTAAAGACAATAAAAATTGATCGGTGCGTCTTGTAGAGTAGAGTACGCGTGATAAGTATTTTTTAGTGTAGCTTCGTAGCTCGACAAGGACCCACCTCATATGATCCCGCAAATTCTAGTCGTCAAGCACGCGTACTCGGTCGTTAAGCGAAGCTAGTTAGCTGAGCTCGGTGTTGTTTATAGCTCGCTGACACTTATGCCAGACCATCGGCACCCGTGTCCTACACGGGCATTAAAAAAATCATTATAATGAATGTAATATTGTAGAGCTATTAGAATCTCAAGTTACATTGTTTTTGTGCGGAAGGTAACCCTATCATGAATTTAGGTACGTCTGTATATCGTGGCTTTGTACAGCTCTGCGGTCTCATATGGCTGCATCTTGTTCTGGTTTTCCTCCAAAATCTTTTTAAATGGCCACCGTTGTTATTTGCTTTCATTAATTATATAATTTTTGAAGGCGTTGCCTATCTCTTTCAGCTTCAATATTTCAATATCTGCAGCAGTTTCATCAGTTCCTCAACTTACACATAATGCTTGGCTTCTAACTTTTCTTTATTCCCTCATTATCCTCAGAGGGATTTTTTTGTTTATCATTCCCATTTTTTAGCGGTTTTTACTAGTTTCAAAACCCAATTAAAATCGGTTTTATTCATACGTTTGGCCATCTGTGTGTCACAGCAATTTTTTTTTCAAAATTATAGCAGCTATAGACATCAAACTTGGTACATGCATCAAAAATGATGACCTCTGAGTGCTTAGATATCATAAAATTGTTTAAAGATTTTTAAGGGGAATTCTTTCTTATTGAAAGAGGACCCTCAAAAATTTTGTTCGTGGAAGGTGGTGATGAAGGGCATTACATGAAAGATCTTGATGAGAACTTACCGGAACAAATTCTCAAACAGTGTTACTGCCTTTGTGAAGTGCAGGTGGAGGAGAAGTACATGAAAAATATGTGTCCCTCCTTGCAATTGAGCATGCACGAGTATAATCCAAAAAGTCCGAAAAGGCAACCGTAAAAGTAGGTATAAAAGTCGCAGTTTGCTCAGTTTTGTTACTAAAAGTATGATTTCAAATTTTTTTCAATGAAATCAAATGTTTTGATTTATAGATGAAAGTTATTTACATCTTGAGCCTGGAGACAATTCGGGGAAGTCTACATTAATGTCGTTGCTGAAAAAAACACTGAAATCAATCCCGCGGGCAAGAGGAAACATTAACGATATCCAAACGGCTTAGGAATTGGTCAAGTATATTGTCACATGCACAGCGAAAAATGTCTTTGGACATCGATCAAAAAATGATCGAGATGACTGGTTTGACGAAGAATGTTAAGATGTGGTCAACAAAAAATATCAGGTATGGAAACACTGCGTTCAAAGACCGGGGTAAAAGAAGAAATGCATGACTTTCCGAAAACTAGCAAAAATACTGTGCCAACAAAAGAAACAATGGGCCATCAATTGAAAGATAGAGCAAATTAGCGAACATTTGGCGTGATTAGGCCAGATCAGCGTACAATCAGTTCAAGTGGAATGCACATCATGCATGAGGCACTGCAAGGATGCGCAAAGTCCAATATGAGGAAGCCCTATCGATATTAAGAACAGGTGCTTCCGAAATGTTTTTGCAACAACAAATATCGAAACTGTAAGCGTTCACGGGGCTGAAGAAGATGTTCTGGTAGTGCTACCAATAGAAGAGGAGGTACAGTTAACCATTTGTGACCTTGGAAAAAACAAAGCTCTTTGAATTTACTGAATGCCAAAAGAACAGCTCTAAGCTGAAGGGGCGCACCTACATAACCTCCATCGGCTGTTAACCTGTGGGATGTGAACAGAGGAGCAGCTACCAAATAACTGTGGGAAAGTATCATAGGCCCTATATATAAAATGGATACTATGTTGTAAGACTGACAGCGGAATCGATCAGTTGTGGACATCATATAAATTGCTGTTTACAGTCATTGAATGATAATTGAAGCATTATTATGAAAATATCATTGGAGACTACCAAGGTGGTTCTCGATGTAGGTGGTCTACCAAGTATTTCTAGTAAAACTCAAAATGTGCTGGAAATATAATATTAATATACACTAGCCAGACGTAGACTTCAAGCAAGCATTCAGCAGTGTTGATAGAAATTTCCTGTACAGAATAATGCTTCATTTTGGCATCCAAGTTAAACTCATCCGCATTACCAAGGTTTCAATGCAAGCCAACAAGCTTCCCAGTGAACTCAGGCATTAAAGAAAGGAGTGCATATGCTCTAATGTTGTTCAATATTGTTCTGAAGCATAAACTCAGAAAAACACCAGCAGACATCATGCACACACTAACCTACAAGTTCATGCAACTGTTAGCGTATGCTGATGGCGCTAACATTATGTACAGACTAATTCCAGATGTAAAGAAAGTGTTTTTGCAGCTGGAGTCAGAGGGAAAAAGGTCGGCCTCCTGGTCAATGAAATTTAAACTAAATTCATGACCTTAACAAAGAAAGATATGCCAGTCCGACAAAATCTGTCCTTAGGAAACTACAACCTGGAAAGTATGGATAGCAATAGATCCAGCAAGTAAAGCGTACTTATTAGTACTTCCTGTGCTAAGATCTAAATACGTTCTCAGATAAAATAAGCTTACCATATACAAGTCATTAATAAAACCTGTGCTGCCATGTGGAACTGAAACATAGAATTTTACAAATGTTTCCAAAAAGGCCCTGGACGCATTTGAGCGTTAAGTGCTCACGAAGGTTTATGACCCTGTAAAGTATGAAGCAGAGTGAAGTGGTTGTTGCAATGATGAGTTGTATAGTTTTTATGAATCCCCGACTGCATCCGCAGCTCTACAGACCTTCTTGGGCCTTCGCTTCATGTCACAAGTGCCTCTAACTGTCGCGGTCCATTGACCGCGTCCTCGAATTTCGAAGTCCAAGTAGCGATGAACTGTCTTCGTCAACAAATCAAACCAGCGTTTTCTCGGAATGTCTACTGACGTCCAGCGTTCAGTTCTCCCAACGAATACCTTTTTCAGAATCCGTTGTTCATGTAGCCAGCTTATTGTAGTTTCTGCAGTTGTTCAGTCGTTGAGACCTGCAGCTCATCAAAAATTTCATACAGCTCATGATATATCAAATTCATCATTGGTCCTTGTCCGGTGCCACTCCGATTATTCACCTCAGGACCCGTCGCTCAAAGGTGTTCAATATATTCGCGTTCAATATATTCGAACCCTAGAATGGCTACACAAACCTTCTGGTAGGAGCACTCTCTTGCTAACTCAACTTGTTATCTTTTAAGACTGCGCAAACATAATGCGCCACATGGTTCCAGTTGTCAACGGTTCCAAAATATTTCCAATCAGCTGCCAGGGAGACTTCTTCTATTTCCTTTTAGCGGTACCGGTGTAGCCTGTTTCATCTTTTGCATTCAAAAAATGTTTGGCAAGCATCGTCTTCTTCTCCTACACAAAACCTACAGTCGGGGGACCGCGACTTACCAATCTTGTGGAAATAAGGCTGTTCAAGCTAACCAAAGAGATAGAGCACGGAGAAAAAAATGGGTTTAAATTTTTACTTTGTTAGTAAAACTAAGGATATTTACAGAATTCGGGGACTGCGCGTATCAACAAGGACATCGAATACAAATACAAAACTGAGCCCGACAAAAAGTTTGATCAAGTGAAAAGCGGACTATACGAGATGGTATGTGAAAATTACTCCAAAAATTACATAGGGCAGATAAAGCAATTCCTATCAGAGTCCACGAGCACATGCGGGAAGCAGATTACACAAAAAGTGGGGAAAAAAGACCACGTACAAATCAACCGCTGCAAAACACATGGTGCACCACGGGCCCAAAATGCAGTGGAAGGTAAAGGAAAAAGTAAGCAGCAAGAATTTGGATGTGTGTAGGAGCCTCTATAATCTGTAAACAACGGTAGATAGCCATAAATACAAGTAGTTGTGATGGAAAATAAACAAGAACGTTACTATAAAATATCAGCCATTGGACCGACATATTCAAATAGGCTTAAAAAGTAATTTGTATTATAATTTTAAGGAAAAATGGCTAATCAAAATTAGGTACAGGGATTACAAATCTAGAGAAAGAGGGTAAAAACCAACCATCATAATTGTTCAAGCACGTACGTCTCAAAATAATTTTGTGCTCCACTCTTTTTGAGGGGATTCCAGGATAAAACATTTATCACAACAGCAAAAAGTTGGATAGACTTAGAGATACGTTCATGTCAGAAGGATTTTGTAGAACTCCATTTTAAGCGACAAACATTTTGTTCCAACTTTGTTAAAATTATTGACTGACCGCAATCTTAAATGTGTTTTTGTTATTCATCTTATATAAAAATTTGGAAAAGACCCAATCAAAAGCATAGTGTGTGTCTCAGTGAATAACCCATGTAGTAGAAAAACGACGCATGATTGTTGTCATCTGAGGAAATTAAAACGGCTATAACTCTAGCGAATTTTATTGAAAATAATAGAATATACGTTTCACATCGATGTGAAATGAGTTGAAATCCTATTTCCATTAATTTTTTGACCACAACAGCTTTTCGTCTTTTTCATCCATTTCTTGACTCAAACGACTTCCTTGGTTCACATGAATGCCAAACAGAAAGAAATAGATTTGGCTGAAACTTGGTGTGCGTTCATTCAAGAGGTGCTACTAACTAAACATGAATGCATGTGCATTTTTGTTACTTCGGAATACGTCTTTTTGTTAATAAACTTTATAATTAATCTTGTGCATTTTAATTTATATGGACACACAGTGAGCTCCAATAGTAGTGAATCCCTACAGTAGTGACTCGGTGATGAGTGCCGATGTAATTTCCTGTCAGTTTGAACATTTACGCAGAAAAACGCAAATTCACCAGCTAACACTGAAAATGGCTACCGGGCCGAACAACTCCGTAGACACGCCGAGGATATCAAAAGTTCCAAGTGCTACGTTATCCCCCATTGCGCTGAGGCCTTTGACAACTGCGAATCTGTCTGTGAAGGCACCTCAAATCACCAAATTCCTGCGTTTTACAAATTGGAACCGGAAATTCAGTTCGAGCACGTGGAAGCCACTTTCCACGCAAATGGCATCACGCAAGATAAAACAAAATTCTAGTATGTCATCCAGTATGCCAAACCGGAGATATTACCGCATGTTATTTAAACTGCAAGAAATCAGCCGCAGGAAAACAAGTGTAATGCTGTCAAGGAGCGTATACTAGCAGCGCTCGCAGAATCTAGCGAATCAAAGCTTAGACATTTATTCCGGGGGCAAAATCTAGACGGAAGGAAGCCATCGCACTATCTTTAGCATCTTCGAAATACAGGAGGAGAGCAACTGACGAATGCAACACTGCGATCGCTCCTTTTGGAGCAGCTACCTGAGAATATTCGAATTGTTTTGATAATTTCAATCGAGCCCAACATTGACAGGCTTACAAAGATGACAAATCTAATAATCGAGTTGCAGCAACTACCCACCGGCCATTGCATATGTACAAAAACGAAAATTCCGAAGTAAGAAAAATACGTGCGTATATGACCGCGGTTAGAGTTGGACAGAGAGTGACGCAAAGATAAATCAAAAACTCTTCTTGGTTGCCGATCTATACAGCGGCTACATTTGAATATTTATTGATCACTTGTCATGTTGCTATATATACGAGCTGGTGGTGCCACCATCGAACTTTGCACGGACTTCCCAAACGCCCCTCATCAGAATCTTTGAAATAACTACTTAAATGGTTGATTTCATCCAATTTAATGATACTAATAGAGTTTTACTGACGAAAATGTTAAATACTACTATTGTTAGCAAAGTCTAACGAGGTTTAACTTTTTAAGTGATTTGTTATTGGATCTACGTGGATAATTTTCAGAGCCTAGTAAAAGAAATTTTAACATAAACATACTCGTTTTGCACCCCGTCTGCCCGTCCGTCTGTTTGTACGTGCGTCACAGCAAGTTTCTTCAGAAACTAAACGAGCTATGAAACTTAAACTTTATAAAAACGTTTAAGTTTTATCAAATATTTCAAAGTTTTTTAAGGGGGGTTCCTCTTCATAATGGAGTGGCCCTCAAAATTTTTTTTCTTTATCAAATGTAGTCGAGTAAGATATTAAAGAAAGGGCTTGATTAGCACTTTCAGAATTTGAAACAAATAGGAAATTTTCTTTATAAGGGGTTGAAAGAGAGGCAGAATGCACGAACAATCGTTCCCATTTAAAACAGCCGCTATTTTGTTTTGCGATTAATAATGTCACTAATTGAACAAAGATATTCATCATACACATCATCCCTGAAAAGTTCATTTAAATACTAGCAAACCCGTAGTTTTTGAGTCGGTAAAAAGCGCATATTGTTCAATAGCCATTTCTTTCCACAGTAATGCAGCACATATTGTTCCGTAGGAGTGTAGGAAAATTTAAACTATTATAGCTTCGTTAAATACCATTGGATCTTATTAAAACTTTTAGGACCAATCAACCTTATATACATAAGATAACGTAAAGAGCACCGAAAATTCGATTGTCACGGCTGCGATCGTTACTAAAGCGACCGATGCAAGGGTCACAAGTCCCGGCAAAGAGTGACCAGACACCGCGTGATTGTACCGCCACCGTTGAAAATGTGGCGGAAGTACTGCACTCGGAAACGGAACGCGAAAACCTCTCCCAAGGATGGTTGCAAGGTACGATTGCGGCCCACCGTTACGAAGAGGAAAGACTACTTCGAAAAGCGGGAGATGTTCTGAAAAGAATACAAGCTGCGTGCGACTCCCCAAAAATTAGCAAAGTAGCAAAGGAAGGGCTCCTTGAACTAGAGGAGCTCCTAGATCGCATAAGGCACTATCGGCGGAGCTGGTTAAGGGCCGAAGATGAACAGAAGGCTAAAGAGGCGCTTGGGGCGAAATCTAAAGGCGACATGCAGATAGCTCCATCATTAAAAGTCAATAAAAGAATGGCGTCTAGCCCAATCGAAGGATTGGGATAAAATAAGGAAGGAAGAGGCACTTGACGGGCGTGGAGCACCAGATCGGGGGTTCCAGACAGTGCTTACAAAAGGAGCGAAGAAAGCCGCAAAGAAACTCCTTCAAAAAAAGCCAGAAAATAAAATTCGCACGGACGCCCAATTAGAAAAAGGACGTGATGCAAAACAGGAGAGGCAGAAGCCCCGACGAAGACCCCGGCAGCAGGCATTGCTTGTAAAGCCCCAAGATGGCCGATTCTACGCGGAGGTGCTGCGGGACATCAGGGGAAACGTAAGGCCCGAAGACACCAATACTACCATTGAAGTAGTACGACCAACGCGGTCGGGCCACATACTGGTCGAATTCGGAGCAGAGGCCGGCAATAAAGAAGCATTCTGTAACGCAGTAAAGAAAGTCCTCGGCAAAAGCGCAACTATAGCCCCGCTCGAGCCGATGGCAACGATCGAAATACGGGACATTGACTGCGTGACGGATCTGGCCGAGGTAGAAGAGGCCATCAAAAGGGAGTTCCCTAGCGTGGGAAGGATCAAAGCGAGACTGACACCAGAACACAACAGGGGACAACGCATGGCCATAGTTGACTTGACCGAAAAGGACGCCGAACAATTCCTGAACAAGGGCAAAGTACGAATAGGGTGGGTTGTCTGTAGGATACGGTGAAGAGCAACGCCTCTTCAATGTTTCAAATGCCTTGGTTATGGTCACACCACACAAGTATGCAAAGGACCCGATAGGAGTTCTCTATGTTACAAATGCGGTGAAATGGGACATAAAAGAAAAGAGTGTACGAAGGAGGCACACTGTATACTTTGCAAGGATGCTGATCCAAGACCTGATTTTGGACACGTCTTGGGATCAGGAAAATGCCGGGTGTTCCAGGAAGCCCTAGCCAAGGCAAAATCAGAGCTTCGATGACCCGCATCCTGCAGCTAAACCTACACCGCAGTTCAACCGACCAAAATCTGCTTGAGCAGTTTGTGAGGGACAGGAAAGCCGACTTCTTGCTGCTGAGTGAGCAACACCATAATAAAAGTCCTGCATTATGGTACTCTGATGAAACTGGTACTGCCGCTATCTGGGCTCGGAACAGTGATTTTCAAGCGGAGAGTTGTGGACGGGGGGATGGTTTCGTGTGGGTTCGGTGCTCAGGGATCACCTTCTTTAGTGTCTACCTAACGCCTAACGAGCCGATATCATCTTCCCAAGCCAAGCTTAATGCTCTGGAGGGCGCTGTCTCGAACGCAGAGGGTAAAGTGCTCGTTGGGGGCGACTTCAATGCTAAAGCAATCGAATGGGGCATGCCTCGGACGGATCCGCGGGGAAAACGAATCCTGAAAATGGTGGCCAGGACGGCCCTCGTCGTACTAAACTCCGGAAATACGCCGACTTTCCGCCGTATTGGCTGTAAGGGAACTATACCGGACGTGACATTCGCCTCGGAGTCCTTAGTACGGAGGATACACAACTGGAAAGTTGAAAGTATTAGAGGACTACTCAGCCAGTGATCACCAGTGCATTCTGCTTGAGATAAGTGATGCTACCTCCCGACGTCCGTGCTCTCGGCCTTCGTCAACTGGATGGAACATTGGAAAAATGGACGTCGAGAGGGTCGCCAAGGTTCTCACAGCAGGTGAGCCGCTGCAGGGAGCTCCGGAGGGGACGGAAGAACTGGCAGCTCAAGACGTGGTGAACTCTATTATGAGCATAATCACGACTGCTTGCTGCGCTTCTATGCCCCGCCGAAGACCCCGGCACGGCAAGCCCCCAGTGTACTGCTGGCCTACTGAAATCACTGAAAAGCGAAGGAATGTCACAAGCTTCGGCGTGAGGCTCAACGGGCGCGGAACCGTGACGAGGCATGCAACCAGGTGGCAGCATATAAGTCAGCCAGGAAATGCCTTCGCAAACTGATCAACAGTAGCAAGGCTCGCTGCTGGCAAGACCTAGTGGACAATGTGAACAAGATCCGTGGGGCCTTGGCTACAAGCTGGTCATGGGGAAACTTGGTGCCCTACGGAAACCTTGTATACATGACGCGGAAAAGATGGACGCGATAGTGCGGGGACTCTTCCCCGCCCATCTCGTCCGTGTTGACGCTGCCCATGGTGAAACACCAGTAGAGTGCCCACTCTTCACACTGCTGGAACTAGAGGAGGCAGTCCTCTCCTTGAAAGCGAGGAAGGCTCCAGGTCCAGATGGTGTTCCAGCTGAGGCGTTGCGGCTCGTCTATCACCATTGTCCTGACTTGCTGCTCAGCACATTCAACGCTTGCCTACGGGACGGGGTTTTACCGGTACGATGGAAGGTAGCGAGGCTCGTACTGATCAGCAAGGGGAAGGGAAATCCTGAATCGCCGTCTGCATATCGCCCGTTATGCATGCTAGACACAGCTGGGAAAGTGCTAGAGAAACTCATCAAGGGAAGACTCACTGACGCGATTCGTGCTGCTGGGGACCTATCTCCTCGGCAGTACGGCTTTAGAGCAGGACGTTCTACCATTGATGCGATTGCAGAGGTGGTGAACGCGGTCCAAAAGGCAGAGGCATATAGTCGCACCAAGCGACGGATCGTCCTGTTGGTGACACTCGACGTCAGGAATGCCTTCAACTCCGCTAGATGGGTGGATATTCTGGACACGCTGGAAAACTCTTTTCAAGTTCCAGAATATCTAATGTGGCTTTTGAGGAACTACATAAAGGACCGAAGCCTGCTCTACGACACGACACAGGGCCAACAAAGGATGGAAATTACATCGGGTGTTGCCCAGGGATCTATCCTTGGTCCGGACCTGTGGAATGTGTCTTACGATGGGCTACTGAGACTTGAGATGCCAGATGAGTCGCGCTTGGTCGGCTATGCGGATGATGTTGCGGCTCTGGTCACTGGATGCACCGTTGAACAAGCGCAACTTAGGCTAGGTATGCTAATGCGCCGAGTGAGGGACTGGATGACTGCTCGCGGGCTCAGTTTAGCACTGGAGAAAACCGAAGTGGTCATCTTGACAAAAAAGAGAATCCCTAGAGTAAGGATGATCAGTATTGGAGGTATACAAATCGAATCGAAGCCAGCGGTGAAGTACCTGGGGCTACTGATCGACTCGAAGATGAGTTTCTCTGGGGCAAATCAGGGCAACGGCTGAGAAGGCTGCTTCTGGAATATCGGCCCTGAGTCGACTTATGGCCAACGTAGGGGGACCCAGCCCATCAAGAAGACGCCTGTTGATGAGTGCTGTAGGGTCAGTGCTACTGTACGGAGCAGAGGTATGGGGCGACGCTCTCAGCAAGGAGGTATACCGAAAACGATTGGCACAGGTACAGAGAAGAGGAGCACTGAGAATTGCATCTTCGTATCCAACAGTCTCCGACTCGGTGGTGAGAGTGATTGCAGGCGTGATTCCTGTCGCCCTCCTTGCTAGAGAGCGCCGCGCTATTTACCTCCGCCGAAACGAGGATGCGAGGGAGATGGTTGTCCGCGAGGTGAGACAACGCTCGCTCAACGATTGGCAGCAGTCTTGGGTGAATTGACCGAAGGGAAGGTGGACTGCGTGCCTCATCCCGGACGTGAGACCGTGGCTAAATCGAAGGCATGGTGAGACTGACTTCTAGCTGACCCAGCTTTTGAGCGGGCACGGGTGTTTTCAGTCTTACCTGCACAAGATCGGTAAGTCACGGTCTCCCGATTGTCGGTTTTGCCCAGGAGAGGAGGACAATGCCTGTCACACATTTTTTGCGTGTACAAAATGGGCCAGGCTGCGAAGGGAACTCTACAGGGAGACGGGAGAGCCCACCCCGGATAATATAGTTGCGGTGATGCTCGAATCGGTTGACAAATGGAACCAGGTGGCACATTATGCTCGGGCAGTCCTGAAATATAAAAGGGACTCACAGCAACCGGAGGCGCTGGGGCTGGGGGATCGCTCTTCTGGCATTTCCTCTTCCCCTCTTCCCTCCCGCTAGGAAAGGGACTCCCTAGCTTGAAGGCGCCCCACGGCGTAACAAAACGAGACCTGGCCCGAAGTAATGTGTCAAACGGTTCCAAGCTAGGTTCTCAGATTGACAGGGGAGGTGTTTAGTCGGTAGTCCAAGGGTATCCTCCATGGGAGTCCCACACTGCCAGACTCGGCGGGCGTAAATGCCTTCACCTCCCTACCACAAAAAAAAAAACCTTATATACATAGTAATTTGTACATAAAATTTCATTTAATTTAAGGGTACCGTGATGGTTTTATACAAGGAACTGGAGAATTGACATATCATACTTTTATTGAAAAAGGCTGACCGAATTTTGACCTCTGACGTATTTGTTGTTGTTGTACTCATATGGAGCTAGTTCCATGATTTTTAATTGAATTTTGGGAGGATCGAGTCTGAATATATTCAAGCTGATGTCCACTACTTTGTTATGTTCCTTGCACAATGTGTTAATTTTTAATAGAGTTGTTTGGTTTATCCTCCTTTTTCCAATTCTCCTTCTCCCTCTGCTTTGTAGCACTACAGCCCCTCTCAGGCGTTTGCTTCTTGCAACAAGCACCTCCACCTATCATAGTTAATTGACCACGCCCTTGGCCCCCATCTAGCTTCGCTCCAATTATCCACCTCGCCTTTCGAAAGCGTACAGTATGTTTGTAGATGCTTGGGATAGGGTGCATGTTTCACATCTAAAGCAAAGCACAGGTTGTATCACCGATTTTTATACTTAGAGCATTATTCTGCTGTGTACGCAGCTGATCATCAGGATCGTCAAAACCGAATTAAAGATTGTATTTTATTTGCAAGCAGTATTATTCAGCGTATTTTGTCTCTTTTATTACCGGTGCTCATTATTTTGCCACTTCAATATACAAATTTGCTCACATTTATGATATTGTATTCGCCAAGTGTGATATTTTAAGTATTTAATGTAGTTTTCTTCGACTATGTTACGAGCTTTGTTTTATCCTCATTGATTTATAGCCCTAAGAGCTTAGCTTTGCTGTTGACTTTCAGGAAAAGTTCTTTGCCAGTTCTTAATGATTATGACAAAAGGTTGATGTCACCCGCATAGGCTACAACTTGGTTCGATTCGTATAGTAATGTTCCTCTTGCATCGACAAGGAGCTATCTTATGACGTATACCAGAGCCAAATTAAATAGCAGTAGGGCCAGCAAATCTCCCTGCTTTAGTCCGATACTAACATAGTGTCAAAGGCATCGGTGAGTTGGTTATTGACGCAGACTTGGGAGGTCATTGCCGTAATTTACATTTTAGTAAGATGGACCAATTTGGCTGAAACGCCAAAGCAAAGCTTTATTTGGTATAGTACGTTACGATCAATACTGTCGTAATTGCTTAAAGTCAAGGAAAGTCTGGTATACATCTATGTTGAACTCCTAGCATTTCTCAAGTACCTACTTGACTGAAAGCAATTTGTCTATCTTTAATCTACCTGCTCTAAAGCCACCTTGATGCCCCTTAATAATACTGTTAGCATATAATCTGATTTGATTTTCTATGATTTACGAAAATATTTTGTACGCCATACAAAGCAGTGGAATGCGTCTATAATTTTCGCACTACAGTTTGCCACCTATTTTGTCGATAGGGAGTATAATTGATTGGCTCCATTTGGTAAGCACACCCGTATGTTCTTGTTGCCAAACTTGCTAAATGACTTTGTGGACACGGTTGCCACCATATTTTAGATCACCACTGCCACCATATGCAATGAGCTTTACTGGAATCTCAACGATGCCCGGTGCTTTATTAATCTTGTGGGCTTTGATGGTAGAACAAACTTCATCCAGAGTTAGTTGGGTCAATGGAAGCTCTCCGGAAATATCTACAGGCTTGCGGTGAATTCAGGAGGCTTTCGAAGTATGGTATCCATTTTTCCTTAATCGTGTTTTTGTCAGCTATAATGTATCACGGTGGAGCGTGGTCTATGGCAAATAACTTTGTTTCAAGCTTTTCACTGCTTTGTCTTCTTGTTTTGTGTTGTTGCTTGCTAGACTTTCATCGATACTTCTCAATTGGTCATCATAGTATTTTCTTTTCTTAATTCTTATTACCCTTTTTTCTACACTTCTGATATTTTCAGAATATTCTCTCTTCGGCCTGGTTTTCTTACCTAAATATTGTATGTACGCCCTATTCTTTTTATCTAGCGCATTCTGGCACTCTTATCGAACCAATCATTCCTTTTGTGCCGGGCTTGATGTCCGCTTTCACTTCCATCCATAGCTCGTCGCTTGTTTTCAGCGATGTATCTGATATGATGGGAGCTAGCTCATTGTCGAAGGTCTCCGTGAAATTTTTGACCACACACGCCGCTTAGAGCCTTTTGATCTAGAAGGCTGGTCTTCACCGAATACTTCATGATTTGAGTCACAGTTGGCTTCCGGTGTGCACTAACGTCAAGTACACTCGAAGGCCAACTTTGTTGGACCAAAACATGGTCAATATTGCTGTGTATATTGCCATCTAGTGATACTCAGGTCATTTTATGCGTGCGCCGATGTGCGCAGCAAGTCAAGCATATGACAAGGTTATTGCTACATGCACAGGCAATCAAGTACTGGCCGTTGTCATTTGTTTCGTTGTAGTGGCTGTATCCTCCAGTCGTTCCCCAATGAGATAGCTCATTGCTGGTTGAAATCACCCAGAATTACTTTTGTGTTGCTTGTAGGCAATGAGTCAGTGAGTCTTTCTAGAAGATTGCAAAACGTTTCCTTCGTTTCTTTGTCGTTTTCTCCCAATTATTCTTCTTAGCACTACAGTCCCTCTCGGGCCTTCTATTCCTGCAAATAACGCCTCCAACTGTCTCGGTCCATTAACCACATCCTCCAATTTTGAAATCCAAGTAGTGATGAACTGTCTTCGTCGATCGAGCCAGACCAGCGTTTCCTCGGTTTCCCACTGGTTTCCGGCCTTCAGTTCTCCCAACGAATACCTTTTTTGTTATCCATTGCTCGTCCATACGATTCATGTGTCCAGTCCATTGGAGCTTCCGCAGTCTAAATATCGTTGAGACCTCCGGTTTGTCAAAAATTTCATACAGCTCATGGTTGTTTCGAATTCACCATTGGTCTCCGTCCAGTTTCGCTCCGATTATTTGCTTTAAAACCCGTCGCTAAAAGGAATTCAATATATTTGCAGATGCTTGCGTTAGGGTCCAAGTTTCATACCCATAGCATAACACATATATTATCATAGATTTGTATACTTAGAGCTCTGTTTTCTTGTGTATAAAGCTGGTCTTCAAGATCGTCTAAGCTGTATAAAATATTTTCTTCCAATTAATCGATATTAATTAGAGATTTTCATTCGATGATCGAATATTGTTTAAACTGAGAGTGCTTTGTGGGCCATGAAATTTTTGAGTAGTATATGGTTTTAAAACTTGGGGTTAGTTTTTTCAAAATGTATAGCAATTGTATGACATTTGAATTCGTACAGTATACTTCCTTTCTATTGGCTTCATCATGCCAAATTTTAGAAATTTCTCAGGGACTTGATTTTTTCGGCGGGGATTCATGTATTGGTTAAATCAACAAAGTACGAATGTAATTGCTTGTAGACGTGTAGTTTTACCCATTTCGCGTATCTATCTGCTGTTGTTTTTTTATGGTTGGGTAACAAAGACTATTTACGCCTTGAGAGTGGGGCTCCTAGGCGCACAATACATCTGGATTACCCATTAAAATTCTCCCCTTTTAACCTGAGAAACTAGCAAGGATGTTTGACCCGCTTCGCTTTCCTCTCCAACACAAAAAACTGATAGTCGGGGGGTCGTGACTTACCAATCTTGTGTAGATAAGGCTGAGAATATCAATGCCCTCTCAAGAGCTAGGTCGGGTAGACGGTAGTCTCACCATGCGTCCAATTGAGGCATGATCTAAGAACAGAGATGGGGTTCACAGTCCGTCTTCTCATCGTGCTGTTCATCCAGGATTGTTGACTATCATTGAGTAAGCGTTGTCTCTCTTCGCTGGCTAGTGTCACCCTTGATGAATACAATTCAACACTGCTTAGATCTCATAGTTGGAAGACGTCTTCAACGAACTGAGACAATTGCAAGCGCTTTTTGCAGGAACTGAGGGCCCAAGAAGCGATGTATACAAAATAAGATAATGCGGTGATAATGCGGTCTAGCAAGTAGGGCAATTGGTATCATACCTGCAATGTGTAGCACCGCACAATCAGAGACTTTCAGATATGAAGATGTAACAATCAGTCCTCCTCTTTTTAGGGTTTCGTAAAATAATTTTACAAAACCCTACTAGTTTCGTGACCAGTCTGTCCGTCTGTCCGTCCGTCCGTGTGTCACAGCAGTTTTTCTCGGAAACTACTTAAGCTAGAAACATCAAATTTTGTGTGTAGGTGTAAAGTGGTGATCTCTTCAAAATTCAACTACAAAAAAATTTTATAAGGTATTTAAGGGAGGTCTCCCCATATAGAAGAGTGATCCCCCGAAAAAAAAATTTCATTGAAGGTAGCCGATATGGGTATCAAATGTAAGGTCTTGATGAGAACTTTTCAAAACAGGTCTTAGTTTGGCAAAATTTGCTTCGAGGGTTGCACAGGGAGGGGAAATACACGAAAAATTTGGGTCCCCCCCCTCGCGTCTGGTCACCTGTGATTCCAAAAATCTGAAAAAAATCAAGAGTGTAGGCCTTGGTAAGTACAACAACAACAAATACGTTAGAAGTCGAAATTCACTCAACTTTGTTAGTAATAGTATGATTTATCGATTTTATATTTTCTTGAATAAAATCTTAAAGGTATCCTTAAATTCAATGAAATTCAGCACGTAGATGTCTACTTGTAAGATTAATCTATCCTGAAAGTTTCATAAAGATTGCATCACATTTAGCAAAGTTATAGCGGTTTGAATTTTCCTGTATTACTATGGCACAATATGCGCTGCATTTATTACTGTGGCAACATATGGCTATGGAACAACATGCGCTTTTTACCGACTCAGACACTACAGTCTTGCTAGGATTTGTATGAAAATTTCAGGAATGATAGGTGTCATGTATATCTTTGAGAATCGGTTCAGCTAGTGGTATCAGTAATCGTAAAACAAAATAGTGGCTGTTTTAAATGCGAAGATTGAATAATTTTGAGTTATTTTTTCCCAACTTCAACGTTTAAGGTGCATGCTTTGAACACTTGATTCAATTTAATGAATGACTGAAGATGAGTACCTACAATTAATGCTCATAAGTGAAACAAGTCAAGGAGATGGGAGAGAGCTCCTAGCAAAAGGGTTTTGTAACCATTCTAGGATTCGAAAAAAATTGGCCGTTAATCGATGATAACAGTACAGGAGAGTGGCCCCTGAAAAAAAAATTCATCAAACGTAGCCGATATGAGTATGAAATAAAAGTTTTCATAGGAGCTTTTCAAAACAGTTGTTAAACTGTCAGTTTTTGCTTCAGTGGGGGCACAGGGGGGAAATACATGAAAAATGTGTTTCCTCCGTCGCGGATGGACATTTGAAATAATTATCAAGGAAGATATTTATGAGTATAACAATACCAAAAACCTCAGAAGTCGAAATTCGTTCAACTTTGCTAATAAAAGTATGATCTTCTTGTTTCATGTTTTCTCCAATAAAATCGTCTTTGACGTGTTTCTTGATTTAATTCTATCTGGTGACTGCATTTTGTAAATTGAATACAAAACCCTTCTGACATGAGCGTAGGTCTGTTTACCCAACTTGTTTTTGTTGGTTTAAGCACCTCAATTTCCTATCACTCTGTCCATCACTCTTCCTTCATTGCATTATGCTCGTGGACCTGCATTCACATTTCGCCACTTCATCAAGTGTGCCTTCCAGACAATATTCAATACAGTGGTATAAAGGGGCACATAAAATAATGTAAATTAATCCTTTCGTGAACATCAAGTCTCATTTATGATCAGCTTTTAGGGATAAAAAAACTCATATAATACGAAGCATTAAAAAATAACTTCGAGTAACTATCTCTTCAAGTATCTCGCCGATAGGGTCAAAAATGTTCTAAGATATTGTTTGGAAAAATTTTCAGGTCCACGTTCCAATCAGTGTTCATTAAATGAACCTGAGGTCTTTTCTTAAATACCAAAAGTGAGTTTGCTTCCTTCACAATCTCTGGAAAATTATTCTATATACGCAGAGCATCAATCGTAGCATCATTCAAAATCATCGACAATGTTCATCTCTTCTCTGTTTGTGCGCCAGATGTTTTCGGAACAACTTCTTGCTGAAAGCGTCAGCCTATATTTGTGCCCCTTACAGTAGTGCTGATTCTATTGATCCAAAGCCATACAAAGTAATGGTCGCGAAATGAGCTTATTTTCATCCATACGTAAGTGAAATGCTTTTACTACATCCATGCCTTCCTCTCACATGCGAATTGAAATCTCCCCGCCTTTCACGCTGCTACAGAATCCACACATTCAAGTGGCTCTCTAGTTGTTCTCACGAAAATCCCACTCCTCTTATACCTTAACACCCGAATTGTCAACGAAATATCAACCATATGATTGAAAACATATGATTCGTGAAAACTCAACAAAAAACGGGGAGCATCTAATCAAGTTGAATTTGAAATTGTACACAAAAGAATATTTTTAAGATAAACCATGTTGAATGTAGTGCAAAAGCGTTGCAAAAGTTTGCCAGCGATCGCGAGTATTTTTGTGTTGGGAAATGGAAAGTGGAGTGATGAGTGTGGGATTTTGAAAACAGCTATAAGAAGCACGTCAGGGACGTATCCTTTGTAGGGTAACTCACGTTGAATCTTTTATATCGTTTAAGTTAGAATACCGGCACGGAAAATTGATTAAGTTAAAAATGCGAAAATTGATGCGAGACGTCACGTCAAATTTATTTGAAATTCGAATCAACAGCTGATAACGCGCCAACTTCACGCCACATCATAAAGTGCTTCAATTCTCACGATGCATTTCGTATCCATTCTCTCTGACATCTATGTATGGATCTCATCAATAGTCACCTTCTTGATGGGCTGCGTTGCCCTACGTTGTCCATAAGTCAACTTCAGAGCTAATACGCCTGAAACAGCTCTATCAGGTACTTTACCGATGGTACTCTTTCAATACTGATCGTGTTTACTCTTGAGATTCTCTCCTGATTGGTTTTCTACAATGCTCGGATCTACCTGCTGTTGAGAACACAGTGTATGCCATTTGATTTTTAGGGTTTTGTACTAAAATACAAAACCCTATTGCCATCACGAAAATGTACGAACTTTTCGCGTACCCTCCTCGCGATTGGACACCTTCCATCCGAAAAATCTGAAAAAAATCATGAATATAGGCCTTAATGAGAACAACAACAACAAATACATGAGAAGTCGAAATTCACTCAACTTTGTTAGTAATAGTATGATTTTTCGATTTTATGTTTTCTTGACTAAAATCTAAACGGTACGCTTAAATTTAAAGTTTCATAAAGATCGAATAGTATTTAACGAAGTTATAGCGATTTTAATTTCCCTGTATTACTATGGAACAATGTGCGCTGTATTACTATGCAAACATATGGCTATGGAGCCATATGCGCTTTTTACTGACTTAGACACTACAGCTTTGCTAGGATTTGCATGATAATTTCAGAAATGATAGGTATCATGAAGGTGAGTACATACAATTGAAACAAGTCGAAGAGGCAGGAGAGAGCTCTTGGCAAAGGGCTTTGTAACCATTCTAAGATTCGAAAAAGCAGGCCATGAATCAATGATTACAGTACAGAGGAGTGGCCCCTGAAAAAAAAATTTCATGAAACGTAGCCGATATGAGTATCAACTGAAAGTTCTTTATGAGAGCTTTTCAAAATAGTGGGGTCACAGGGGGGGGGGGGGGGAATACATGAAAAATGTGTTTCCTCCCTCGCGAATGGACACCCGTGATCTAAAAAATCTGAAAAAATTCAAGGGGATATTTATGGGTAGAACTGTATCAAATACCTCAGAAGTGAAAATTCTTTCAACTTTACTAAGAATAGTATGATCCTCGAACATGACATGTAGAGTACAAAACCCTTCTGACATGAGCATAGGTCGGTCTACCCAACTTGTTTATACTTAAGAAAAGAAGAAAATGTTATATTCAAGAGATAGCGTCACCATCGGTTCATTATACACATACACACCATAACTCAAGTGTTAATGCACCGTGTGAATATTGATTACACGTCCATCTATAAAATGTAGACCAATTTAAGCTATAATAACACTTACCGTCGTGCATTCATTTTTTCCGAAAAAGATAATTAGAAAACTCTTTTCAGTCCCCATTAAATAATTTGATATTTTAGACCCAAAAGCTTATTTCTAATTGTTGATGGTTTCTTTCTGATATTTTAGGCAAATTCTATATTTTCCAGTGACATACTTATATCAAATTCTAAAAATAAGGAGACATTCTATTAGACTTCTCTGCCACTGCTATCTTCCACATACGTTATTCAATTAAATTGACCACGAACCGGAAATGAGGTTCTTTGAGAAGATTAAATTACATTTGACCAAGAAATACACACCTTCCCAATTTAGAAAACCACACCAACTCCTTGTAAGTGAATAGGGAGCTTTTCCTTGCTGATGGACATGTTCATTTCAACACTAGAGTAAATACACTGAAACTATCCATGTATCTTCCTAAACGAAAAACTTCCGGTCGACTTCTTGGCAGTAACGCCGTTAGGAAATGTCTGGTGTTTGTAGTTATTGCTGCTTCCTTGCCAGTGTTATTTTGCTGAACTTGTTAGTATGCATAAGTTGTCTGAAAATATGCTGCAAACCCACATAACCAACTTTTCTTGGCCAAGTATCCATAATGAATAAGATGCAACTGAAGATTTATATTCAGCCGAAGATTTATGATATTTATGTTGGTGGTATTCATAGTTTCAGTAAATGGAATTGAAGATTGTAAGAAAAGGGAACAGTGGAGAATTATAGCATCGTTAAAACGAGTGTACCTTCAGCAAAATAATGTTGTTTTGCATAATATTCCTGAGAAAACAACAAAAATATATATGTTAAACTAGAGGTTGTCATATAATAATATTTTTGTGTAAATATGAAATAAAGATTTTATCCTGAACTACATTTCTTACCTTCAAAAGTGACCTTTGATAAGCACCACATAGTCATTGCTACAGTATGGAGCAGAGAATAAGGTAACGTTTTCAGCGAGGAGATATGGCAAAAATGCCTGGTTCAAGTAACATATGTACAAATACGGATAGCACTAAGGATTGCACCTGCATATCGGACACCGTCTGGATCGCCGGAGCTGGCTTTCGCTAGGCTTAGCCCCCTTACTTTCTATGCTGAAGATCATAGAGAGGAAGATGGCACTTACCACTCATCTTCTGTATCCAAGAAAAGTTGCAAGCTATTTAAAAAAAAAACATCTTGTTGGCACCTTCAGCCAGAAAGCCGAATTTCTTGTAGACGCCCTTCATTTCAAAAAGCAAGTAATAATTTGATTCGCCAGCACTTTGAAAGTCAAAAACTGTTTATAGAAAATATTGTGTTTTATAAATACTTCCAATGTAAGCTTTTTCAAACGTTTCCATAAAAATATATATTCAACACTTCAGTTGCTACTAAAATAACGAATTTCGCTTACTTTCTGAACCATGGGGGCCACCACTTTTAATTTAAGTGTTTAATTTTTTACAAAGATGCCTGTCTTAGAGTTTCATCAATCACTGTGCCAAATCTCGTAAAAATCGGGCTTTCACTCTAGACAGCGCAAAAATTTTGAATTCTTATTAAAAATGTCACCTAAAAATATTCAGTTTACATATTTGAATTTTTTTAAATTTCATCCGATTTTGATAATTTTTTGTATAAAACAAGAACCTTTTCGAGAGAAGTTTACTCTCGAGAGGTTTACCGAAAAAGAGTTCTTTCTCTCCGAATAGTTTAATCCACACATGTCATATTATCGTTCAAGCAGTTTTGACAGGAAAAAGGGCAAACTGTTCACCCACAGGTCCTGACAGTTGGGGAATTTCTTCTCTAACAATCCCTTTTTCTCCCTGTTTGGAGTAGAAAAGGGATTCCTGTAACACAATAGTACCTCATAGCATAGAAAAACGAGGGGTGGCCAAAGTAATATGTTAAAAAGTTCTTCTAGATTTTCAGGTTGATAAGGAAGATACTTAGTGGGTCTTACAGAAAACCTTGTGCATTTGGAAGTCCTACTCTTATGGCATAAATAATTTTCACCTTCCAGCCATAAAAAAAAAGATACTTAACTACTGCTGAGGCTAAAGGTCAGTAGTTAGCTATAAAGTGGACAGTGAAAGCTACAAAATATTAGATAAATACTATGCACTCCCATAGAGCAATACCAGTGAGTTGATATTTCATTTGAAGCATTATGTTTGGTTGAAGCATGTTGAACTGAAACGATTATGTGCAGATCATTTGTTAGGATTACACTTGGACGCCATTTTAAGACAGATTGATGACTAAAAAGCTGCAATAAACGCTGGCTTAACCTTAAATAATGTAAAGACTAGTCTTAATAAGTTTTTTTTCTTGAAAAGCCGCTAGTTATTGCTTTTTTAAGTGAGTTCAAAAATTGACTGTATTCTTATTAACCTCACATTTAAAAAGATTGAAAACATAACTCACCGCACGTGAATATTACACCCGAATACTAAAACCTCATTTGCATTGACACAGCAGCTCTTCATGATTATCCATTTCCTAAATATATATCAAAACGTATAAACATCTATGATACAAAAACAAACAATGAAATATGACCAAGAAGTACAAAAATCACAATGCTGCATTATGTTTACCATATGACTAGATGACAATTTTTTCCCCAAGTCCAACTTACAACGGCTTGATTCAAAATTTGAAACCTTTATCTGGTGATTTCCAATTTTTTACATATATACAATTCATAAATAACTTAGCTTAAGAATATTCATGCGGGTTGTGCCTTAAGGCTTTTCCCGGAGCTCAATAGTAATTTACTTTCATTAGATTACAATATTGATTTTTCGATACAACAAAACTTTAAAATGTCGACACGTACTACATTATCAAACATTCATAGATTATAAAAATAATTTTGTTGTGAAATTCATTTGCTCTAATAACTACAGCTTCAAAAATTGAGTTCCTTAAAATTGAGTAGATTATTTCCTTAAGACTACCTTAAACCTACTCATTTGCTGCATCCATTGGGCGGCATTAGCTCTCCTGATTCCCGATTCCACCAGCTTTTCTGCAGATGATTTTATTGGCTCCATTCCTGTCTCCTTATACAGCGCCTCATTACGGTAAGACCGTCCATCCTCCCATCTGTATAGGCCTGTGCAAGCCCGAAAGATTTTTCGCTTCACTTATTCTATCTTGCCCAATTTTGTTTTCGGAGCTCTAATCCATATCATCACCGTATATGTGATGATCGGACGAATAAAAATTTTATTGGCCAAAATATTAATTCGCTTACTCGCTGTTGAATGTTTCCTGAAATGAGGTATAAGAAAATAGTACGCATTAGTCACTTTTCCCAAAATATTAACAATGTGAGCACTGAAGGTGGCTTTCCTGTCGAAAACCACTCCCAAGTACTTCGCGTGCCTAGAGCAGTGCACCATCTACCCATTCAACTTAATCCTGGAGTCACAGATACCTCATGCACGACGACGAAAGCTTTTGTGGGGGTCCTTGAAGACAACTAATTCACTTTTCTTCGCATTTACCTTGATTTCCCATTTCCGATAATATGCAAAAAGAGATTCCAAATATTTTTGGAGCCTCATCCTAGCAAACCGCAAAATGTGCTCAGATTACCACACTAACAACTTGTCAGCGAAGAGGTTCACCTGGATTCCGGGCTTATATTCGTCTTTTATGCCGGGGACATTAGAGATGAATACGTTGAAAATAAATGGGCCTAATATAGACCCCTGTGGGACCTCCAAGTCAAGACGAAATGATTCGGATCTAGCTCCACCAGCCACCAGAAAGGCAGTTCATCTCCGCATGAAGCTGCATATAATTTTTACAATATGGGCCGGAAAGTCAAAATTTATCATTTTGCAGAGAAGCCCATTGATCCATACAGAGTCAAAAGCTTTCTTTACATCAATCAAGCAAGCTACAACAAGCTGATTGTGGTTGCAACTTCTCATTATATCGGCTTGGAGTTTGGCCATAGCATCCACCATGGAGTGGACTTTTTTGAAGCCAAATTGTCTGTCTGGCACAATTCTTACCCCCATATCGACTACGTTAGTACTGCCCGACTTCTTGGGTATTGAAAATATTTTTGCGTATTTCCATTGCTGAGGGAAGTAGTAAATGTTAATGCAGATATTCTGAATGATCGCGAAGAGAACAAAGAAAACATGGGGCGCATATAATTGGAGATGCCCTGCTGATTTTTTTGGAATTTTGCTCCAGTTCCAGCAAAGTAAGTTTCTCAGGACTGACAAATAGACCATGGCCAGTAGGTGCGTCAGACGGATTTGAAACAGAGAACCTGGTCAAGCACAATTGCTCATTGTCTCTGTTGAAATTCGTTGTGGTGCTGCTCACTAACGAAGTAACGGAAGAGTCCTCACTTGCTATCTCTTCTTGAAAAACTTTCACAAAATGTTTTGCAATAGAGTCAGCAATAGCTTTCTCATCCAAGAACATGGATCGATCATAAGTGAGGACCCCGGGCAGCATTTTTCTGCATGTTATCCTATTGATATAGAAAAATATACAAGGACCTGGTTTGATACTTTCCAGGGCCTATTCGTTAGCAAAAGCCGTGGTTCTCCTCGAGATTACTCGGTTTTGAGAAGTAATCACTGGATGAATACGTTCATACTTTCAGTTGACCATATTTAAATTGCGGTGGTAGATTCTTGCGAGTAGCTTTCTAAGCCAACTACGTCTACGATGAAGCTCCAAGATGTCTTCTGGTAAATCTCAATAAAGGTAATCCGTCGAGGATTTCTTAATAGAGATCTTTGAGATGACCGTATTCAGTGTTGAATTTATACAAGTGACTCCCTCATAAATTTCAGGAATAAAAAGATTTTTCGATCTATTGATCGTGATTCCCTTCAATTTTTCATCAAGGCCAGCACTTACTACTGCTCAATCGATTCGCTTGAATGGAATGAAAAGTTGAGGATTTGCAACCTCAAGTTTCACACTCTTTTTTACTCTTAAAGCCAGCTCAACCAAAAGATGGTCGGATTCAGCGTCAAGAACTTCACGCCCGAATTTTCTCCAACTGTGGGAAAGATTTACCAGATTAGCAGACACAATGAAGAAGGCAATAATAGACGAACCTTGGCGGAAGGTAGGCTCTCTCAGGGTAATCAGTATGAAATCCATATTTAATTGAACCCAGTAAGAAATAGCTATCCCATAGCCATTGGATGCATTTAAATCACCTCCCACGGCAACGAAATTGAATTTTTTGCACAGAGTAAGCACTGTTTTCAAGTTGTCAATGACTTTCCTCACCGAGTACTCATGTCAAACATAGATCCCCACGAACGCAAATGTGCACCCTCCCAGCATGGAGCTTATTATTTCTGCTTCAATACATTTCAGACTTGGAAGACAGCGCATTTGGACCTTCAGGTGATCTTTGCGAACCATAGCAACTCCATGACTTCCCTCTGGATCATTACGCCTGATTATCTTGTATTTTCCCAGATGCACTTTGTGTGTTTCTTTGAGTCTTTTTTCCGAGATAAACAAGAAGTCTGGTCTATGGGCGTTTAAATATTCTTGAACAAAATTCTTTTTATAACGTGGAGCTAGTGAATATATCATGAGAATCATATTGCGGTAATTCTGCGACTGCTGGAGTTGCTGCATTGGTTGCTGTTTTTGGTGCCATAGAAGCTCAGGTTCAGGCTGCTTCTTTGCACCTTACAAAAGGCTAGAGTACGAGACTCCTGCACGTACAATATTTTTTATAGAGACGGTGATGAAATCCCTCGTTTCCTCTTTTTCCTTTTGGAGATTCTTCCTCCTCTTTTCAACTTCTTTTGCTTTAGGACAGCCTCTGAAGCCCACAGGGTGCCCCTTAGCATAAAAGTTCACACAGATGATCTCATCTTTTTTCTCATCCTTCGAGACTGGACTTATGTTGCCTGTCGCATTTTGTGCATCTAACTTCAAGTCCGCGGTTAGAAGCGACGTGGCCAAATCTTTGGCAATTGAAGCGCTGGGAAGTGCAAGTTTTCTGCAGATGTTCCCATTGTATCTTTTATACAAACAGAGACTTTATGTCAATCACACCCTTCACTTCAAAGTCCGATTTGACAAGGAATAAGAAAGGTGAACGCGTCCTTTTTTCCCTCCTAGAGGTTGTAGTGAAGAAACTTTTTTCCGAAACGGTATCTTCGCCGAGATATTCCTTCAGCTCACTCGTTGTGTGAGTTGTGCACGCCTTGGAGCAGGAGAGTCAATTTTCTCTCTCTTGAAAGAGTGTAGGTGTAGCAAGCCACCTTCGCACACTTCAAAAAATTAAAAAGACTGGTATGATCCTCAGCCATTTCAGGGTGGAGTGAAGTTTATGAGGAGCTGTTCACGACCACTTTGAATTCTGGCTGCTTTTCAGAGTTTCGTGTCCCTGCCCTTTTGATGCTATCTCTAAAAGTCTTCAAGTCAAGCCTCTAGCACACTATAAAAGGTACGCTCTCTTTTTGGTAGCAGCCATGCTTGGCTGCTGCGCTTCAATTTCTCTTTGTTTTCCTCAAAGTTCCGGCCTTCCACCTGGCCTGGATATGACTCCAACAAACTGGCGGAAGCATTTTTCGCTGCCTTTTTGAGGTGGGAAAAATCCCGTTCTCTCACTTCAAGGTTCTTCGATACCATTGAAGTAGACTCCTACGTTCAAGACCCTATTGGCGTCTTTCTGGCTTCTGGCCTAACGATAGCCTCCACCTGGTCACCACTGTCCGAGGAAGTTCCAACCTCGTCCATCTCCATATCATTTGAGACTTTCGGCACTTGCAGTTGCATCTTGCAACTAGCAAGAAAGTCTAGAATAAAGTCCTCCTTTATATCCCCCCCTCCGAATTTCTCACAGAAACCCTGCAGGATTTTCCTCGCTTTCCGCATGAAGCTAGATTTAGCGGCGGAGAATCCCCCATACTCATGTTTTCCCCCATACCCACAGACAGAACTTGGAATACTGTCGCGGGAAAATGAAAGAAAGTAAAAACCGCACTTATTGCTTTTGTTGAAGGCTATATTTTTGCTATTAATGCAGCTTTTTTCTTTTAATATAGTGTTTTTCAGTGTGCGAGCGAATCCTTTTGAGGTGTGGCAGTCTTTGAAGGGGCAGTGCTCTAATTTATATTCTATTGCCTATTGGTTTCTCATCATGATGGCTACATCTTGCCCCAGTTAAAGACTCTTTCCGGTGCTGGTTCAATTATAACGGACAACAGGACCCCGCCCTTATCAATCACCTCCACCAAGCGACCTTTTTGGTGGCAACATCTCTTGAAGTATAGAAAGCAGCTTCAAACATTCAATAATTTTTCGACTTTCGTATCAGCTGTAAAACTTAACCTTGTACTTTTAAGTTTTCATAAATATTTTTTTACGTAACTATGCTTGTTTCATTTCACTCGATTGCTCTGATAACTACCTTTGAGGTTCGATTTTGTACAAGCATTCTTTGCGTCTAACACTGTTTATGCCGTAATTTCTTCTTCTTTAATTTGACATAATCGAGTCGATTTCTCAAGTGTCGATGTGTTTCACGTGATATATCGATACGACGATACCTTCCTTTTCAGGCAGACTCGATGCTGAGGAATCGATTCCTTTGTGAGTATCTGCCGCCCTTACACGGTAGTACTGCTACTATTAAGCTCATCAATTTGATGCACATATGCAACAAATTCGTAGTCAACAAATCTCAGTGCATTGTGCAACAGCTCATCATTTTTGAAGGAGTGGACCACCATGGCTATATAAAGACATAACTTCATGGCCTCATCAAGTAACGGAAGCAGCTCAGGCAAGCATTTTGAAGACTTGCCCTAATGTAACATAGAAGCTCGCTGTTCCGAAGATCAGCTTTCACTGCGATTTAAGTAACAAGTACTCCTCACTTCTACGGGTGTTACTTATCACAACTCTAATTCTTCGAACTCATCGACGGCTTAAAAGAAAATTAATTTATTTCCCAGTTATTAACATCACCACTGAAGACCTGGAATAAGCCAAAATTATCTGGATTTACAAAATACAAGGGGCAAACTTTGAATGGAACAACACTCTACCAAAAGGTCAAAGTTTAAAGTATATCATGCATTTAACTGGCCGATAGTGATTGGTAGTGATAGTGTAATCACAAAAGTGGAAAGAGCGAGCAGGAAAGAAGATTCAAGCGAGAAGCAAAAAGAGAAGAAGCAAGCAAACAAAAACGAAGGAGTCTTCTGGGTGAGTGATTTTTGCTTTATCTGGTTGTGAGATCATATTATTTATTTTATTTCTCATTCACATTACAAATATTGAATAGTTGGATAGGGCTCAAAGTGTTTGCGTTTTGTTTGGGCGGGTTGTATATATGACGGATATATTCACAATGGACAAGAGCAGATTGCTCTGCTAATTACTCAGTTCAAAGCTTTGCAAACTGTGCCAAAACAGCCGAGCGAAGTCTTACAGTAGTTGACTTAGGCTCAACAGCAATTAAATGACGTTAACTTGGAGTTGGTAGAAAAACACCGAGTTAATAAAGAGGTTATGGAGCAATTGAGGAATTTGACACTGGCTCAATCAAAAAAGAAAAATAAAAACAAAAAGAGGAAAATGAAGTCTTCATTCTCCTCATCAGAGAGCTGTCCGCTCTCTCCTCCTTCTTCGGAAGAAGTAACAATGGAAGAGGAAACCACAGAGGAAGAAAATGAGTCCATCCAGGAAGACTCTGCTGAGGAGGAAGAAGCATTTCATGCTCTGCCAGCATCGGATCCCTCAATGGCTCTACCAGAGCTGGCCTTCCAGACAATAACTACCCCCACAGCGCCCACCCCATCCAAGTCTTCAGACGATGACAAGAAACGGACAACGGTACCTGTCATTCTTCGTGAGGCTGGAAAGTGGACCCAAGTCCTAAAAAACATAAAAAGACTCAAAAAAATCATGAACCTGGCAAAAGGGTCTACTTGGGGATCCAAATAATTCCACGGACGCCACAAGACCACAAAAAACTGACGAAAAACTTGACAGACACTGAAACTCAATACCACACATATATCCTTCCTGAAGAAAGGAATCTGAATGCCGTCATCAGGGGTCTGTATGGACTGTCGATTGATGACATCAAAGAAGATCTGGAGAACCAAGGGATGGGCCATCCAGGATAGTGAAGGTCCTCCTTCTCAAATCTGAGACGGATATATACAATATAAGGGCAATATATCACCTTATATGCACGGACGAAGCGCAACACCCCCGTGGACGACAAGTTATGTGCTAAAACTGTCAGCAGTTTGAACATTTCTCAAAAATCTGTCACACACAGGCCCGTTGTGTTAAATTTGACGAGCTCCACCATTTTTCAGAATGCGCCAAAAAGCAGAGAAAACGCCAAAAACTGTGCACTGCAATGGAGAACATCCAGCCAACTATAATGGAACAATAGGTAGAGGAGGTAGAATGGTCATTCTTGTGAGAAGGAATGTGAACCATAGTCTCATATTGACACCTACTTTACAAACTTAAGAAGCCACTAAAATTCAAGTGCAGACGGATTCTTTTGAATTTACGGTAGTCTCAGTGTATGGCCACCAACATGCGCCTATACTCATTGAAGATATTACAAAAATTCTGAAAATTTCGCGGTCCGTAACCCTTGCCGGAGGCTTTAAAACCTAACACCAAAGTTAGGGAGCTGTGAGAAGTAAAAGTGCTGGGACTGAGCTATCCATTCATCACAGATTATCCATTAAGCCTGCATATCCCCAACGAGCCAACACATTATGGCTACTGAAATAGTTATCCTCCTGATATCGGTATATCACGCACCTTTGAACACGATCGACGAGCTTTCTTCCGATCGCAAACCGGCACTCTTCTTAATAGAAGGAATAAACATCGACGAACCCGTACAAGCAAAGAGAAAAACTGATTGGCAAGCTTTCCAAGTCACATTGGCTAAAGAAATCATGATTCAACCACCTGAAATAGTCAGCAACACTGAAAAAATGGTAGAAGAAATCACAAAAATAGTAAAGGCAAAAGAGGATAACACAGTCACAACTCTGACAAAGGTTACAAATCCCTATGAACTCCCTAACGGTATGAAGAAATTAATGAGGAGGAGGAATCGAGTCTGGAGAAGGGCTAGAAACACAGGGGAGCCTCGGTCAAATCAAATTACAAACAAAATTTGTGATCTGATATCAAAATTCCGTAATTAACAATAGGAGAGCTTCTTGCAAAATATGAAGCTTAGATGCGACACTTTTTGGATGATTTCCGAATACATTTGTATGAAAAACAAACTTCAAATACCTACAATTCACGGCCCACACGGTACCGAATTCGACAGTTCTGGTAAGACGGAGGCCTTCGCAGATACACGAGAATAGCAGTTCTGTGAAAATTCATCCAATGAAGAGGACCTTGACGAACATGAAGATCACGTCAATCGGCTAACCAACAGACTCATGAGGTCAGACATTGCATACTCCGACCAAATACACAGCACCTATCTTCAAGAGGTAAAAGTCATCATACGAGTACTGAACAGACGAAAAGCACCGAGATTTGATTTCATATCAACTACCATGGTGTAATAGCTCCCGAGTAACATTTTCGAAGTAATAACAGCGACTATAAACGCAATTTTCTGCCTGCAAAAATACCCCAAAATATGGAAATTGGCAATTGTTATTGTTCTTCTAAAACCTGGTAAAAACTTCATGTTTTCACGAAACCGGTGAGTTTTTAGATTATTATCCTCTTTGTCAAAAAAAGTGGAGCGGGTGCTACTAAAACCGACTAACTGAGGTTATTACTAAAAAAGAAATAATTCCAGTAGAATTATTTGGCTTCAAGCCAGCACACTCCACAGATCTCCAGCTTACTAGGGTGGTCTAACACACTAGAATAGAGCTAAACTACAGAAAATCAATGTGTTTGGGTATCTCTGATATAGCTAAAATCTTCGATAAAGTCTGGCATGCAGAATTTATTTACAAAATCCATGGGTTCTAAATGCCACTGCAGCTCACCCAAACCTCTGCTCCTTTCTAAAAGGCAAATCATTTCGTCTTAAATTGACAACCACCTCTCAATCATGCATCGGATTCAAGCCAGAGTCCAACAGGGATCACCTATCTCCCCCATATTATACATTATATTTACTATAGATATACCACCTCTGCCCTTGAATATTTATAGGTCCCTATTTATTGACGATACCGTCATCACGACCAAACTGCAACCATAGACACACTTTTGGAGTATTTTTATAGGTGGAAGATTACAGCAACTGAAAACTCTGTTGATAACGAAAATATGTGGTCAAGAACCGCCAAACACCTAGGACTGACATTCGACAGCAAACTTTCCTGGACCAACCACATAGATAACAAACGAAGACATTGCTATGATGTGTTATTTCAACTTTAACCACTCTTTAAGGCCAAAAGACTCAATTTTAACAACCGGCTGCTGATCTATAATCAAATAATATGACTGACGCTACTATATGGTAGTACAGCCATGGACCAAAATAAGGCACTGCAATCCATGCAAAAGAATATCATCAGACAGATCTTCGGAACCCCATGGTATGTTAAAAACACGGATATATACAAAGATTTCAGAATCAAACCCGTTGAAATACACGTACGTGACAAAGCACTTAAATTGTTTGACACAGTAGATAGACATCCTAATACTATCCTGGGAATCCTAAAATATAAAGTACTCCAAAATGAAATCCATCCAACTATCCTCGGTTGTTTTAAATAAACATATTTTATTATAACAAGACCAAAATAGTATGATCCCACTAACCACGGTGGGTAAATAATTGCTCACAGATGGAAGGAAGCTAGGATGCTAAATCGCACCAGCTCCAAGTTAAACGAGTCTAAGTGAACTGCCTCCGAGCATTCATGGGGCAAGTTCATATGTTCAAAATTGCTGCTGTCCTCAAATAGGTAAATCCAGTTTTCTTGGACGGGGAGGACGAGAGTTGAAATGATGGAAAGTAGACAGAAAATCGAAACATACACTGCGAGATGAAAATGAAAAGCATCAAGTCACCCTTCCTTGGCGCTCACAAACCACAATATTGCTCATTGGTGCATAACTCACTTTCATTTATAGCTATGTGTTAGAGATTTATCTACCACTGCTATTACCATTGCCCAGTGGCAATTAGAAACCAGTTTTGCAACCACTCAGTCTCACTACGACCTTCGACATGTTTAGTTCGCCTGTGTGTTTGCACGCATCTTAATTTGATAAATTTGAGCTCTTTAATACAAAATGTACTCATTTCCTTTAAGATCTTTTCAAAATCAAAATTATTGATCCATCGGGCCAGATTCCGCCATAAAAAACTATATGACAATCGAATATGTGGGTGACACGTGTCGAGAAGTTCGTCACGAATACCACTAATCGAGTTGTTAGAACAATACTGGTGCAGTTTCAGTACCGCGTGCGAGTAGTTAGTACAAGAAGCTACACCTGAAGAAATTAGTCGCAGGTAATTCTCAGCGGCGATCGTTTTTCTGCAGTCGTGGCGTACATCGGAGCCAAATCTTGGTGCTTGCAAACAATAGCCACTCAACAGCCGACCACACTGAACGAGGGCTCCAATAATCCAACGCCGCTATGTTCCCAAGCCAGGATAAAGCTACCCTAAATAGATCTCCCAACCTTCGTACGCGAGTTTTTAAATTGGCCTTCTTTCAAGGACATATTCGAGTCGTTGGTTCATACGAACTCATCATTATACGATGTGCAGAAACTTCATTATTTGAAGTCATGTGTCCGCATTGAAGCGGCTCTTCTAATCAAACATGTAGCTTGGGACTCCATGCTGTCTCGTTTTGAAAACACAAGAACTTTGATCATTGCCAATTTACGTGCACCATTGTCTGTGCCTACCGTAAAAACTGAATCCACCAAGCAGATGAGACGTATAACAGATAACTTCGGTCAACAACGGATAAATTAGATGCCAACAACGCAAAGACTGGGTATGCGCCGTTGGCGCATAATACTAAAGTACCTGCCGACGAGGGACTCAAAACGTTTCTTGAGTGCTGTATGCAGGAACTATGCGTCATTGATAGGGCACATTTCGATTAGTACTACTAGGGTGACTAAAAGTTGCCACTGCTGCCAAGGCAATCACTTATTGCTATTCTGTCCACAATTTCAAGCGTATCGCTATAGTTAAGCACAGAGGCCTTTGCTTAACTTGCTTGTCATAACGCGACAAGCTGTCCTTCAGAAAAAACGTTGCCAACAATGTCAACAACGTCATCAAACGATAATACATTTACAGGAAAGAATAATTTTTCCACATTTAGCATCTACTTTATCAGCTGATCTGCTGTCGATTTTGGTGCCAACGAGTGTAGTACTGCTGGCGACAGCGATAGTGGAAGTGACAGTAGCTAGCAGTCAATGGTTCAAAGTACATGCGCTGCTTGATCAAGGCTCCGAGTCAAACTTCAGCCCACAATTGCAGGTGGATTCTTGAGGACCATCTAAGAAAACAGTTAAGGTGAAAGTGTACGGTGTTGGGCAAGTGTAAGCAGGGACCACGAGTTCCATCGTGACACACTAAATTGCTTCAATGCACGATCAGTCAGTGCATTTTTCTATGCGGTCATTAGTGTTGCCGTCGCTTAACCAATTAATTTCACTAAAGTTTGTCGAGAAACTCAACTGGCCCCATATCAAGGGCCTGAAATTAGCTGGCCAGGAATTTGGAAAGCCGTCCCGCACCGACGGTAGAAGTTTACGCGTCAATAATTAAAAACGACATCTGAAGAGCTCCTTCCGGAACAGTTGTTGCACAGACGATTAGCCACGGCTACGTATTGTCAAGACGAGCTGAACAGAATCAGTAACTTTCAAGTGAAGCCCGGAACATCGTTAGCTTTTAGACGTTTGTATGAAACATGGATGATTCTGGGAGATAGAGGCGCTGCCTAAGTCTATGAAAATCATACCTGATGAAGTCAACTGCGAAGATATTTTTATGAGGACTTATCGACATCCCATTGATGGCCGGTACGTAATCCAGGTTCCGCTAAAGAGCCCCGCGGAGGGAGTAGGGTCATCCAAGGAGGCCACTACCTACTCGTTGCTACGTCCAGAAATACGTTTTCAGAAGGACGAGCAGTTGAAACGTTCTTTCGACGACGTTATTGAGGAATATATCCAACTAAAATATATGGAGCGTGCTACTACGAATAAAGAAGCTTCATTTTCAGCCTACTACCCTCCGTATCACGTAGTTTTAAGAACAACCAGAACAACTACCTAGCTACGGGCTGTGTACAATGCGTCGGAAAATCCTACGTTGGGGAAATCCCTGAACGATATTCTTCCAAGCTTCTGAACGCTACTTTCGCAATCCTCATACGTTGGAGACTATTCCCGTTTGTTCTTTGCGCTGATGCGGAAAAATTTGTTTCGGCGAATTTGGAACGATGTCAATCTACAGCGTATCCTATACAGACCTCACTTTTTGGATCCGATCCTCACCTTTCGAATACTCAGCGTTGGGATCAACATGTGCTTCCTACTTAGCTTCGAGAGTGATGCTGCAACTGGCAACACACACATACCATGAAACAACACACCCTGAAGTAGCTTGAATTATTAGGGAAAACATGTACTGTGACGATGCGTTGTTCGGTTTGTTCGACGTTCAGACTGGCATTCAAGTCAGAGATAAAATTATTGCCCTAATAAAAGAAGGAGGATTCAAACTTTGGAAGTAGTTGACCGATTTCGAGAAGCTTCTAGCCAACATTGCACCGGAAGACATCGAAAAGTGCGCGACTCCAAAAGTTGTTTACGATAGCGGCATCAAGGCTCTAGGCATAGCCTGGGATCTGGAAGCAGATTATTTCCAATTTTATGTAAGGCTTGATCCTTATCAGACTACTATGACGAAAATAACCGTTGACATTAGTTATCATTAAGTCGAAAATCTTTATTCAACGCTTCGGGCTGGAGAAAACAGACTAGAATGATAATTTGCCACAAAAATTAGAAAGACTATGGGTAAAACTGCGCGAAAAATTTGCAGATTTGCACACTGTTTAGGTCAACTGCTGGGTTGGAACCACCAAGCCGCAATCAAGCCTAGAAATACATGGGTTTTGTGACGCTTCTATGGAAGCGTACGGAGCTGCTGTATATCTGCGAGCCGTAACCGATATGGAGAAGATTGCGGTTAATCTGTTGACCGCTAAAACGAAAGAGAGCCCACTAAAAACAGTTTCACTACCGAGACTGAAATTATATGGGTTGCGGACCTCGTAGTCACAATTTGCGACAAATTGAACTTCAGTATCGAATAAGTACACCTTTGGTCCGACTCCACTGTCACCTTGTACTGGCTAAAGGAACATCCAAGCAACTGGAAAGTCTTCATTGCCAACCGAGACTCAATGATACACGAGAAGCTACCTCATGGTATCTGGCATCACATTCCGTCCAGGGAAAATCAAGCTGATCGCATAACTAGAGGAATTTTCGCAACTGAGCTCAGTGCCCACAAGTCTTGGTGGTTTGAGCTATCGGGCTTAAGAAACACCTCAACTCACGTCCGCTTTACTTCATCAAGGACCACCCCGAAGATATGAATTCCTTAACACCAGGACATTTCTTAGTCGGGGAAAGCCTGTGATCGTTCCACCACCATCTACCATGGATTACCCAATTAATCAACTTGGGTGATAGCAGCTAGTTCAGAACATGCAAGAAAATATATGGGATCCTTGGCGATAGGAGTACGAGTACATGTATCAGTTGCAACTGCGGCATAAGTGGCGAAATTTGAAGGAAGAAAAAATCAACGATCTAGTTATATTAAAAGACGAAAATCCACCGCCCACTCAATGGGCTCTAGGCAGAGTTACAAACGCACATCCCGGAGCTCATGGTTTAACACGTGCGGTTATGGTAAAATATGCTGGTGGTAGCACAAAACGCGCAGTTGCCAAGATCTGCGTACTTCCAGTCGATACTTCAGCCAAACAGATGAAAGTTTCACTAAGTGATGCAGTACCTTCAATTAACTAGAAAAATCAGCATCCCTCACGGTGAGCAGAGTCTTTCCATTAGCATTTTTCATGCTTCACATGAGGCGGGCGGAATGTTGGAAATTTATCTACCACTACTGTTTGGGGTTAGGAGAAGGTGACATGAGAGGCTCATGAGACGTTCCCTGACGAGATCTGTAAGGCGGACCAAGTAGGAGCACCTGATCACCCTACTGGATTCTGAGAACACTCTCTTGAGCAAAAATCCCAAACAGGTCAAGGGAGGAAGAATGGGTACAGTATGCAAACTGCAGGAGGGGCATTGAGCTCGGCAGAAACGCCAATTCAATTTTATTACCCTTTGCATGTTGTACGCATATCGTTGGTGCCTGGCCCACCCGACCCAATCATGCATCCCGTGGCACCTGATCGAAACACCAACTGCCCAGAACAAGATGACCGGACCGTTCGGACCAATCAGCTTAGGTGCCGGCCAACCCGGAACAACCATGCACTCAAGGGCAATTGGTAGACACACCAATTACCAAGAGCTGCATAACTGAACCGTGCAGTCCAATCACCAGCAACTCAGCAACGCCTCTGGCAGTCTCACCAGATGTTACGACAAGAGATACTTACGGTCCGTTGTCGGGCAACAAGTGACTTTATTTTCTAACTTATTTGTCTTTTATACATAAAAATTGCTTACAATTCTAAACCGCATGTTTCCTAAGAAGATTAAGAAATTTTTATTTTCAAATGTATCGTATCACATTTCATTCAGGCGGTGATAAAATATTTAGATGATCGTGTGCATACGGGCAAGAATGCCACGTAAGGGTTTTTTTCCCATGTACAACCATGAAATTTCTGTCCACGTAAACAAATTTTAAATAAAGCAATGGGATACGATACATGTCACATGAAAATTCCATTATAGAAAAAGTGATAAAATGTAAGAATGCATGTGATATATTTGATACAATGCAGGAATAAGTTTAGATAAACAATTTTGTATAAATGTTGAATTTAAGAATTTTCGAAATGTGATATATTTGTACGAATGAGTTTATATAAACAATTTTGTTTGAATGTTGACTTTAAGAAATTTTGAAATGTGAAATATTAGAAACAATATGTCGATAAAATATTGTATGAATGTGGGACCTTTCACCTTTATTGACACCTGCGAGGTCACAAAACATCACGAGAAGCCAAGCTCAAAAACATTTTCGTCAAATTGAGCCGTCTTCAACACCTGGCATTAATTTTCCCTCTTGCGAACAAACATCTCAGCAGTTGCAGCCAATCACGTACGCTTCACATGCTGCAACTTCTATAAAGAAATCTGATGTAGCTATTGATGAAGAACAGGCTCTTCGTGCTGTCGTTCCTCCACTGCAGGTATTTGTTTTGAGGCAAGCATATAAAACTACTGTCGAAATGTTAACTAAACACGTGAAGCGTAAACTTGGATCATCTTTTCCCATATTAGACTGTGTCAAGTTAACAAAAGAAAATCTTCCTCATCGTCAGATGGCTTCCTTCAAAATTAGTATACCAACAGAATGTATCGCTTTTATGAATCAAAATTTGTGGCCGGATGGAACTTTAGTCAAGCGTTACAATCCTCCCAGAAGGCGAAATTTTCTGAGATCTTCACATCGAAAAATCAACGCATAACAGACACTAAAACTTTAAATGATATTAACTTATATTATCAAAATGTAAGAGGCTTGCGAACCAAATTACATAGCCCTAGTGTTTCATACATTCTTGCAAACGATAAAATTATTTGCTTAACTGAAACTTGGTTGAGAAGTGATATACAAAGCTCGGAATTTACCCCAAATCACATTGTCTATAGGAGGGACCCTGATTTTAATCTAACAAAGAAATCTGATGGTAATGAAGTACTGATTGCTGTTGCTAAAGATCTTTCCAGTGAACTTTGCGCCAATTTTCATCCCCCGGACTTAACCGAGCACGTACTTGTCAAAATCAATACTCTTTCTACCCCTTTGTTCATATTCTGCATCTATCTCCCTGTAACTCTTCTTGTGACTTTTATGATTCACTATTTGACTCACAATCATCGTATTGTCTTTCGCTACATCTCATTTCACGTATTATTATTTGCGGTGACTTCAATCTTCCTTCCGTAGAATGGGACTTAACATCATTTATTTATATCTTGTCTTCTAATCGACAGTCTATATTACTATCGAATTTTCTTCCCCAATCTTCCCTTAACCAATTAAACTTCGTTCTAAATATAAATAATCGGATGCTAGATCTTGTAATGTCGAACATTGATACTGGGCATATTCACGTAGCCGCTGCACCTCACTTCTATGTATCTCCTGACCCCCATCATCCCCCTCTGTTGTTGGACATCAGCATGAGCTTTCCAAAAACACTTAAATCCCATCAGCCGCTCAAGTTCAACTTCTGGAAATCCAAATACAGCGCATTGTCGCAATCTTTGAATTCACTTGATTGGTTCTCGTTTTTTGACTGTCTTGATTGCGAAAAAGCTCTTACTAAATTTTATTCCCACCTCGACTTGCTTATCCGTAAATTTACTCCCCTATGTAGGTCCAAAAAGAGCTCTGAGCCACCTTGGCTCAACCGTGACATCTAAGAAGCTCTGAAGATTAAGAACAAACTATACCAAAAGTTTAGATTGACCGGTGGTTCTGATTCTTATAATGAATACTCTAGATCCCGTGCCTCCGCAAAATAATTAATTAAAAGCTCAAGGAAAAATTACTCTTCCCACATGTTCCCACCAGTCAAAACCATTCTGATCATATATTAATCATCCAAAGTCCTCCTCGCACTTTCCTAGCACCTTATATTGGAATGATAAACAAAGTTCAACACTGGAATCCATTTCCAACTTGTTCGCGGACTTCCTTGCCACTGTAGCTTCCTCTTCAGCATCTGATTCTTCTAATGATTTCCCTCTTTATTTTTCTCTGGCTGATAGTGCTCCTGCAGTTAGCCCCGCAGATATTGAGTCCATAATTAATACTCTTGACACAAGCATTGGTTCTTGACCAGACGGAATTCCAAATGTGTTCGTCAAATCTCTGTCCTCTTCAGTAAATGTTCCTCTGAGTTTTATTGTTTTTTTGAGAATTGAGAAGCTACTCGCAGAATTAACAGAAAAACAGTCGAACAACGTTGTACAACAAACCAGAAGCAAAAGCCATTTCAATTCAGAAACACAGGTCAGTAAGCAACAAACTTTCTCCACCTGCTACTATCATAAAAAATTCGGGGCGAACGCCAGGCGCAACCTTTCCCCCTGTGATTTCAAGGCACCCTCACAATGACCCAAACGGAAACCAGCCTGCAAAACACAGAACAAATACAACTTATGCAACATAACCAACGAATACAGACTTCATGTTACAGATCGCATTTCCGGAATACAGTTCCTAATTGACTCTGGTTCCGCAGTGTCAGTGATTCCACGGTAGTACACAACCAAAATACGCCCACAAAGTGGCATAACACTATATGCCGCGAACTTAACCGGAATTCAAACTTTTGGAACTCAAAACATAGAAATTGACTTCGGTTTAGGGTAGACATTTACCTGGGACTTCACCGTTGCCGACATTAAAATTGCAATAGTGGGTGCAGACTTCTTATCCAATTTCAATTTACTAATCGATTTAAAACGGAAACAAATCATTCAAATGGAAACAGGGAAAACAACTTCAGGCGCGACAATCAAGTCCAAAATCTTTAATGTATCCACAACACAGATACACAGCCCCTACCGGGAGTTACTGGAAAAATTAATTTCAAGCAGACCCAAATCACATCACAATGATATGTCAACAGTAAACACTGAGGTGGAACATCATATCATCACAACAGGACCACCGGTTGCAGAGAAACCTCGTCGGCTCACAGGAAAGAAGCTTGCAGCCGCAAAAAGTCAATTCGACGAGTTGTTACAGCGAGGCATCATTCGCCCGTCTTCCAGTCCTTGGGCAAGCCCACTTCATCTCGTCCAAAAGAAAGAAGGCAGCTGGCGAGCCTGTGGGGATTATAGGAAATTAAACGCGCAAACAGTTGCGGATCGGTATTCAATTGCCCACTTACATGATGTTGCGGAACATATGAATGACAAGACAATTTTCTCCACATTGGACCTAAATAGAGCCTACCATCAAATACCCATGGCGGACGCGAACATACCAAAGACAGCTATCTGCACTCCTTTTAGGCTATTTGAATTTTTAGCCATGCCATTCGGACTCAAAAACGCCACACAGACATTTCAACGTCACATGGATAATGTGTTTCGCGGATTTGATTTTGTATTTTGCTACATAGATGACATTCTCATCATGTCCGAAACTCCAAGTAAACACCGTGAAAATCTTGAACTGGTCCTCGAACG
The DNA here is from genome assembly GCA_963969285.1 of Odontomyia ornata. Classification (NCBI taxonomy): domain Eukaryota; kingdom Metazoa; phylum Arthropoda; class Insecta; order Diptera; family Stratiomyidae; genus Odontomyia; species Odontomyia ornata. The sequence goes on along the minus strand of OZ017739.1, from coordinate 355,859,708 downwards.
ACTAAAACTACATCGCCTCACAATAAATATCAACAAATGCACATTCGGTGCCAACGAAGTCCAATATCTGGGCATGACGATCAACGCACACGGCTGTAAACCTCCACAGAAACGAGTCGAAAGCATCAAAACCTACCAAAAACCGAAAACAATTGCAGACCTGCGGCGATTCCTGGGTATAATATATTATTACCGTCGTTCCGTCCTCACTCACAGCTTTTCTTTGCGGAGCACACAAAAATGACAAACGTGAAATCAATGGACAACAGATTCAGAGACAGCATTCAACAAATGTAAGGAAAGCATCACGAAGGCAGCCCAACTAGCACACCCCATAAGCAATGCGCCTTTAGCTCTCACGACGAATGCATCTGACCACGCTGTTGGAGCAGCTTTAGAACAGCAAGTAAGCGGTTCCTGGCAACCAATCGGATTCTTTTCCCGAAAACTTACCGAAATGGAAAAGAACTACAGCACATATGACAGGGAACTGTTAGCAATACATGAATCAATACGGTTCTTCCGTCACATATTAGACGCACGACCGTTCGTTATCAAAACAGACCACAAGCCGTTAGTTTATGCGTTTTCACGAAAATTCGATAAAGCTTCGCCCAGGCAGCTACGTCATTTAAATTATATCTCACAATTCAGCACACAAATTGTACACATATCTGGAGACGACAACACAGTTGCTGACGCTATGTCAAGGATATGTGGAATCTACATCTGGACTCCGAAGAACTGGAAAAGCATCAGAACAGCGATGAAGAACTTAAAGAAATATTATAGGGGAAAACTTCATTGCAGCTGCAAAAGCTTTCAATGGACAACAAAACAAGATACTGTGACGTCTCAAAAGGAATCATCAGACCCTATGTACCGAAAACCTTGCGACATCGTGCATTCACAACAATACATAATCTGGCACATCCTGGGATCAGAACAACGGTCCACATGATCAAACAAAAGTTCGTGTGGCCTGACATAAACAGGAACACAACTGAGTGGGCACAAAACTGCATAGATTGTCAACGGGCCGAACAATCGTTTCGAATATATCAATCTCGACATTTTCGTAATGCCAACCATGCCTGATGGTTATCGTTACTGTTTAACCATGACAGACCGCTACACACGATGGACAGAGGCGGTCCCTGTTAAAAAAATGACTGCTAAAACAGTCGCTCGAGCATTGTATGCAAATTGGATTGCGCGTTTTGGTTCCCCGGCAGCAATTACCACTGATCAGGGAACACAATTTGAGTCATCACTGTTTCGTGCCATAACGAACCTCATAGGAGCAAATAGAATGCGCACGACGGCATACCATCCAGCATATAATGGCTTAATCGAACGACGGCATCGTACCTTCAAGGCCGCACTAATATGTCAGCCAACAACACCATGGGTGGAGCTGTTGCCGGCCGTCTTGCTAGGATTAAGGACGGCCTTCAAGCAAGATTTCGGTGCGTCCTCCACGGAACTCCTATATGGAACAACCCTACGTATTCCAGGAGAGTTTTTTACCAACGTACAAGACCATATAGAACCCGGTGAGTTCGCGACAAAACTACGACAACACATGCGAAACATGCGACCTACGCCAACAGCACATTATATTAATCAGACACTGTTCAAGCATGACGATCTCGCAACCTGCAGTCAGGTATTTTTAAGGAAAGATTCCGTGCGAAAGCCTTTGGAACCTCCATACACTGGACCGCATCAAGTCATCGACAGACCAACAGAAAGGACATTCGTGATCAGGCTAAACGATCAGCCAACAACAGTTTCCAACGAAAGATTGAAACCAGCATACCTGATACAACACTCAACGATGGCATCCAACGAGCTACAACACTCAACAACGGAATCCAACAAGCTACAACAATCAACGACGGTATCCAACGAGCCACAACAATCAACGACGGCATCCAATGAATTACAACCACAGGGAGAGATTAACTCACCTCACCTTTGGCATTGGCAAATCCCCATCAGAACCTACAGCAAGAAAACTCCAACGACGCTACCTAAGCCAGTGGAAACCTTAAGCAGCATCAACAAACGAATTGTGACAACTGCCGCCATATCAAATGACAGTATCACTAAGGAGGGGGTACTGTGACAACATAATGACAGCTGGCAAAGTGCAAAAGGCGAACACTTGAAAACCACGGCGCTGATATAGAAAAGCAGGGCAGTCTCCAGTCAGCTGACACGAACGAGTTAAGAGCCGCCATTGCTGTGTAATTAGTTTTAAGTGAAATAATATATTTTGTGTGTGTAAACAGACGGTGTTTTATTCGGCGCTGTTCAAGACACTACAGATGTATTGATGATTGGATCTCCCTCCAAAATGACCTGAGCGTCCTATGCAATTGGAGTGAATCAAATTTTCTTTCCCTTAATGTGCAAAAATGTCATAAAATGACTTCCTCTTTAAAACCGAACCCAATCTCGTTTCCATATAGCCTATACAATGAGCAGCTATCTGTAGTGGCCAAGTTCAAAGACTTAGGGGTGTTCTTAGACCCACGACTCAAGTTCAAAGAGCACATCCTCGACATCATGTCACGTGCTTTTCGGGTTTCCGGATTTGTTTTTGGTCACTCTTGCATCTTTGGAAATATCCTGTCTCCAGTACATCTTTATATAAGAACTGTTCGGCCTATCCTCGAGTATTGTTCCCAAATTCGGACACCGCATTATAAGTACCTTGACTCACCACTGGAATCGGTACAACGGAATTTCACCCGAATATTATTCTTTAAATTTAAAGTCTCGTACCAATCTTATTAAGAAAGACTTTCTTTTCTGCACCTCCCATCGTTATCATCTTTTAAACACTTTCTTGATGAATGTCTCCTATATAAGCTTCACCATCATCAGTTGCATACAAATGTAAGAGAGTTACTGACAATGCGGACATCTAATTATCCCTCTAGAAATGAAGGATCTTACCAAATTCCATTTGCAAGAACGGAAACATTTTACAATTCACAACTGCTGCGTCTGCCAAGAAACCACAATGCTATGGAGTTTGGCCCGTATCCTCCATCTTTAGTAACTTATAAGCATATACTTAAGAATTTAATTTTAAATACCTAGCCTAGTATATATATAAATATATATATATATATATATATATATATATATATATATATATATATATATATATATATATATATATATATATATATATATATATATATATTATATTGTACTTTTCACTAATATTGTTTGAACCAATCTTTTAATTAGACTTTAGTCTGAAGTTGGTCGAAATAAATAAATGTTGAATTTGAAGAAATGATGAGCTGTGTGGTTTTTAATTTTATATGAATGTTGAACAACTATGTACTATTACCATTGCCCAGTCGCAACGAGAAACCAGTTTTGCAACCAGTCAGTTTCAGTACGACCTTTGACATGTTTGGTTCAACTGTGCGCTTCCACGAGTTATGTTGCTTATCACATTGGTTTATAAAAAAACAAGTTTTCTATAAGAAATTTTGTTTAAAGAATGCTGGTTGTCCTAAGTGAAAGAACTACATTGTTCTTTCACCCGAGCATTTAAGCTATCAACTTAATAGCATTTTTCGCTCGATGGACTTCAGCTGGTTCCAGCATATGGGCTGGTTCCATTAACGAAACTGCGAGAAGTTTTCTATGAATACGTCTTTATTATTCGACAGCTAATTACATCATGAATATAATGAATATTTTATTTTAGTAAAACGGCAAATTTAAGTGTGCTTACGATGCACCAGACAATTGAATATGAAACTTTAGGAATTTGCAAAAAAAAGGGCTGAGCGGATATGATGTGCAGACAAATATGAAACTTTTGTATTACATTTGCGAAAACAAGTTAAGTGAGGAAATGTGAGTAGTGGGTCACGTGGACGTAGCGTTGAACCTGGTGTGATCTGGGCGATGGGGTCACGATGCTCTTGTGGACGTAATTCCTCCCCTCTCGGACTGAGCCGTAGGGAACAGGAACTGTAGTTTTGGTGTTACTGTGGCTGTAGCGGAAGATTCGATCTCGAATTTGAATTTTCGCAATTTCCAAAGGATATATACAACTATTATGAGGACAATGGCACCTTGAAGAGTTTGTAGAGAAAATGAGATTGCATATTTCCGGTTCGAGATGATTTCCAACTCTTTTATAGATGATGTTGCGTTGAAATTGTTTTCTTTTAGCGGATGTAAGGTGAAATTTTCTTCCAAAGTGGTCATGTTAATTTTTCCAAAAGTGGTAATATGTAGGGTTATGTCGTCCCAACATTTTTGAGTTACTCCTTCGTAAATTATCCCGTTTATTTGGATATTACAGATTTCAAAATGAATGAGTATCGTTCCAGATACACTGTCCGGAGTGAATGGGCAAGTAGAGTTGATTGGTACTTCTGGGCTTTTGATAAGCAGGATGTAGTTATCTTCTGGTTGTTGGATCTCGACTTTTGCATCCGAGGTTACGAATTCGCAATCTGCTGGTTTGTTCTGGACCAAGCTACTGATGCAATTTGACGATCTTCTGTTTTCAGCGAGGAGTGGTTTTCGGCAGTTGAATACTTTTTCAATCTCAGGACATCTTTCTTCAAAATGCTGGATATTGTTTGGGTTTAGGGTAACATAGGGTTTTGAAATAATCGAAAGGTTGTTTTGAGTTGGGATTGGGATAAGATGGAAAAATGTGTAATTATCTTTTTGGAAAATAGGAATTTGGACATTAAATATTATATTTGTACTATTTTGATAGGCTTGTAAATTTAATAGTTCATATATATTCTCTTCCGACTGTAAATCAATGTTTTCTTCTTTGAAGGTGTTATAAATTTTTGAGAGTTCCTGGGGGCTTAAAATTTGCTTTGAAATTATATTCACTTTTGCTAGTATAACCGCTTCAGATATTTCGGATAAGTGATTACGAAGTATGTCTATTTGGTAGTTTACCCGATTAAGGAACTGAATGTGTTGAAGAAGATTGAAATTTTTCCTTATACTGTTATTAATCTGATCTTGGTTTAGCCGAAAATAATTGCTGACGATGTTTTGTTGAGAGTTTATGTGATCTGTAATTTCTTCGAATCTTTGAATCTTTTGATGATTAAGGGACGTTTGGTGCTTTGCGGCTTCCTGAAGATTAAGCTTGTCTGACCGTAACTTTTCGATTTTGTCGTTTAGACGGACAGCATCATTTGCGTCCATGTTGCCGGTAAGAAATTTGATGGCTGTTCCCAGACTATTGATTAGCCCACGTTTGTTTCGATATTTAGGTAAGCGTGATCCTAGTTTAGTTTGTAGTTCGTGCAGTTTAAGCTTTGTTGTGTCTAATATATCTTTTAGTTCATGTATGCTTTCAAGTCTTGAGAGTATTTCTTCAATTTTATCTAAGGTTGTTTGATACGTTTTCAATTGTACGATGTGTATGAAGTCCTTGTGTCCATTCGTTACTTTAGCCGTCTCTAGTTGTAGTGGTAGAAATCCCCGGTTGTTGCGTAGGTCGTGTATTTCCAATCTCTGTCCTAGTGTCATGGTCAACCTGAAATTTTTTGTTTTTCTTTAATTTAGATTTACGTAGTTTCTTGTCTTTATAAGTGATTATCGCTAATCTATTATTTCTTTTGACATTTTGTCTACTAAGCCGTGGAGTTTTTTTTCCTTCCTAAACACAGTTTTATTTTCCTCAAATGTTGCGGGGGGTTCTCTATTCTCGTTCAATTTGTTTATATTTTTGTCTATTGCATTTTGAGTTTATTTTCAATAGTTGGATAAATTTTTTCTTGAAATTCGTTAAGTTGTCTTAAAAATGCATGTTCGTTGTCAAATTTCACTTGTTTTAAAAATTCGTAGGTGCGTCCAGTAAAGAGTTCGTACGGGGTATGGTTGGTTGCAGAGTGTATGGCATTATTGTATGTTATTACCGTTTCATTAGGGATGTCGTCATGGTCTCTGTCTCTTGTCTTGTTATATATAATGCGGTAAATTTCTGTTAAGGTTTAATCTACTCTTTCTATAGGAGAATTGCTGGTACTTTGTGAAAAGGAAGTTGTATGGAGTTGTATGTCATATTGATTACAAAAATCCTTAAAGAGATTTGAAGTGAATTCGACGCCCTGATCGGTGATAAGACTTTTTGGTACGCCGTGGAGACTGATGAAATGTTTAAGGGATTTAATGATAGTTAAGCTGTTTTGTGCTTTTAGTGTGTACGTAGCAAGAAATTTAGAAAATTTGTCGATGATAGTAAGGACATTTTTATGATTTATGGTGTAAACGCCAATGTGTATGATGTCTAATGGTTTGCAAGGGGTAGATGGTTTTTTGAATTCGTAGCGGGGAGGGTTTCTGTCGTATTTCATTGTTTGACAATCGTGACAATTGTTAATAGTTTTAGTGATTTTATTTTTCATAAATGGGAAGTAATAAGTTCTCTTGAGATGGTTTTCTGTTTCATTTATTCCCCTGTGGTTATTTTTAAGGTGATAATCATTGATTATTTTATCTTGTTCATCATTTTCCTTAATATCTGTAAGTATGGATGTACAACGAATAAGCTTGAAGAGTTTGCTTCTAGAGAGAAATTTCGAGTATAGTTCTTGAACGGTTTTGAACGTTTCATCGTCTGTGAAAATAGCGTTAGTTTTTTTGGCAGCCAAAAACCTTTTTAAAAGCTCCGTAGTGTTTTCGATATTAAAGCTATTCATTTTGATGGTGCGACGTTGTTTATTCTTGAAAGGGACTTCCACTGTGGTAGATGGCGGTCCGCTGCTAGCATTAAGTATAATTTGTAGATTAAATTCGTTCAAAGGACGTTCGGAGATGTAAATATGATCGTCCAAGTTTTCAGCAGCTGAATGAATTGTTGCACATGTGGAGCTCATATCCTGGTTGTTTATACCGTGCAGAATGGTCTCTACCTTTGTAGGATAGGGTATTTTGATCCGGCTAAGTGCATCTGCATTAGAGTTTAGTTTCCCTTTTTTATGTATCACCTTGTAGTCGAATTCTTCAAATTTTAGCTTCCAACGTATTAGCTTAGAATTTAGATCTTCCAGGCTCATAAGCCAAGTCAGGGGTTGGGGATCTGTGACTATCTGGAATTGGTGCCCGAAGAGATATGGGCGGAAATATTTTGTAGCCCAAACTATGGCAAGTAGTTCTACTTGCGTAGCAAACCGGCTTGTCAGAACCAATTGGACCCTGGGATAGTACAGCACCAATCGCAAAGTTGCTTGCATCGGTGGTGAGAATGAACGGTTTGGAAAAATCTGGATATTGAAGTATGGGCTCATTTATCAGCAGCTGTTTACAAAGATTGAATGTCCTTAAGTACTCTTCATTAAGGTCGATAGTTTTAACATTTTCAAACAATTTGTGAGGGGTTTCGTTAGGTGGGCAAAGTTTTTGATAAACTTACGATAATAGCCAAGCAATCCTAGGAATGCTTTGAATTCTGTTTTGCTTTTAGGGGTGGGATATTCAGTGATAGCTTTAATTTTTTCTGGATTCGGCTTTACACCTTGATTTGTAACAATATGGCCCAGAAAATTTACTTCCTTCTTCAATTCTTATCTAATTGAACTTTAAAGTTTGCTTCTCTTAGCTTGCCGAAGACTTTCTTCAAGTTTTCCATGTGCTCTTGAAGTGACGTAGACAAAACAATAACGTCATCGAGATATACAAGACAGATTTGTCCTTGTAAATCCTTCAAAACATTATCCATTAGCCTCTGGAATGTTGCTGGGGCGTTTTTCAGTTCAAAGGGCATACGGACAAATTTGTAATGCCCATTTTCTACCGAGAATGCTGTTTAACATACGTCTTGTAGATCCACTTCGATTTGATGGAAACCACTCGCCAAATTAATAGTGGAGAAATATAAACATTTCCCTAATTTGTCCAGAATGTCGTTAATGTTGGGGATGGGATATTTTTCGCTGATGGTCTTTTCGTTAAGCTTTCGATAATCAATTACCAATCGCCATTTCTGTTTCCCACTAGCATCTTTCTTTTTTGGGACAATCCAAATCGGAGAGCTCCAAGGTGAAAAACTAGATTTTATTATTCCTTGCTCCAACATTTCCTGGATTTGTGCTTGAACTTCCTTTTTGTGGATGAAGGGATACCTGTATGACCTCGTGTAGATGGGTATGTCGTCTGTTGTCCGGATGCGATGCTTGATATTGTTTGTAAATGTGAGATTATCCCCTACTTTGAAGAAAATATCTTCGTATTCTTTACATAATTGAAGGATTTTATCTCTTTCTTCTGCATTTGAATGAGAAGTCCGAGTCAGGTTGTTTATGTCGCAACAGTTTATAGGGTTTGAAAAACTGGCAGAAATATTAAAATTTTTTAACTTCGCAAAGGTCTGCTTTATCGAATTTCCGAACTTTAGGAGTTTGATCTACATACAAAATTTCGTCCTGGTTCGAATTATTGATTACTTCAATTATACTAAACCAATTTCTAGCGTAGTAGATACCTTCGGATGTGGTTAGGTTTCGGGAAATTATGGTTTTAGGTAGATATATTTCTCCATTTTCAATATCCACCGGTAGTTTTGCTAAAAATTTTGAATGAGCTGGGACGGTGTATTTAGCTGAAACGAAGTTGGGTTTGAAAAGAAGAAGTACAACTGAATTTTTAGTTATAAGCGTTTTGTTTCCCAGATCAACTTTGGCTGACAATTTAGATAATGCGTCTAGTCCTAAAAGGCCATCGAAGTACTTGTGGGATTTGAAAATAAGAAAATGTTGGCTACCCGGCCGGTTGAATTCTATAAAAGTGGGTAAGGTGATCCGCTTGCACAGTTGATGATTATTAAGGATTGTTGTAATGTTGATAGGGTCTATGGTCTCTAGATCTTCCATGCGAACAACTTCGGGATTAAGAAAGGATGCAGAAGCTCCTGTATCTATTAGAAATTTAAGTGGGCGACCGAATGGGGAAGATATATTTATATAGGGAAGGGTTGATCCGTGTTTGTTGATAGCTGCGTACCCGATAGGGTCATCGAGGCTGTTGATAGAAAATTTAGGTCCGAAAATTCATTGTCTTGAATTTGTTCGGGTTGTTCGTCCAGGTATTTGTCTTCAGGTTGCTGATTGAAGCATTTGTCTTGTACCTGTTCTAGTTGTTGATTAAAGTATTGGTCTTGCGTGTTGTCGTTTTTGTAGTAGTTATCGAGATTCTGAAAATTTGTACTCAGATCCTCGGAAGAATAAACATTAAATAGTTCTTTTGAAGTGAAGTTTGGAGGTCCAGTTCGTCGAAAGTAGTTATTTTGTTGGTGTTGGTTATGCCGTGAATTGTATGTTTGTCTGGAATTAGAAGAACCTTTCTCCATTGCTTCAGGCTTAGGTTGTTGTCGACTAGCTATTTGTTGCCAGTTAGATCCCCTTGTAGGCGAAAAATTTGCATTTTTCTGCAATGTTTGACTGGCTTGAATGTTTGGTGCTGTTTTATTGTAATTAAAATTTGGCATTTTGATTACGTTACTTTATGTGTTAGGAAAAGAATTTTGTCTATAATTTTCAGGCATGCTAAAAGGATTTTTGTTTGCGGTATATAAGAGGTGGTTTTGCAAAGTATTATATTGGTGGTTATAGGGGTTATTTGTTTTTATTGGTAGGTATTGTTTGGTCTATAGATTATGGCCATGTGTATCGAACTATCATATCTGGAATAAGATATAATTGATCCTTATTACAATAAGCAAACGCCATCGTCAAATTTTCCGGTTTCAGCCACTCGAATTGTTGAGCCAAGGGGCTCTCTCAGACCTGAAAGAAACGCATTTAAACACATTTCGTTATATAAATTACGTTTCGCTGCGATTACGCTTTAGTTGCTTTCATGGATTTGAACGTAATTTAGTATAGTTGCCGATATTTCGATGATTTCGCTATGGAATCTTTCGATCGTTTTATTTCCTTGTTTCAGGCTGTATAAGTCCCTTATAAGCGACGTTTCGTTGCGCTTATCTGCGTAGTGCAGTATTAAGTTTTGCCTTATTTGGGACCAATCGAGAGGTGTTCCGTACATGTTCAATACCTCGTTGGCCGGCCCATCTTTCTTGTTCCGTATGGCTCGAAGTAAAAGATTACCGTAAGCTGTACCTTCCGTGCAAAATTAATGAACGAATTTCCTCAACATTGTGAAGGAATTCGAAATAAAGTTTAGGGTTCACAACGAACTTCGGTAAATCTTTTATGGCGTCCGGCACACGGTAAGCATTAGCGATATTGTTTGGAGTGATCACCGCGTTCCCTCCGGTAGACATGCTTAAAACAACAAATGATTCAAAGATATTTCACTCGAATAAATTAGTATGTTTCTCTTGAAATAATGACAAATTTAAGGAAAAATTACAGTATCACTTCCTCAGACTTTGGCAAATACACAAATCGACACACAAATAAACGCGAAATTTAGGCACACAATTAATCACCTTCAATATAATTCCTTAATTACACTTTGGATAATTTGTTAAGTTGTTAAAAATATAATAGTTAGTTTTGATAGTGAAAAAATAATATGGTGAAAGGGAAGAAAAGGAAACTATATCCAACTAACATCAGATTTGTTAAGCTTATGATGAAAAGCTTCATCGTTGACTTTTCTGCCACATTTTCCTTTTTGTTTTTCAACACTGATTCTAATGTTCACTAGTTGATTTTGACCTTCGATTTCGAGAAAGTAGGCTTTCCGATTTTCTAACTTCGATATACCTTCGAAACTTTTCGCGATACAATAATATTCGATAAACCGTCGATATTACTTTAGGCGAAAAAATTAGAAAACCGAACCGTTCGACTACGCCAATTATGTTGCTTATCACATTGGTTTATAAAAAACAAGTTTTCTATGAATACGTCTTTATTATTCGACAGCTAAGAAAATCATGAATATAATGAATATTTTATTTTAGTAAAACGGCAAATTTAAGTGTGCTTACGATGCACCAGACAATTGAATATGAAACTTTAGGAATTTTCAAAAATTAGGTTGAGCGGATATGATGTGCAGACAAATATGAAACTTTTGTATTAAATTTGCGAAAACAAGTTAAGTGAGGAAATGTGAGTAGTGGGTCACGTGGACGTAGCGTTGAACCTGGTGTGTTCTGGGCGATGGGGTCACGATGACCTTGTGGACGTAACTCACGCTTCTCAATTTTATAAATTTGAACTTTGTAATACAAAATGTGTTCGTTTCCTTTAAAATCCTTTCAAAATCCCAATTACGAAAATAATATGATCTCACTAATTACACTAAGTAAAAAATTGCTGACAGCTAGAAGGGAGCTAGGGTACTAAATCACACCAGCTCCAAGTAAAACCAGTCCAAATCCATGTCAACTGGTTCTGAGCATTCATTGGGCAAGTTCATATGCTCAAACTTGCTGCCGTCCTCAAACATTTAAATCCAGTTTTCTTCGATGGAAAGGAGGTGAGTTGAGACGACGAAAAGTAGACAAAAAATTAAAATATACACCTCGAGATGACAATAGAAAGCATCAAGTCATCCATCTTTGGCGCTCACAATTCACAATATTGCTCATCGGTGCATAGCTAACTTTCATTTATAGCTATGGTATTCGGACAGACAGTGCGATTTTAGTAGGTTTTGTAAAATTATTTCACAAAACCGTAAAAAGGGGAAACCTTTTATCAAATAGATAAAATGGTGATAAGGTTTTGCCGAAAATGCATTACAAATATGCTGCAGCAACGTTCCAAAAAAGATATAAAGCTATCAAGAAAAACGAAGGCATTTGTGAGAACTCCACAAAAAAAACTTTACCATGAAGAGTGTATTCTTTGTCTCATAAAATCACAGCCACTTGCAAATCTCTCAATGAAACAATACGGACAAGCTAATTCCGATGATAAGCCACCTGTGTAGAATGTTAAGTTTGCTTCGCAAACAACTTCTTATCACATCCTGGCCCATAAGCTGAACAAACTGAGAAAATCAACACACTATCCTCCTATTCAATTAACCCCAACCCTAGACAAAGTTCTAGCACTTAAACAATTACAACACGTCCTTGCCTTAGTCGTTGCGAAGTTCATTTAAAACTTTGCATCTTCATTCAGTTCATGTTCATATGAATTAAAGGACAAGAGTAATTCCAAAGGAACATTGCAGTAAATGACTTTCACTTGTGCTCCCTATCTATCTTGGCCTCTTGCTCACCTTACGTTAGTCGTATATAAGAGTAGTGCAATGCAGATTGAGGCAAAGGCCAAGTAAAGTACTTTCTTGTCTAAGTCGTTGGGGGAGAAAACTTTCCGCAATTAATGCACCCTGGCATGGAGCTTACAAAAACATATTGTTTGAATTAAAATTGTCCTTTATCAAATTCAAGAGCAAATGTATGGAAAGGTTGTGTGTACTCGTATAGCAAAATTCATGGTGCATATTTTGCATTGCTCACTGGGAGCATCGAGCAACGCTAGAATATTGTAACGATAAAACTTACGTTAGCACCAATATAGATAGAACGCTAAAAGCAAGTTAGTAATTTGGTTTGGAAATAATATCATTGGAGGTATTCCTTGCATGTACCAAGTCCCTTTAGGGTTCGATGGCACTGAGCCCACTAACTCAATATTAGTTGGCCTAGAGCCAGACCAACAGTGAATATTTGAGTATGCAACGTAGACACGGACACATACTGAAGTTCTTCGTCGATAATAAATTGTATATAGGCAAGGCAACGAAGCAGAAAGGACTTCTATTACAGTCTAATCTGTAAATGAGTTTGTGTTTGGAATTTCGATATGGGATGTTCAGGAGAGTTATGTCAAGAACGAAGTCTATTGTTTGCACCGTTCAATAAGTTTTCTTGATGAGAATCTGCTGTGATGCTTTTTAATAATGCAATACAATTGGGCTCGATAGAATTGCAATTTACAATAAAGGTCATCCCTTTTTCCTAAGTTAAATTTAGCATTTCATAGAAAGACAATTTTCACATTGAAATCAAATATCAAAATATTTGTTGAGTTTAAATATTGTATCATCTTTGCGATACCAGAATGCCAAGAGATAGCGCAGCCGTCGTCACTTTTTGGGGATACACGAATTTTGATGGGTTGTAGTAAATGGTTGCATCACTGGATCTGCAGTGCATTCAAAGTAGGCAGGTTTCAGACCATCCACGCTTATGCTCATCGGTTTTCTGTTAATTTCTAGTTTAAAAACATTTCCGGCTTCCTTAAACGGTCGATGTGCAGAAAAACGTGCGAGCATGACTAAAGGTCATCGTGCGTTTGTCATGGCATAATGCTAGAGTTGTTCGTATCCCTTTCATGTGTTCACGGAACTTTTACACGAACAGTTTTGGTTATGGCGGCATTTCTACATTGTAAAAGAACTCTCCCGGTATTCGGAGTGTTGTACCATAGACCAGCTCCAAAGATGTTGTGCTAATGTCATCTTTGATGTTCATATGGAGACCAAGCAAAAAGATGATTCCCAATGACAGGAATCTAACTAACTATGAAATAGATCTCTATTGGTCAAAGTTAAGGACGCTGACGTTAGAAACGATTGAGAAAATAGTTCAACAATATGGAAGGATATGAAACACCAACCACCGCAAGGTTAAAAAATCTCGTCGGTACCACCAGCCGGGAAGGCAGATTTCTCGTAGATGCCTTTATTTTTAAAAGCAAATAATCATTTCATTGGCCCCGCCTTAAAAGTCAAATACTGTTCAAAGATAAGGTACGAGCGTATGATCGGAAGAGTCCTCTTTCCAGAGTGGTATTGTAAAATAATTAGTAAATCAAAATGTCTTCTGAATATCAAATGTAGGCTTGCAGATATATGCCATGAATTGAGCTCAGAAAAATAATATATGCTTTTTATTTATTTTAATTTGCCGCCATTTTATCTGCAGTCTATTGATCTCATTATTTGAGTACTCAAAATTTTCATCAAAACCCTTACACATCCGTAGTATTTGAGTCATTTGCGAGTGCGTATTTACACAGTAAGGGTTATTGTAATTGATAAATTTCAATCATCCATAGTTTATCTGTTTACGGCTTGATTTTTCTGAAACTTTCAGAAAGCGTTTTTCATCAGGAAATTGTGATTTAAGGGCCATTTTTCGATTTTATAGATGAAGACGTAAAATTCACAAAATGTACTATTATTTGCAAAGTTGATCGAATTTTAACTTCTGGGGTATTTGTTCGCCTTGTACTCATAAATACCTTCTTTCGTGATTTTTTTCATATTTTTCTGTCCAAAGATGTCCAATCACAAAGACGTACGTTTTTCGTACATTCCCCTCACCCTGCACCCCTCTTTGCAAATGCCTCTAGTCTATGACCGGTTTCGAAAATTTCTCACTAAATCCTTTTAGTTGACACCCATATTGGCAACCTTTGGTAAAACAAACTGTTTAGGAGGCACCCCCATGACGTACCGTGACCCCCTTAAACAATTTAAAACAAGTTTTTGCACTGCAACTTTTAGAGGTCTGTTATATAAATTGAGCCACTAAAATGTTTCCATGATAGGCATTCATTATTTCAGTTGCGACTAAAATAGGGAACTACGCTTGCTTTCTGAGAGCCGCCATTTTGAATACATGCATTTAGTTTTGGATTTACTAAAGTGTTTTTGTACCTCTCATCAATTAGTGTTCCAAATCTCGTTCAAATCGGAGTTTCACTCTAGGCGGGGCAAAAGTATTCAATTTTTAGTGAAAATGGCAGCTAAAAATATTTGTTTTTAAATTTTCAACTTATTTATTTTTCATCCGATTTTGATAATAGAAGAACTTAGTATAGTGCGAAATAGAAGAACTTAGTACAGTTATCCATAATCCCAAGTTTCATCAAAATTTGTTACAAAATATGGCCGCTAGAGGGTCACAAATATTATGAAAAATTGCATATTTGAATCGCCGCCATTTCGAAACTTGCATGGATGCTCACCAAAAGTATAGACTTCTTAAACCTAATTATTTTCTATCTTGGTATTAAGTTTCATACACATCGAATTACAATGACGACTTTTAAAAGCCTTTAAAATTTCGAGCTTCAACTAGCCACCATTTTGTTTTGTGAGACCTGATTTCTAGTTCTTTACATACTTATAATTTTTACAAAAGTACGGAATTCCATCAAAATCGCTTGAAACGTTTGGTGCACGTGTTTCGACATTTGAGCAGCCACCATTTTGTTTCAGATGGTTCGATTTTGGATTTTTTTATTGTGAGATTTATCACAATAAACTCCTGTACCAAATTTGATCCAAATCGGAGCAACACTTTGGTCAGAACAAAAATCACGATTTTTCGCCTAAAATGGCCACTATTTTGTTTTCGCTCGGCCGATTTAGCTGGTTTAACAACTACCCAATTCACCTTTTTCTAAAAATTTGGTGAAAATCGGAGCAAAATTGCAACCTCTAGCATGTTCACAAATTTCATTATATCCCATGTATATTAGGTTGTCCGATAATTAATGCCGTTTTTTCATGTTTTTCAAAGTAAACTTATTTATACTAACAACAAACTTTAATCAATGATATGATGACCATTTTGTTGGATGACGTTTTGCCACTTTCGGTAAGTTAAAAATTCCACGTTCGAAGTAGATTTGGTTTTGAGAAGCAAAGAACTGGTCCAACTCATTTTTAATAGTCTGATCGAAATCGAAAATTTTATCATTCGAATCGTTTTGAAGGGAGCGAAACAAATGATAGTCTGATGGTGCTAGGGATTTATGTGGCACCAGTTCCCCATCCATCATCATCTATAGCGCGACAGCAGCCCAAGCCGTATTTGGCCTCCAAGATTGATCTCCTCCAATCATCACGGAACCGTGACCTTGTTCGCCAGTTGTTTACTCCCAGGAAGTATCTTCTATTATGTCTTCTTATCGAGTTTTTGGTCTTCCCGTTGGGCATCTACCTTGCGCTCTACCCATTAATGTTCATTTTGGTTGCCGGTTATCTTCCATTTTTTCTTCATGGCCCGCCCATTGCAATTTGCGTAACTTTATACAAGAGGAAACAGGTGGATCGTCGTGTAGTTCATACAACTCATAGTTGTAACGTGGTCTCTATTCTGTTCCTTGATTCTCTGGGGTATAGGTTTTCTAGAGCACATTGCGTTCAAACATGTGCACTACCTTTTCAGTTGTGGTCGTCAGGGTCCATGTTTCACTTGCATATAAAAACACAGATTTGACTAATGTTTTGTAAATGTGGAGTTTATTTCGCCTATACACAACTCTGGGCCTTAGAATGGGCAGTACGAGGTGATAAGCTTTATTTGCGGTGTTTATGTAGCGTTCAATCTCATCTTTTTCGGCGCCCCTTCTATTCAGGTTGGCTACAAGGTAATCAAAATTATCCACACTTACTAGATTGTAGTCTCCTATGGTCAGGTTTTGTCGAACAAGAGTTTTCTTCCTCGTTTGAGTCACGAATTTAGTTTTAGTTTCATCAGCTTGTTGGCCAATTGGATTGCTTCAAGTTTTAGGCTTAGCATTACTTCTTTGGCATCTAAGATTGAAAATGCCATAATATTGACGTCATCAGCGTATGATACCAACTGTGTGGCCTTGAACATTAGTGCACCCCAGGTTTCAGCTGATATCTCTTCTATGAAACTTTCATTGTATGGCTTTAATTTTCTTTCAGTGATTACGGAAAGCACCTTATAAGACGTAGACAGTAGAGCAATGCCTCTATAATTTTCACACCTTTATTTGTGCCCTTTTTGTGTTCAAGATATATCATACTTTTACGCCAGTCTTCTGGTGACTGCTCCTCTGACCATATTCTGCATATCAGTCGATGCGGAAGGTTATTTAGATGGGAGTTTCCGCTCTGAAGCAAGAGCGTTTCTTTTTCTGAGGTCCCGTACTGCCGCGTATACTTCATCTATGATTGGCGTCGAGACCAAAACCTTTTTCTCTGCTTTTGGAATGCTCACAGCTTCAGTAATTGGGGACGCTGTGGATAGCTTATGGAAATTTTGCAGCCATTCGTTTTGAATTTTTTTAACTGGGTTGCCAATGATTCCTTCTTGTGTACGCTTACAAACACTTGTTTGTGGATTGAAGCCGTCACTTAGTCATTTTATAGAGACATAGACTAATCTGACTTCATGTGGGGTCATGTTTTCTTTTATCAGTTGGATCTTGGTGTTGATGATCAGTCGTTTCTTCTTTCAGTACATTTTTCAGCTTGTTGTCTAAGGGTTTTATTTTGTTCTTCTTTAGTCCCACCTAGACGCTGAATGCATTACTTGTGTGCCTAATTCCTTTATTTTAATCGATTTCTTTCATTTTTACTTACCAGTCGTTCCCACTTTTGTATGTTTAGTGTCCCAAGACCTCTTCGGTTGCATCTATTGCTGCATCTCTTACTGTCTTCCACACGGCCTTAATGTCATCATTACTTGCTCTTGCCTGCGGGGATATGCTGATGCAATTTTCCAGTACTGGCATGTACACACAAGTTACTGAGCTCCCATTTAGCTTGTATATCTGCTAGCTCCGAGGAACTCACGCCTCTTGTTTAGATGTCTTGAAGATGCTGCATTGGAAATTGACCCTTATAAGGAGGTAGTCCGAATCAGATACAGCGCCGCGGACGAGCAAATGTCAAGCATAATGGTGGCCGCTCGTTTTTGTATGAGGACATGTTCAATGTGGTCTCTGGGGATGCCCACGTTCTCTTATGGATATCTTGATGCGGAAAGCGTGTGGATCTTACTGCGAAGCCTCTTCTAATAGCTAAGGCTGTCAGGCATAATCGGTTATCACTGGTCTCTCCATGGAGGCAGTGTCCTCCGGTTGTTCCTCTATGTGCCATTTGCCGGCCGAATTTTGCACTGAAGTCACCCAGAATAATTTCAGTGTCGTTTGGTAGCAACGCATTGATAGTGCGTTCCAGGGTACTGTAAAAATTGTCCTTGATTACTCTTCTTTCTTTCTGTGGGCACATGATAGCTGCCCAGCCATACATTTAAGCATTTGGCCTTGATAAGAATCACATAGATCTTTTCGCAAACGCGCTTGAAGTCGGTGATAATTGGTTTAAGTCTGCTGTCAACGATGGAAGCCACTTCAAACTCATGGCTTCCCAGCAGTTTTCTACTTTTACACACGGTATGCGTTTGCATGCCATATATGTCTTCACCGTATCATCTGGTTTCTAGTACTGCGAGGAAGTAGATACTTTATTTTTTTATTTCATCCGAAAGTTGCCGTATTGCACCTAATTTATTTAATGATCTAACGTACAAAGTTTCAAAAGCAGAGCGTTTTATACGTTACGATAGTCTTTGCCGTTTATCCATTCCAATCCAAGGGTGTTTTCCTGGTTCCACGACAAGTAAATACTAAGTGGATTATCGTCAGCGTTTTGAATTAATCGGTTTTTAGTCCACGAGTGGTATTTTATTTCCCACATGCCTGCCGGCTAGCTGGTCAGGGCACCCTCTATCCCCGCCCTGAGAACGCATCCGATGTGGTAGCTAAGGGTAATTACAAAAAAAAAGTATAATCGCTCTGTTTATTACTTTTATTAATTTATGGCACGCATTAATCCAACAATGATTTGGTATAGTCTTCGGAAAATCAACTTATTACATTTTTTAATAATTAATCATTAATAGGAATATTATAAAAACCATATTGCCCCAAATTATGGGGTATGATGAGGTAATTAAATTGAGGCCTGATGGGGAAAGCTAATTATTCTCACAAAGTAAATAAATGTGTATTTCCTCCAGATCTTCCCTGTCCACACCAGCAAAACCATTGTGAGCTGGCAGCCTATCCAACGTTCTGAAGATGTCAAAGAATTGTGGTTTACATAATTACAATATAAGCAAACGGCATCTTCATCATTGCTCTTTTGTGTTTTGAGTGTGTGTTTGGTTCTTTGCTTATTTTTAACATTCCTTTTGAGGTGAGGATCATTAGGATTGGATGTTTCCCCTGGCCTTCTCAAATTTTCCAGTTCATTTTTATAAAGAGTTGAGCTAATTATGGCTGTTTTTCCTAGCTGGTATTGTTTCCTTTTATCAGTTCTTTTAACACAAGGAATCGGCAAAATATAACTAGGGGATGCATTTGCGAAGCTAGACGTCAGATCACGGCACGCTGCACGGATGGGAGGCTTAGGAAAATAACAACATCCAGGTTCGGGGACGGGTGTTTTATCCACTTTTGGTGTGACTGGTTCGTAAGATTCGGTGATTAACTCTGTTCTAGGTAGAGTGGGCGATGTCATTGTAGCTTCAGGTTCTGCTGCAAACGTTTCAGTATGAGAAATTATCGTAGCCATTGAAGATGCAGTTGTTGAAGACAGAATGGTACTGCTCCAGATTTTTCTGCATTCAACGAGTCTGCAATATTTTGTATGTTCGTAATCTCAGCAGAAATGAAATCGACATAAGTAAAATTATTTTTTTCATATGGCCATATACCACGTTTTCTGAATGCTTTAATGGCGATAGATATTGTAGCCAACTGAACGTTTGTGTTACGAAATAGTTCACTTATCTGAAATACAGTTACATGCACGTATGTCATCTCAACTAATCTGTAAGAGCATGATCATAATAAGTGCTGAGTGGCTTTATAAATGCAACTTCTGCAGGGTGCATTTAATGTGTGCAGTGAGGAGGAAAGCAAATTACTCCATGTTCACGAGCTAGATCAATCACTTTCAAATTTTAAGTGTGGTTCGCATGACCATCTAGAAGCAGCAATACGTGGTGAGTAGGAGTAGCTCCAGAAAATTTAATGAAGTTTTTGAACTATATCAAAAATATTTCTGAAGTTATCCAGCCTCGAGGATTGCAAACTGCTAACATAGAGTACCTGGTGGAGCATAATCTGAAGGTTTTGGTTTCAATCGTTGTCTCAGAAAAATCATTAGTGGAGGCATGTAGGTTCCAACAGTGTTACAACATATTTCTCCTGTGATAGTCTGTCCTTGTCCAGCAGATGATAACGAATTTTGCTCTTCGTTTTAGAAACAATGGAAATTCCAGTTTCATCGCAGTTACATATATATTTTGTCAGGGGTCAGTTCAAACTTATCATAAATATCTCCGAGCAACTGATAGAATTTACTAACGGCCACTTTGTTGAATCCCATTGCTCTTGCTGCTAATGTGGCTCCAGGTTTGTGAATTGATAAATTTTGATGACGTTTTAAAAAATTTTGAGCCAATCAACACTTGACATTTCCTTATCAGTAGCAAAATTGTGTGCAATTGATATGCTAGGCACCTCAGTTCGATAGTTGTTCGTCCCAAAAGACGTTCTTACGTATATTTCGGATAAGCTTCTATTTTGTCTTATTTTTCAACGTGTAAATATAGTGTTTTTCGAGCCTAAAGATAAATCAATAGTGACTGTACCGCCTTTCTTCATTTTCTTGACATATCAGTCTAAAGTAGTCTGAGGCACTGTGTCTGCAGAAGCAACTTTTTTATATCCCATCTTTTTGCTTAAAACTTTATCTATAACTGTTTTCATAGCATCTGTTGACCATTCTCCTCTTATTGTTTTTTTCTTGTAAGCACGTACCATCGTTTTACCTTAAAAATAATAAAAAAATGTTATTTATTTAGAAATTTAAATGAACTCAGACCCACAACCCCATTTTGCCCCAATGTCTCATCATACCCAGCACCCAATACCCCATCTTGCCTCAAAAGTTAATTTTGAACAAAAACAATTTTCACTAATAAAATGTTTAACGAATTCATACAAACAATACACCTTATCAAATTAAACAACACTAATAAAGAAAGATCAAAAAGGCATAAATGGGGTGATCATAATCGCCTTAAAATAATGACTTTTGACCTTACCCAAAGTTAGAAAGACGAAACGTTAAAATAGAATGAGTCCTAGTTCCTTGTATGCATAGGGTACTCCGTCTCACCTCGTGACCCCGTCATGTCCCCCTTCCCATATATATATATATATATATATATATATATATATATATATATATATATATATATATATATATATATATATGTGTGTATTAAAAAATTGTTGGCCATAGCAGAGGTCACAATTTCGATTCAATTTACATTAAATTTTCAAAAAAGTGTATTAAGTAAATGTTTCTGCTGAGTTCGTTACCCAGCCCGATCGGCCCTTCAGAGATATAATGGTGCCCATCTTAGATAAAGATCCGTGATTTCTACTCAAAGTATAGCTCCAAATTTGAAAAAAGTTTATACAGTGATTCCTCTTACTTTGTCATGTAGCTTACAATAAAAAATCCAAGCTTGGACCATCCGCAACGAAACGGCAGCCGCCAAAAAGTTGGAAAACGTGCGAAAATTGCTTGTTGTGGCAAAATCCTTCAACTAATGTCAAAGAAAACTGACAATGTGGTATGAACTATATATATCCAGAGAAATCTTAAAAATGAATTTCAAGGTCAGCTGTCTAAGTTCAAAACGGTAGCTAGTCAAATTTAGAAATTTCAAGTCATAATTTTGATTCAATTTGTATGAAATTTGACGCTAAGGTAGATAACGTTAAGGTTCAAGGAGTCTGCAATATTGGTGACCATCTATTAGGAAATTTCAAAATGTTGGCAGTTTAAATATGCGTTTTTTCAGAACTTCGTGGCCCCCTAGTGGCCATGTAGTTTAATGGATTTCGATGAAATTCGGAACTGTAGATGACTAAAGCAAGTTCCTGTATTTCTAATGATAAAAATTGAATGATATTTAAATCAGTAAAATTTTTAAATACTATATTGTCGCGTGTTATTGGGTTCGCGGCCTATAATTTTAATGTTCCGGGAAAGTGAAAACGCAATGTCTTTTAATTTAAGTTAAAAGAGTTTATTTAATTCCAGAAAATGCACAATAATCAGTTTAACACTTTCACTAATTTTAATTGTCACTATTAAAATAAATCTAACACTTGTCCATAAATTTATTATCGCAATTGTCTTCTAAATCACTTCACTATTACGAAACACACTCCATAAATTTACTATCGCAGTTCTTATCGCGCTCGAATGAATGGTTCCCCCCATTCATTCAGCTCGCCTTTATATAGGGTCTCTACCTATTCACCCATTTCTCGCACATTGGCGAACGTTCTACCGAGAGGTACCTGGTCGATTCGAGCAAATTCATCAATGGAGTGACGTCACTTGCAGATGTTGATCATGCTTGTTGGGTTCTCGTGTTTTCGAGTGAATTCGTGTTCTTCATTGTTGTGAAAACAATTGCGACAGTAGCTCGCAGAATTATTTGTACATGTAATTATTTGTACATGTAACACTGCCCCCACCTCAGTTCTTTTCGCCCCGAAAAGATGTGTCGCTATTTGTAGTCAATTCTCCCTGGGTGTAATATGGGGCAAGACGGTCCAGATGCACGATTTTCATTTTAGCTCTCGGCTTACGATGTTCCTGTATTCGGTATACGACGTCGTTGATTCGCTTTGTAACTCGGTATGGTCCCTCCCAATTATGTTGCAACTTTGGAGACCTACCCTTTCGCCGTTGCGGGTTATAAAGCCACACCAAGTCATCTTGCTGGAAGCCAGTAGAATTAGCCTTTAGATCATACCTGGTCTTCATGCGGTCAGCAGCCGATTCGAGGTGTTTTCGCACTGTCCGATGTATCTGGTTCAACCGTTGTCTTAGATCACTTGCGTACTCCGACACCGTTTGGGGTTTCTCAGGGGGTGTTCCGAACTTTATATCGGCTGGCAGACGAATAGTCTTTCCAAAAATGACTTTGGCTGGGGCTTGGCCCGTCGATGCATGTTCGGCAGCTCTGTACGCCATCAAAAATAATGGGATATGTCGGTCCCAGTCCCTTTGGTTCTCGTCAACCATCTTGGCAAGGTGTTTATTCAGCGTGCCGTTGAAACGTTCGACCATTCCATCGGATTGGGGATGCAGCGGTGTTGTCCTCGTTTTCCGTATTCCGAGCAGCTCGCACATTTCGCCAAAAACTAGTGACTCAAAGTTTCGGCCTTGATCCGAATGTAATTCGCAAGGTACGCCGTACCTACTGACCCAATTTAACACTAGCTGTTCAGCTACGGTAGTTGCTTCCTGGTTGGGAATGGGGTAGACCTCGGGCCACTTGCTGAAATAATCGGCTACAACCAGCGTATATCGATTTCCCCAATCGGATTCAGGAAAGGGTCCTGCGATGTCAACAGCAATCCTTTCGAATAGCACGCCTACGTTATAGGTTTGCATTTGTCCTCTCAGTCGTCGCTTTGGGCCTTTGACGGAAGCGCAAATTGTGCATCTGCGACACCAGTCCTCTACGTCTTCTCGAGCGTGGAGCCAGTAGAACCGTTCCCGCAATTTCGCTAAGGTCTTGTTAACACCAAGGTGGCCTCCCGAGGATCCTTCATGCATTTCCTTAACCACATCGTGGATTCGGCTTTTGGGAAGTATAGTTTGCATCCTATAGGAGCTACCATCCGCCGTTTCCCATTTCCGCTTGAGTATGCCACCCTCCACCTGAAGGGAGTTCCATTGTGCCCAATAGCTTTTCAGGGTTGCGTCATGCATTGAAACGTCTTTCCACTCAGGTCTCCCAGTCGTCTCCTTCCATACGAGCAATGGTCCGATGTCTTCATCGGCTAGCTGGGCGTGTCGAATCTCCTCCGATGACCAACCTTCATCGAATCCCGCCGTTATCAATCGCAGATCAACGAGCGGTTCCTTTTCCTCAATCCGTCGGCAATGCTTGCAGTTAGCTGGACATGGACGGCGGGATAGGGCGTCAGCATTTCCATGAACTCCGCCCTTCCGATGAACAATTTCGTAGTCGTATGACTGCAATCTTTCGATCCATCTCGCAACTTGTCCCTCGGGGTTTTTGAAGTTGAGCAACCATCTCAGTGATGCATGGTCCGTTCGAAGAACAAATTTCTGGCCATATAGATACTTGTGGAACTGCTTGGTGGCCTCTATTATAGCCAATAGCTCCTTCCTGGTCACGCAGTAATTCCTCTCACTTTTTGAGAGAACTCGACTGTAATAAGAGAGGACTCTTTCTTCGCCATTGATCTGCTGGGAGAGTACAGCTCCAATACCGCCGTTGCTTGCATCGGTGTCAACTACAAACATTTTTCCGGGTTTCGGATACGCCAGCACGGGTGATTCACACAGCTTTTCCTTCAGGGTCTCAAAGGCCGTCTGGCATTGTTCATTCCAGACATATGGACGATTTTTCTCGGTTAGCTGATGGAGACACTTAGCTATTTTGGCAAAGTCTTTGACGAATCTTCGATAGTAGGTCGCCAGACCCAGAAAACTTCGTAGTTGGCGCTTGTTGTTTGGTGTTGGCCAGCTTTTCACGGCTTCAATTTTCTCAGGGTCTGTTTTGACCCCTTCTGCTGATACGACGTGTCCCAGGTATTTTACTTCATCTGCGAAAAGAGTACACTTCTCGGGACTAAGTTTCAAATTTGCCAGTCGTAATCGGGAGAAAACCTCTTCTAGGTTCCGCACATGCTCTTCGAACGTTCTACCGATGACGATGATGTCATCTAGGTATACCAAGCAGGTTTTCCAGGTTAGACCACGTAGCACATATTCCATCAAGCGTTCGAAAGTGGCTGGAGCATTGCAAAGCCCAAACGGCATCACAACAAATTGCCACAATCCGGTCCCAACTGAAAATGCGGTCTTCTCTCGGTCCTTCTTTTCAATTTCTACCTGCCAGTAGCCACTCTTGAGATCGAGTGTAGAAAACCATTTTGCGTCGGCTAAAGTGTCCATGATGTCATCGATGCGTGGGAGTGGGTAACTATCTTTCTTAGTGACGTCGTTAAGCTGCCTATAGTCGACACAAAAGCGAGTGCTACCATCCTTTTTCTTGACTAGAACTACAGGCGCGGCCCATGGACTGACAGAAGGTTCAATAACGCCTTGTTTTTCCATGTCCGAGATCAGCGCGCTCACTTCTCCTTGTTTGGCTATAGGGAGGCGTCTGGGTGCTTGTCGAATCGGCTTGGCTCCCTGTGTATCTATGACGTGAGTTACCAGACTCGTTCGGCCTTGGTCATCCGGGCTTGTTGAGAAGATGTCACTGTACTTGGTGACCAGATCAGAGGCTCGTTTGAATAGCTGCACTGGCAATTTGACCTGCTTCAATATTGCAGACGTTGACTCCCGGGCTTTGTCTGTGTCTTGCCTCCTTTTGCAATGATGGTCGTGAGTAGCTTCCAAAGAGGTGATGGTGGAAACAGGCTGGCAGCTGCCGATGACTTCTCCCGCTTTGATGCTCGTGGTTGAATCTGCGGTGTTAAGGACTCTAACCGGCACATATCCGTTCCTTAAAGATCTTACAAGGCTTCGTCCTACAATCAAACTGCGCAATGCGGATGTCTTCGTTGGCTCTATCAGATAAGATCGGTGGTCTCCAGAATCACCATCAAGCTTGGCCCATACAATGCTTTCGGAAGAATTCGGTACATCAGTGTCAGTACATACCACTACATTCATCTTGGGGATTTGGACGCTGGGATCCTCCATCAGTACTTCGACATTCTGCCATTTCAAGACACGTTTTCCCAAGTCCAACGTGATTCCATGTGGTCGCAGAAAATCCATTCCGAGAATGCAGTCATCCATAATGTTCGCGACCAGAAAATTATGTCGGAACACAAGGTCTCCCAACTGTATCTGGAGGTTGACCTCTCCATGAACAGGTGCAGTTTCTCCCGTAGCTGTCCGTAGTGAGAAAATTCTGCCCTTGTGAAGTTGTTGCTGTCTAACTAGGTCTGGTCGGATAATCGATCGGGTTGCACCAGTGTCGATTGTTATGGTGCAGTGTTCTCCGTCAATTTGACCCGGAAGGCATAAGTCTGCTTCTCCACGATGTAGTCTTGACACGGTGATGGTGGTGCTGGGGACGTCGATCCTCCTAGCCAACCTCTGCCCCACGAAGTTGGCTCTTACATGTTTCCCGACCCCTCTGTTTGAAGGGCTTCCATTCTGGGCTCCTGACTCGGTCTGGATCTCCTCCTAGCTGCACACCCTGGACAATAGCTCGGCTTTCTTCGCTTCTTGCAGTCTCTTTGCAAGTGCCCCTTCTCTCCGCAATTCCAGCATCTAGGCGCACCATTTACATGCGGGTCTCGCTCAATTTCCACGCGTTCACACCTGCACTCGTCTGTCACTACTTCACGAACCCGGGCAGTGGTACGAGTCACATTTTTCGCTGCCTCAAAGTTCAGACTGTAAGCCAATGCGTCCTTAACCGTTTGCTTTTGAGCTAAACGCACGGCTTGTTGCAATTCCGGGTCCTTTAGTGCGCTGATGAATGCCTCTGTCGCTGCATCATCTCGATGTTCTGGGTCGTAGGCTGGGTAAGCCAAAAGTGCTAGTCGCTCAATGTCTTGGGCTCACTGCTGTAGGGTCTCACCAGACTTCTGCACCCGATGTCTTAGCTGTGACCGATAAATCTGCTTTAGATGATCGTCTCTATAACGCATGTCGAGCGCATTCATTATAGCATTCGGGCTTGAGTGCAATTCATCGGGGATGGTCTGCAAAAGCTCGGCAGCTGGGCCTCTTAGAGCAAGAATCAGCGCAGTTGCTCGTTCCTGGTCATTCCAGCGATTCGCCCTTGCGGCAGCTTCAAACTGGGTCTTGTAAATACTCCAGACCGTTTGCCCATCGAATATTGGTGCTTGGACATTTCTGGATGTGCTTTGCGCTGCGGTTATAAGCGAGGCTGGTGAAGAGGTTACTACTGCCTTTGCTGCTTCCAATTCCTTTTTCATGTTTCCCATCTCATGGTTGATTCTCTCCTCTACCTGGCTGATATCATGGTTTATTCTCCCCTCGACCTGGCTGATCTCATGGTTAATTCTCTCCTCGACCTGGTAAACCTTTTCCTCGACCTGGTCAACCTTTTCCTCGACGCCTTTAATTTGTTTGTTCAGATGACCGAGCTCCGCTTTTATTTTGGTTGACTGTTTCTCCAGCTTCTGTGTGATGTCTGCCTTGATTTCGATCGCTTGTTGGTCCAGCTTCGCTGATTGTTCATTTAACTTCGCTGTTAAATTCGATGACTGTTCATCTAGCTTCGCAGTCAGACTGGATAACATTAGCATCAACATTTGCATCAGCGCATTTTCTGGCTCCTTTGATTTTGGTGTGTCCACTTCTCCACCTTCTGCGCCTTTTTCCGCATCTGAGAGCTCACCCGAATCCAGATTCACGCCTTCCGACTCGATCGCCTCACGCAAGCGTGCAATAAGTATGGCCTTTGTACCTTGTGTGGCCAGATTCCGCTGTTCCAACTCCTCCTTGAGCTCCGATATGGTCAATTCATTAATTTTTAAGTTTAAGCTTCGTGGCATTTTTAATGTTTCTTTAAATTTTACTATTGTGCACTATAAAAATGTTCAAATTTTCACTTTCAAAAATTTTTTTTTCGCACTTCTTGACACCACTGTCGCGTGTTATTGGGTTCGCGGCCTATAATTTTAATGTTCCGGGAAAGTGAAAACGCAATGTCTTTTAATTTAAGTTAAAAGAGTTTATTTAATTCCAGAAAATGCACAATAATCAGTTTAACACTTTCACTAATTTTAATTGTCACTATTAAAATAAATCTAACACTTGTCCATAAATTTATTATCGCAATTGTCTTCTAAATCACTTCACTATTACGAAACACACTCCATAAATTTACTATCGCAGTTCTTATCGCGCTCGAATGAATGGTTCCCCCCATTCATTCAGCTCGCCTTTATATAGGGTCTCTACCTATTCACCCATTTCTCGCACATTGGCGAACGTTCTACCGAGAGGTACCTGGTCGATTCGAGCAAATTCATCAATGGAGTGACGTCACTTGCAGATGTTGATCATGCTTGTTGGGTTCTCGTGTTTTCGAGTGAATTCGTGTTCTTCATTGTTGTGAAAACAATTGCGACAGTAGCTCGCAGAATTATTTGTACATGTAATTATTTGTACATGTAACAATATTTTTAACTGCTATTTTCAATAAAATTCGAATATTTTTATTCAGTCTACATGTAGTAAAATTCTGATTTGAACAAGATTTCGTAAGAAAATTGATGATGAGAATAAAGTTATCTAAAATCAAACACTTATGTCCTTCTGAGACCCCGGTATCACCAGTGATAATTAAGTTTAATAAATGTTTTTCCAATAAGAAGTGTTATTTTGGATAGCCCACTATTTCGGTAGATGTCTCTTTTGAAGCTGTCATTTGTTGATATTTGACAAGTAGAAATTACGTAATTGATAAAAATGGAACGATACACGCTTCAACAATGCAAATTATCAAAACTCACTATAAAAATGGTGAAAATTTGCGCAGAAACGGTTCGTAAAACTCGAACATTTTTGGGTCATCGCGAAGGACCTTGTCGGACCGCAATACGAAAATTGGTGGAAAAATTCGAGCTGTTGAGACAACTTAGTGATGTGAAGAATAAAACCCGTGCACGTCACTCAAGAACAGCCGAGAATATTGGTGCTGTAGCCGAAAGTTTTGAAAAAAACCCAGGTTTGTCCATTCCTCGTCGTTCTTTGGAATTAGGCATCCCACAAAGGCTTATGAAGTTCAGTTAATACAAGAACTCAAGCCGATCGATCGTCAACAACGTCGTGTCTTTGCTGGTTGGGTCCTTGAAATTCATGAAAATGATCTGGAATCCCATCGAAAAATTATCTTGAGTGATGGGGCCCATATTCACCTCGGTGGCTTCGTCAACAAGCAAAATTGTCGCATCTGGGGCTCGGAGGGCTTGAGAGTTATTGTTGAAAAGCCTCTCTTTCTTCAACATATGACTGTTTGGGCCAGTTTATGGTCCGGCGGAGTCATTGGACTTACTTTTTCGAAAATGAGGCTGGAACAACAGTTACGGTGAATGGATTGCGCTATCGAGAGATGATTAATGATTTGTTATGGCCGGAATTGGATGGTATTGATCTGGACAACATTTACTTTCAACAAGACGGCGCTACGTGCCCCACAAGCAAAGAAATCACTGATCTTTTACGAGAAGAGTTTCCAAACCGTGTTATCTCTCGAAAAGGTGATCACAATTGGCCAATTCCTTTCACTGGGAAACGCAAACAAAAACAAGTTATTAAAGGCAAACCAAACCTAAAAGGCATAAAAGTTTTTCTAATGGCCACTAGTAATGGTATCCCGCTTGATTTATATTTATATCAGGGAAAGGGTACAACAATTGAATCAGCACTGTATCCATCACCTGAAAAACTTGATTTTGGCGGGCGTTTCGTGTTAAAACTAGTGGATACATTGCCTACAGGCTTTTCCATTTTTATTGACCGATACTTCACGTCTATTTCACTTCTTGATAATTTAATAGAAAGGGGAATCAAGGCAACTGGGACATTAATGAAAAATAGATTACCAGCGGCGGGATTCAAAGAAAAAATATTATAAGCCGGCATTGTTGAAGACAGATGCCGCATTGCAAAAAACTGGAAGAGGCAGTTACGATTGTGTTGTTAGGGGTGAAAGCAAGATTGCTGTAGTAAAATCGTTAGACAGCAAAGCAATCCATGTTGGATCAACAGATGTTTGAAACATGTCGTCACTGGAGCAAGCCGAATGAGGAATACATCAAAGCGCCACAACTTGTAGCTATAAAAAATTATAACAAGTACATGGGAGACATTGACCTTCTGGATCCTATTATTGGCAAATATCCCATGAGAGGAAGAACTGGTAAGTGGACTATGTAATGATTTACGAAATGTCCGTGTAGGACACGGGTGCCGATGGTCTGGCACAAGTGTCAGCGAGCTAAAACAACACCGAGCTCAGCTAACTAGCTTCGCTTAACGACCGCGTACGCGTGCTTGATGACTAGCATTTGCGGGATCATATGAGGCGGGTTCTTGTCGAGCCACGAAGCTACACTACAAAATACCTATCACGCGTACTCTACTCTACAAGACGCACCGATCAATTTTTACTGTCTTGAGAAAAGTTCTATCAGGTGTCAATTAATCTACTCTACAGAAATTCAATATTGTTTTGCCTCGTTAAAGTTAGCGGACACGGAGGCTTGAGACAAACGCAAACATTACACAAAAAGCAACCGTTACTTTCACCGAAGAAGGTCGTTGCATTACAAGGGGAATGTCAAACCTAAAGATGTTAAAGTGGCTGAAGTGAACCACTCATCTCTGCCTAAAGGATGGAAACTTGACGGATGCAGTTTACTTTACACTAGTAAAACAACAAACTAAGCAGTTTCGACGGGGTGACCACCTTTTCTCTTCAGGAGCAGCCACTCCTGATCACCACGGGGCTGCTCGACTGCTTATGTTTATTACAACTATTAGAACAATATTTCACTTTTTCGACTATGCTGCAGCAGCAGGTTGGGTGCAATATCGGGGCGATGCTGCAAAATCAGGACGCCAGAGGAAAGATATAGACCAATACTTAGATTGCAAGCTGGACTTAGCAAAACATTTGACCTATAAAGTTTCTGGTCGATCACCCGACAATTTGAGCCCAAAATTTGCACGCGCGACACGCAATACCCCAGAGCAAAGCCCTTGTTCCAGTCCAAGCATTTGTGAAAGTCCTGTTTCCATAATATATGAAGGACCTTTTATTTCAACTAGAAAACGCAGACTCATTGAATCAATACCTCAAATTTAAAAAAAGACGAAAGAAGCAGAACATCTGCCAACTTATGCTAAGGGAGCCCAAAATAATAGATCAAAACGTCCAAATAAAGGCTGTAGAAACTTGACGTTTGTAAAATGTAGCGAGTGTAATATTTTTCTTTGCTTTAATATGATCAGGAACTGCTTTTTGGATTATCACACTTCCAAGTAGCTTTTTTTTAACCAAAGTCTGATTAATGTGCCATTTTTAAATATAAATTGAAATAAAAATAATATGAATAATAACCTTGTTTTAAATTGATGCAGTCACAAGGTATCACGTGTGATACCATCCCTTACGCCAAAAAGGGAGGGGAAGGATTTTTTTTCTCTCGTGTGTTATTAATCATATGTAGTACCTAGATATAAAAAGTAGTAATCTTAATTGTGGGCTATATACTTTAGTGTTGGGTCTCAGGAGGATATGGGATATAACGACATTTTTGAACATACAATTTTGCTTCGAATTTTTTTTTTTTTTTTTTTAAATATATCCATTCCCTACCACTCTCTCCATCACTCTTTCATCGTCGCACAACGCTCGTACGATCTGCACTTCACACGTCGTCAATTCCTACGTGTGCCTCCAGGCAATGCTAAAACATCGGTATAAGGGGCACACCAAATGTTGTGAAGTACTCCTTTTCTTTCTCAGAGATGAAAAAATATATTATGATACGACGCAGTAAAAAAAAACTCTGAGTTTATAAAAACTAGCTCTCTTAAAGTATCTCAACTTTAGGGTCTAAAATGTCCTAAGATACTGCATTTTCAATCCTCCGGACTTATCATTAAATTGAATTTATTAGATGCCCCTTAAGTTTTTTCTTAAAACCCAATAATGAGTTAGCGTTTTTCAGTGTTTCTGGAAGATTGTTGTATATACGCAGAGCATCACTCCTTGCATCGTTCTTTAGTCGATCAGTTCTAGCGTAAGGTATTACAAAATTGTTGGCATTTCTTGAATTTTATGGATTTATTTGTGATACTTTTATAAAGGGGCTTCGTTCTGATTCACTGTGAATTAGATATTTGAAGATAAACTTCGCTTTCTCCATAGTAATGATTGGACTGAAGGTGAATGCATTGGTCCGTTGATACATTAGTATTGTTGGAGTGAGAATCGAAAGGCTTAGAATATTTTTATAGGCTTTAGCTAGTATCCTGGATATAATACTAAGGTTTTGCTTTGACGATTGACTCCAAATGACCACCGCATAACGTAGCTTTGTTGGTACAAATGCATTTAATACAAGTTTCTTTATATCATTGGTGCTAGTTGTCTTCTCAAATTATTTATGTGTGGAACCATGTCAAATGATGATCTATGGTAAGACCGAGATATTTAATTTCAAACACTCTTTGCAAGATCTCGCCGTTAATTTTTAGGTCAACTCCTAGGTCTTCTTTATTCTTCAGTTTAAAAATAATGTATTTTGTCTTTGTAATTTCCAATGCTAGCCTGTTTTCGATAAGCCATGAACGATATTTATCTAGATCCTCGTTGACGATATTCTCTATGGCAACTTTATCATGTCCTGAATAAAGAAGTACAGTATCATCAGCATATAATGTGAGCTTTCAGTTTACAAATATTCAAATTATTAGTGTATAGCAAAAGCACGGTTGGTCCAAGTATGTATCCTTGAGCTACCCCCAATTTCATAGGTGCTAAATTGCTCAAGACGTTATTAACTGATATTCTTTGGAACCTTCCTTCCAAATAACTTTTAAAAAGCTGTTTCGATTTTCCTTGTATACCACACGATTAGTAATAGGCCATGATTAACCATATCAAAAGCTTTCTTCTGTTCCACAAAAATTGCAATAACATAATCTCCTTTATCAAGACTTTCATTGATGTAACGTGAGACAGAAAGTAACCTATCGACAGTAGTTTTGTTCTTTTGAAAACCAAACTGCTTCAGATTTATGATGGAATTATCCATTAAGAATGATTTTAAACGATCATTTATAAGTTTTTTGAATATTTTACTAAACGCTGTCAAAAGTGCAACAGGGCGGTAATTATTCGGGTCCAGATGATCTCCTCCTTTGAATATTATTATTTTTGCCAGTTTCTCTTCATCCGGAAATGTTCCATTTCTAATATGCTCGTTTATAAAATTTGCCCGTGGTTCAGCTGTCTCCTCTTTGACTAGAATAATTTCATGTGTGGCGATGTTGTCAATACCTGGTGCTGCATTTTTTTGTTTCAAATTTTCGATTGCATTTAATACTTCTCTTTTTGTCGTTTGATGAATGTTAAAGATGGACTTAGGTGGGCTATTTATGATATTGAAATAGCTAGTTGACTTTTCACCAAGCTCCCTGGTAATTTGTTCACCAATTGTTGAAAAAAAGTGGTTTAGCGAGTTTGCTGTTGCACATGGGCGTGCTGCTTTGTTAAAGTCCATGCCAAAAAATTCAGCATTTGATGACATGATCCAGGGTGACGAATTATCTTTTAATTCATTTATTATTTTCCATATTTCGTGTAAGTTGTCCGTCAATGTTTCCAAACTTCTGGAGTAATATGAAAATTTAGCTTCTTTTATCAGACGTTTTGATTCTTTTAGGGCTTGGTTATATTGATGTTCAGCGTTCTTTTTGTATTTTTTAATAAGCCTTCCTTTTGTTAATACTAGCCTCATAACCTTCTTTGTTATCCATGTATGTTGTCGACATCTGATCTTTTTCTCCATGGTAGAATCATGCTTGGACACTGTAATCATATTTTTGAGCTCCATAAGGTTTTCAGGTTTTCGGTTTGTTAGCAACTGTTGAAATTTCGATTTGAAAAGACCCTTGTCTAGGTAGGTTTTTGCTTACTGAGACTTTGACGATGGACGACAATTTTTAGGACACGATGATCTAACTCCGGCCAGTCTGCAAGTGTGAATTTAATGTTTTCTGCAATTTTTTTATCATTTGTTGCTATGTGATCTAGGCAGGTACTTGAAGTCGGGCGAGTAATTTTGTCCTTATTGACAATGACCGCTCCGTTTGTTTCCAGAGTATCCTTATACATTCTCGATTCTGGAGATTCTGCAATCAGGTCTATGTTTGTGCCAGCAACTGTGATTCGATTTTTTCCAGTAGAGTATATTGCATCTATTACTGTGCAGAAGTCCTGCGCATTGAGACGATTGGGATTATAGTAAGTATCGATTTTTAAGTTTTAACCTATGCAGGTTATTTCAATTATTATTATATTATATATGTATGTCAGATGTTACTCTATTTGTTACGAAATTAATTGTATTTTTCAAATAAATTGCTGTACCTCCGCCTCTTCCGGGCCTGCAGGAGAAAACGGAGCTATATCCCGGAATATTGTAATACTTTGCTTCTTCAGGATAGATCCATACTTTGTTTAGTACAATCAGATCCGTTTCAGGATTTTGCTGCAGATATATTTGAATACCACTCAGCTTGTGTCGTAAGCTTCTTATATTGTCATAAAAGATTTTATTAAATTTTCGGAAAAGATGTCCTTGGAAAATATATTAGCTGGGTTCTTTAGCCAACCCAATCGGCTGTGCAAAAGCCAAGGTATATCTTTTGAAATTATCTAAAATCAAACGCTGAATTTCAATATGGCTGCCCCCCCAGCGAGGACCGCAAGTATTTGTTTAATATAAGTATTGTAAAATCATTTTACAATACCCTACTAAAATCGCGTCCTGCCTGTCCGTCTGTCTGCCCGTCCGTGTGTCACACCACTTTTCTCACAAACTACATAAGCTAGAAACATTTTGCGAGTAGGTGCGAAGTGATGCTCTCTTCAAAGTTTCAACACGCAAAAAAAATTTATAAGGTCTTTAAGGGGGGTCTCCCCATACAGAGGAGTTGCCCCTGAAAAAAAAGTTTTCATCACATGTAGGCAATATGGGTATCAAAGCGACTTCAACCTTGTTAGTACATTCTATAGGAACGGTTTGCAGCAGGTCGCTCCAACTCCCAATCAGAATGGTAATTGGCTTGATCTTATTTTTAGTAATACTTATGACGAAGTAGTGGTAAATCCAACTAGGGATGTGGACAAATTATTCTCTAATAGTCTACACCATAACGCATTCTCTGTTGAATTGCCCAATGCTGATGAAACCTATACTTTCTCATACAATAACTTAATTGTATATAACTTTCATAATGCTGACTACCAGGACATTCATAATTATTTAAGTAATATTGATTGGACCGATACACTTACAACTTTAGGTATAAACGATGCGATAGATCGTTTCTATAAGATAATCATTGACGCCGTTGAAAGTTATGTACGTAGGATTAAGAAAAAAGACAAATTGTCTGAACCTTGGCTTGAAAGGGACCTACGATATTTACGAAACCAAAGAAACAAACTCCATAAAATCATACAAAAAAGATTCAATGTAAGCAATGAATTGAAAAGCAAATATGGTCATCTGGCAAAAGAATTTCAATCAAAATCTAGAGAAGCTTATGAATCATATGTAAATACTATTGGAGAGAATATAATCCAAAATCCAAGGAAATTTTTTGACTTCGTAAATACTAAACGTAAATCAAAGGGGTACCCCAAGTCAATGGTATATGGTGACTTAAGATTATCATCGCCTGCAGAAATCTGTGATTTTTTCGCGAGTCATTTTCAATCTATTTATTCTACTAATAGCACCTCGTCCTATACTCCTTCTCCACCCACATGTTCAGCAGCTCTAATTAACGACATGTTTATTTCTGAAGAAGAAATATTGAAAGCTATTGAGGAGCTTGATTTGAGCAAAGGACCAGGTCCTGATTTGCTTCCTCCCTGGTGTTTGTTCCACTGCAAGGAGAAACTGCTTTTACCACTTTACATTTTTTTCAATAAGTCTCTCTCCTCAGGAATATTCCCAACATACTGGAAATCATCCCATCTGATTCCAATTCACAAATGCAGTAACAAAGGGTCCGTTAAAAATTATAGAGGAATTGCTATATTATCGACCACTACGAAACTATTTGAAAAAATTATCTGCTCCAAACTATCTCCCATCGTAGAGCCTCACCTTAATAACCAACAGCATGGCTCCCGAAAAAATCACTCGACAACCACTAACCTCACCGTGATGGTGTCTACTACGCTATGTGAAATGGAAAAAGGACACCCAAATTGATGCTATATACACCGATTTTAGTTAAGCTTTCGATCGTGTCAACCACAAAATACTGTGTAAGAAGTTACAGAAATTTGGAATCACTGGCTCACTACTTGATTGGCTTTATTCTTACCTAGAAAACCGAACCCAAATAATCAAATTTCAGGGACATTTGTCTAAAGAAATAAATGCCTATTCTGGGGTACCTCAAGGGAGTCATCTTGGTCCTCTTCTTTTTAATATATTCATCTGAGATCTGTCAGAAACCTTATCGGATGTATCCCACTTATTTTATGCGGATGATCTAAAACTGTATCATGTGATTACCTCTCAAAACGACTCACTATTCCTTCAAAGCAAGATAAGCTCTCTGTTTGAATGGTCTTCCATAAACCAGCTTCATTTGAATTTGGAATAATGTCAGGTGATTACCTTTTCCCGCAAAAATTCAGTCTTCAAAGCTGATTATCACCTGGACAATACAAAACTGGCTAGAGTCGATATTGTCGAAGACCTTGGTGTCATCCTGGATACAAAGATGCGGTTTAAGTTGCATTACGATGAAATAATTTCCAGAGCTAATAAGATCCTAGGTTTCATCAAGCGAAGAGCGAAGGAATTTAAGAAGATATGGGTGACCAAAACCTTATACCTTTCTTTAGTCCGCGTTTGGAACCCTGCATATAGACAGAATTGAATCAGTTCAGAAACAGTTTCTGTTATTTGCTCTGAGATGTTTATATGATCCTAAAAACTACCAGACTTTACCATCATATGTACAAAGACTCCAAATTCTAAATATGACATCACTTTCCTCCCGAAGATCAATGATAATTTGCTGCTTCGCTTTCGACGTGCTTAGAGGCACCATGAGCATACCATACATAACTAATAAAATAAAATTAAATGAAACATCACGAACCACTAGGCATTCGCGTATGCTGATAGAAGAGCGGCATCATACTAGGTATGCAGATAGCGAGCCAATGAATAGATGTTGCAAAACATTTAACTCATTGAGTGCTCACTACTCTCCAACAATCTCCACAGTCCAATTCAAATCCATTATCCTAAACGCCTTGTCCTCTCTAGTCCAATAAACTTAATGTAATTAAATATTTTGTAATTTTTAACTATATAATGATTTAATACTTTTAAAATTTTTGAGAATTGTTAATGCTATTAATTGTTATTTATGTATATCAATGTTTTATATGTATGCCTTGTTTGGTAATAATAATAAATAAT
Source organism: Odontomyia ornata (assembly GCA_963969285.1). Lineage (NCBI taxonomy): Eukaryota > Metazoa > Arthropoda > Insecta > Diptera > Stratiomyidae > Odontomyia > Odontomyia ornata. The sequence continues at coordinate 355,822,611 of OZ017739.1, read as the reverse complement.
AAATAAACAAATGAAAGGTCTTAATGAGAAATTTTCAAAACAGGTCTTAAAATGACAAATTTAGCTTCGAGGGGTGCAGGGGAAGGGGAAATGAACGAAAATTTTGTGTCCCCCCTCCTCGCGATTGGACACCTTTGACCCGAAAAATCTGAAAAAAATCATGAATGTAGGACTATATGAGGACAACAACAACAAATACATGAGAAGTCGAAATTCACTCAACTTTGTTAGTAATAGTATGATTTATCGATTTTTGTTTTATGGAATAAAAACTTAACGGTGCCCTTAAATTTAATGAAATTTAGTACACAGATGACTATTTATAAGATTAATCTGTCCTGGAAGTTTCACAAAGATCGAATGGTATTTAATGAAGTTATAGCGATTTAAATTTTCCTGTATTACTATGGAACAATATGCGCTGTATTACTATGGAAACATATGGCTATGGAACAATATGCGCATTTTACCGACTCAGATACTGCAGCTTTGCTAGGATTTGCATGAAAATTTCAGGAATAATAGGTATCATGAATTTCTTTGAGAATTGGCTCAGCTAGCGGTATTAGTAATCGTAAAGAAGAATAGTGGCTGTTTTAAATGCGAAGATTGATTAACTTTGATGTATTTTGCCCCAACTTCAACGTTTAAGGTGCATGCTTTGAACACTTGATTCAATTTTATGAATGCCTGAAGATGAGTACCTACAATTAATACTCATAGGTGAAACAAGTCGAGGAGACAGGAGAGAGCTCTTAGCAAATGGGCTTTGTAACCATTCTCTGATTCGAAAAAAACAGGCCCAGAATCGATGATTACAGTACAGGGGAGTAGTCGCTGAACAAAAAATTTCATCAAAGGTAGCCGTTATGAATATCAAATGAAAGTTCTTTATAAGAGCTTTTCAAAACAGTACTTAAACTGACAATTTTTCCCTTCACAAGGGCAACAAATACCTTAGAAAAGAAGAGAATTAAAAATTTCTTTTCAATTTAGTATCAATAATTTATTTTAGAAATGCACGACGCGTTTCGTTGAACTAGTCAACATCATCAAGTGCAGTAACAAAATTGAGCTTAAGCTTGCGTATTTATTGTAAAAAACATGAATGGAAAAAACAATTTACTAATTACTTAGGTTAATGCCTCAAATAGCCTGGATTTGAAAATCTCAGTTTGCTCATGAAGGACAATAAAATCATTAGTTCTAAGATGCCTATGTATCTCGAATGCTTCCAAAATATTTAATTTATGGGACTTGTGTAGGTTATGGAGAATTTTTAAATATTCAAAGGAAGGAAATTGATGGATGAATGAAGGATTTGAAATGCTCGTTGAACCGAATTTTGAAGGGTCTACCTGTTTGGCCTATATATCCACTATTACATTCACCACACGTAATTTTATAGACCCCAGATTTGTCAAATTTATTTGTGGATTGATTATAAAAAAGGGTTGATAATTTTTGGCTAGGCTTGAAGGCAATTTGAAGATTATCCCAAACCAAAATTTTAAAAATATTATTAGATATTGGACCAAAATATGACAGGAGGGCGAATTTTTTATGTGCTTTTTCTGCTAACTTCGCGTAGATTTTACAAAGTGTCTGTTCCTTCTCTTTTTTATTTATAAGATTATGCTTAGAAAACCGTTATTACGAGCTATTTCTTCGATTGTTCGAATTTCGGCAGTCCGATTTTCTCTAGAAAGTGGTATGGAAAAAGCACGGTCAACCGTTGATCGATATGCTGAAATTTTATGGGACCAAGGGTGGCATGAGTCGGCTGGAATAGTTGCATCTGAAAAAGTAGGTTTCCTAAAAATGTTAAATTCCAGGCTGTTGGAATTGTTTCTTGTGATGGTCAAGTCTAGAAAATTAATTTTCCGGTTATTTTCAAGTTCAGCTGTAAAGGAGATAGATGGGTGTATGCTATCGCAAAAGTTTAAAAGCTGGGTCAGTTGGTGATTATTGCCTAAAAAGCCAATAAGGACATCATCAACGTATCTGTACCAGAAAATGACTTGATTCGCGAATTCAGATTCTAAAATGGCGGTTTCAATATTATCCATGAACAGGTCTGCCATAAGAGGACTTAGAAGAGAACCCATAGCTAGCCCTGTTTCCTCTTTGTAGAATTTGTTTTCAAATTGAAAATAGTTTTCTCGAAGGCAAAATTCCAGGACATTTCTGATTTCCATTTCTGTGATGGGGTCAATGTTTTTGAAGGCCAAGAGGTTCTTGGCTTTATCTAAAGAATCTTTGTATGGGATATTTGAAAACATGTCATTTGCGTCAAACGATACGAGAAAACAGTCATCAGGAATATTGAGGTTGACTAGTTTGTTGACCAGGTCTGAAGAGTTTTTAATGCTATGAGAAGCGTTGAAATTCGTGATACCTTTAAAAATTTTATCAATAGCAATTGCTGTTTGTCTCAAGGGGCTGTTTGTAAACGAGACAACTGGTCTAATGGGACTATTTTCTTGGTGTATTTTAATTAGACCATAGAGTTTTGGGGACATAGGGTTCATATTAATTAGTCGGAATTTCTTGTTTTCCAAGAAGATGTGCTCTATGCGTTTTAAAATGTCTTTAAGGGCAGTTTGAATTTTATTTGTGGGGTCTTTTTTGAGCATAGTGACATTTTCCTTTTCTATGAAATCAAGGATTTTTTCGTTATAATGTGCTTTTTCGATAATGACAGTGGAATTGCCTTTATCAGCTTTCGTGACTATAAGATCGTTGTTTTTAATTTTGAGTGAAATTGAATTTATGGTCGCGGTTAGATTTGAATTTGAGGTATGAGGAAAATTTTTTATAATATTTTTGATTTTTTTTTTTCTTTCTTTAAAAATGAGTCCGGGTGGTTGAAAAGTGCTGCTTCAGCATCGGCAATTAGGGTTTCTTTTACATTTTTAAGGTTTGTACTGGGGTTATATTTTGGACCTTTATTGAGGAGATTTATCTCTGTCTCTGAGATAATAGTCTGTGATAAGTTGATGACACGACTAAAAAATTTTTTCGTTGGAGGATGATTGTCATTTTGTGGAGGACAGGGCTTTTGGAGATTCATTAATTTTGTTAATTTGTGTAAAATCTACCCGAAGTTAGCAGAAAAAGCCCATAAAAAATTTGCCCTCCTGCCATATTTTGGTCCAATATCTAATAATATTTATAAAATTTTGGTTTGGGATAATCTTCAAATTGCCTTCAAGCCTAGCCAAAAATTGTCAACCATTTTTAGGGCTTTGTAAAATAATTTTACAAAACCCTTCTAAAATCGCGTCCTGTCTGTCCGTCCGTCCGTCCGTCCGTGTGTCACAGCAGTTTTTCTCGGAAACTACTTAAGCTGGTAGCATCAAATTTTGTATGTAGATGTAAAGTGGTGCTCTCTTCAAAGTTCAAGTACAAAAAAATTTTATAAGGTATTTAAGGGGGGTCTCCCCATATAGAGGAGTGACCCCCGAAAAAAAAAATTTCATTGAAGGTAGCCGATATGGGTATCAAATGAAAGGCCATGATGAGAACTTTTTAAAACAGGTCTTAGTTTGGCAAAGTTTGCTTCGAGGGGCGCCCAGGGAGGGGAAATACACGAGAAATTTGTGTCCCCCCCTCGCGATTGGACACCTGTGATCCGAAAACTCTGAAAAAAATCAGGAATGTAGGCCTTGTTGAGTACAACAACAACAAATACGTGAGAAGTCGCAATTCACTCAACTTTGTTAGTAATAGTATGATTTATCGATTTTATGTTTTCTTGAATAAAATCTTAACGGTACCCTTAAATTCTATGAAATTCAATACACAGATGACTATTTATAAGATTAATTAACCCTCCAAGATCCATAAAGATTGAATCATATTTAGCGAAGTTATAGTAGTTTGAATTTTCCTGTATTACTATGGAACAATATGCCCTGCATGTATTAGTATGGCAACATATGGCTAGGGAACAATATGCGCTTTTTACCGACTCAGACACTACAGTTTTGCTAGGATTTGCATGAAAATTTCAGGAATGATAGGTGTCATGAATACCTTTGAGAATCAGTTCAGCTAGTGGTATCAGTAATCGTAAAACAAAATAGTGGCTGTTTTAAATGCGAAGATTGAATAATTTTGATTTATTTTTTCCCCAACTTCAACGTTTAAGGTGCATGCTTTGAACATTTGATTCAATTTAATGAATGAATGAAGATGAGTACCTACAATTAATACTCATGAGTGAAACAAGTCAAGGAGGCGGGAGAGAGCTTCTAGCTAAAGGGCTTTGTAACAACTCTAGGATTCGAAAAAATTGGTTATTAATCGATGATAACAGTACAGGAGAGTGGCCCCTGAAAAAAAAATTCATCAAACGTAGCCGATATGAGTATGAAATGAAAGTTTTCATGGGAGCTTTTCAAAACAGTTCTTAAACTGTCAGTTTTTGCTTCAGTGGGGCACAGGGGGGAAATACATGAAAAATGTGTTTCCTCCCTCGCGAATGGACATCTGAAATAATTATCAAGGGAGATATTTATGAGTGTAACAATAACAAAAACCTCAGAAGTCTAAATTCGTTCAACTTTGTTAATAATAGTATGATCTTCGAATTTCATAGTTTCTCCAATAAAATCGTCGTTGACATGCTTCTTGACTTTATTCAATCTGGTGACTGCATTTTGAAAATTGAATACAAAACCCTTCTGACATGAGCGTAGGTCTGTTTACCCAACTTGTTTATAATGCTATACAATCCACAAATAAATTTGACAAATCTGGGGTCCATAAAGTTACGTGTGGTGAAAGTAATCGTGTATATATAGGCATTAACCTAAGTAATTTGTAAATTGTTTTTTCCATTCATGTTTTTTGCAATAAATACGCAAGCTTAAGCTCAATTTTGTCACTGCACTTGATAATGTTGACTAGTTCAAGAAACGCGTCGTGCATTTCTAAAATAAATTATTGATACTAAATTGCAAAGAAATTTTTAATTCTCTTCTTTCTTACAGAATGTATCAAATAGTAAGCACTAATTTCATTGATCTTTTGAAATACCTTAGAAGTCGAAATTCGATCAACTTTGTTAATAATAGTACTTTTTATAAATTTTGCTTTTTTGTCAATAAAATCAAGATGGGACCCTTAAATTTCCAAAAATCTATAATTTAAGTTTTCTGAACAATAAACAGCTAAGTTAAAGCCGATTACATATTTAACAATTACAGCAACATTAACACGTGATACTAGGGAGATACACGCTTGCAACGGACCTAGACACTACAAATATGTAGGAATTTTGATAAAAATTTTAGAAATGGTTTGTAATAGTCATGTGTTATCATGACTAATCTAGCGACGGGGTCAAAACACTTGAAACAAAATAGTGGCGAGTTGAAAATCATAATAACCATAATAATTTTTCGAACTCAATTTATGGAATCTGTATATTAGTCAAGTTTTGATATGTAGGATATATTATTTGATTTACTAATTGTTTTACAATACCCTTCTGGCAGGAGCATCCTCCTGCTACTTCAACTTGTTTGAGACTAAGGGTGCCTACGGGAAATCTGTCTTTCTAGCTCACGATGATTTTAAGATTATGAATTGAGCTTGATTGGAAAAGTTATATACACCATTTGTAGCTCAGTCATAAATATAATCTGTTCTCACAATTTTAAGATGATTCAGGCAATAAGTTTCTGTTATAATACGAATTTATGTATTTTTTTTTTTTTTTTTGAAATATTTGCATTTAAAGATATTTGAGTGACTCAATCCCAAGTGCGGTTTTCGAATGTTTGTAGGTTTTAATGGTATTAATAGATGTTATTTTAGGAATGAGTCATTGCGTTACCTAAGTTAATGTTCATTGATCAGTAATTAAATTTTAATATTTCATCTATTTATGAACATTAATTTTCTCAAGTTCTTTCTAGAATTAGCCACATTGGCTTTCGAGCAAACGCAAAAAGCTCATGTTATAAAACTTATCCAATTTATGTCGTAAACAGATAAACCTTGAGTTTTAATAGACTCTTCTCGAAAAATAAAAATTTCCTTTCTATCAATCATTTAACAGGCAACAAATCGGGCGAAAAAAAAAAGTTCATCAAACAACCCCGATAATAATAACATTCCCTCGAAATTTACATGCTCCAGGATAAGATAATTGCTCGTTAATATTGAGTAAGCGGTCTTGACAAGTAAATAATAACTACTCTTACGAGTTGCAATCTGCCCCCTCTCTCATCATCCTGTATGCCTTGAGATACCAGCACTGAGTACCTGTCTACTATTATAACGTACAGCTCACTTTGGCTGCTTTCGACATCATGTCTCCGTTCAAGGACTTATCGTCCACGTAGCAACTTGCTATCATGTACGGTAAGAGCCAAGTTCCTTGATTAAATTATGTAGTTGATCTCAATCAAGTAAACAAAGTTTTCCAGTTGAATAATAATTGCCGGACTTTCTAACCAGATTGACCGTAACTTCATCATCCTTGCATGAGCCAACTACGATGTTTATAACAAAACGATGAGCTGCGTTTACTTTTTATTATTCAATTTAATCTTAATTGGCATTGAATAAAAGTTTAGAGATTTTCATATGAATGCTATGATAATCATACATACATATGTAAATCTAGGAGAAGAGTTGTAATTTTAAAGGTTTTCATTAACTTTGGAATATTTTCTTAAACAACTTCATTACTCTTACACTAAAATTGTTTTTAATCTTGTTTAAGCTAATATTGGAATATGCTTCAATAAGATACTCCATGAGACCAAAGGAATGGTGAACTTTGGCTTCGATTGACAATACCAGTGTGTGGTCAACTTCTTAGTAATCAATAGTGCCGGCAAATATTTGGTTACCTGAATTACGACGCTGATATCCACTCCCACAACGGCATATACAGGCTTCAACCAAATCTTGTTCACACAATGGATTGATCACAAACTGTTGGTCCTTAGTTAAATACACGCTCATTACTATCCTTACTTCAGGCAAAGTACCTGGCTGTTTTGTCTTAACCTTAAAAGCATAGGCATATACTCGGCAAATACTCTTGTAATTACTGATTGAAATTTAGGCTTATCTATCATAATGGAAGTGCTTTGGTAAGCTCGCATGTTGCAAACGTTTGTAATGATTTCATCAGAAGTTGAAATAGTTATTCAAGTGGGTTGAAATTGAACAATAAATATGGTCCTTATAAGCTAGAGCCTATGTACACGTTTTTCAAAATGAGATCATTGCTAGCAAATTTACGTATCCTTAATTAACAATTTATGCAAGTTAAGTCAAAGAGCTTTAATGGCGGATTTTAAAAAAATTTTCAGTCCGTGTATTTTTCATGATTATTTTCAAGCGGTTGTAGTAATCGAGCAGTCACACAAGGAAACTGCTCGAAAACCTTCCTATCTCTTATTCAAAATTTTAAAGGCAGATTAAGAAAAATATTTAATTACTTCCATTCATAACCGTCATTTGTAAAATAGTTTTCTTTGTTATTATTATTATGAAATGTAATTTTATACAAATTTTCCTTTCTATTAAATTTAAAGGTATCCCTTTAATTAAATTCTTCATGAGATTTAACTTCCATTATTATTTAGAATCTTTTTCGTCTTACTTTACTTCAGTTGATTTTTCTTGGAAAATTTTTAATCTGCCAATTAAAATTTTCAATATGGGAACACTTATTTAGTGCACCCCAATGGTGTATTACCTTAATGAAGGCAAGCTAACTATACTGAGATCAACTGATGCCATTTACCATATACACGGGATGAGAAAGAGGAAAGACAAGCTTTGGGGACGGATCGTGGAGTTTGACTTCAACCGCGCCACGGGGAAGACGCGAAAATCAATTGCCATATTTTCTTGGCCGCGTTTTAAAGTCGGGTATATTTTGAAAATTAGAATACATTAGATTCCAAAATCATTGCAAAGTCTATAAAACGTACATATGTGTTGTAAAAATTGATTGGTTTACTGCGTGAAGTGCTCAGGAGCACCCCTTTGAAAGTGAAAATTTGCGGCTTCATTTTGTTTTCCGTTCCGCATATCGGATCTCGACACCCCACTCGTGAAATCCATTCGAAGTTGAATTAGTGATTGCCTCCGAATTCCTTTTGATAAAGTCGTGGATTACTTGATAGTATGTAATGATTTTTACGTCTAAAGTCACGAACGAAGTCGGAACCGACCTGTAATCGGTTCTAGACGTTATGTCTGAGTCGCGCCAACGAATGGTACCAACCGATCAACCAATCTGTGCACCGTAATCTATTTTCATGGTCGCTGCTTGTCGGCCAGCTAGATCGGAGAGGATTTTGGTCGCGGGTCTTAAAATAGATTACGCTCAATTACATTTTTCAGCCACCATTAAACGCCCGTTTCAAACGCGTCGAAAACACAATCATACGGAGGAGAACCCTACTTTACGTCACTCCGTATTTCTTCATTAATCCAGTCAAAGTACAAAATCTAATCTCCATTACGCGTTCCCGAATTTTACCGACGCGGTACCGAAAAATACACTACGTTAACTTGAACCCGACGAAAGCTACGCTAAAGAAAAAGGCAAACCAAGACAGGTACCGCGTACCGCGCAAGTTTCAAAACCTTTAACGATATTATATAAAAAAACAAAGGTTTTGTCTGATTTGTTGTTTCGTCGGTTTTTCTTAAAACAATTTGTAGGGTAAACTCATTTAAGGGACGTTCTGAGATCGGGATGCCATCATCCAAGTTTTCGATTGCTGAGTGTATGGTGGAGCCATGTTCCGTTTGAAGTGAGGTGTTATTTTCGTTGTCAAGTGTTTCATTGGCATTGGATTCGATAGGTTTGAAAGGATTAGTTTCGTTTAGCTTGATTCTGCTTAAGGCGGCAGCGTTGGAGTTTAGACTTCCTTTTTTGTATACAATCTCATAATCAAATTCCTCAAGCTTTAAACGCCATCTGATTAATTTTGAGTTGAGTTCTTTTAAGTTCATTAAATAAGTTAAGGGTTTATGATCCGTTATTATCTGAAATTTACGCCCAAATAAATATGGCCGGAAATATTTGACAGCCCATAAGATCGCAAATAACTCCTTCTCGGTCGTCAAGTAGTTGACCTCAGAGTCTGTTAGGGTTCTGCTAGCGTAACAGATGGGTTTGTCGCTACCAATTGGTCCTTGGGATAAGATTGCGCCAATCGCACAATTGCTGGCGTCGGTGGACAGAACAAACGGTTTACCGAAATCAGGATATTGTAAGATGGGGTCGTTTGTGAGGAGGTCTTTGCACAAGTTGAACGCTGTAACATACTTCTCCGTAAGTTGGACGGTTCTGCCTTTCTTTAAACACTCGGTTAAGGGCTTAGTAACTTTGGCAAAGTCCTTAATAAACTTACGGTAATAACCGACAAAGCCCAAAAACATTTTGATCTCCTTTTGTGTTCTAGGGATCGGGAAGTTCTTTATTGCTTTAATTTTATCCGGATTGGGTTTCATTCCATTTGGTGCGACGATGTGGCCTAGAAACGCTATTTCTTTATGAAGGAATTCTGATTTATTCAACTGTATTTTAAAATTTGCTTCACGAAGCTTGTTAAAGACCTTTCTCAAGTTTTCGCCGTGTTCCTGGAGTGATGTTGAGAAGACAATTATATCATCAAGATAAACGAGGCAGATCTTTCCTTGAAGATCCTGTAGTACATTGTCCATGACTCTTTGGAATGTTGAGGGTGCATTCTTGAGTCCGAAAGGCATTCGTGCGTATTCATAGTGCCCATTATCGACAGTGAAGGCTGTATTTTTGATATCGTTGGGGTCCATCTCAATTTGGTGGAACCCGCTTGCGAGGTCCAATGTAGAAAAATAAAGACACTTTCCCAATTTGTCGAGGATATCAGTGATATTTGGAAGAGGGTAACGGTCAGTTATCGTCTTTTCGTTTAGTTTTCGGTAGTCGATAACTAACCTCCACTTTTGCTTGCTACTTGCATCCTTCATTTTGGGAACTATCAAGACCCGTGAACTCCATGGTGAATAGCTCGGTTGAATAATTCCCTGGTCAAGCATATCTAAAATTTGCCTTTTCACTTCATCCCTATGAATATAGGGGTATCGGTACGATTTAGTGTTTATGGGTGCATCGTCTGTTGTTTTGATGCAGTATTTGATTTTGTTCGTGAAACTTAACTTTAAGCCCTCCCGAAAGAATATATCGTCATAATTTTTACATAATTTTGTAATCAGTTTTTTCTCCTCTTCGTTTAAGTGGGAAGTACGGATCAATTTAGTGATATCTTCAGGTGAAGAGTTATCAGCATTGGTGATGGGATCGATATTAAAGTTGTTTATGTCTATGAATTTTGAAAGTTCCGAACCCTTGAGTGGTTGTTCCAGGAAAATAAGTTTTTCATCGTTGGATGTGTTGTTGATGGCTTTCAAGCTGTACCAGTCCTTGGCTTTATAAATACCTTCCTCGATACGCAGGTTAGGTGCTACTTCGGTAGCCTTAATATATATATCGCCATCGCGAACATCAACAGGGAGTTTAACTATAAATTTTGATAATGCTGGTACAATGAATTTCTGGGAAATTATATTGGGTTTAAACTCTAAGGGGATTGAGGCATTATTGATGGACAGTACTTTGCTTGCTAAGTCGACCTTCGCTCATAGCTTGGATAAAATATCAAAACCCAGTAGCCCATCAAAGTATTGGTGGAATCTAAAGGTTAAGAATTTCACCTCGCCTGGTTGCCTAAATTCAACGAAATTTGGAAGTGTCACTTGTTCGCTTAACACATGCTTATTCAATACGGTATTAATTATAACGGGCTTAGTAATTTCGATTTGGCTAGGGCGTACAAATTCAGGGTTGATGAATGAAGTCGAAGCACCTGTGTCGATTAGAAATTTCAAGTCGCGACCAAATGGAGAAGATATTTTAATGTATGGTGACTTAGATCCGTGTGAATTTATGTCTATGTATCCTGTTGGTTGTGTGAGGCAGCTATAATAAAATTTTCGCCATCGATTTCGCTAATATTTGGTTTGCAAATCGTATTAGGTTGGTCTAGTCCTTGGACGTCTTGTTCGTAGTAGTCTGCACTAGGTTGGGCAATGTCCGTTGCGTCAGGGTCTTCGTAGTAATAAAAATTGTCGAGTTCTTGTCTGTAAGTCTCATTCGGAGCGGGTTGGAAATATATGATATTGTTTGTGCCTTTGGTAGTCGGTTCAATTTTGTTTATGTTATGAAGTTCTTTAGAAGTAAAACGGGGATGTCCTGTTTGTCGAAAGAAATTATTATTAGAAAAATTTGGTTGTTGCGTCTGTCTGGCTTGGTTATTGCGTAAATGTGTATTGCCGGAGCTTGTTTCCATTGGCTCTGGCCTAGATAACGCCGGTCGATTGTATTGTAATCCAAATTGTTGGTTATTCAGGTAACTTGGGTAACTACTAAAATTATTATTTGAGAAATTTCTTTGAGGGAAGAAGTTTTGTCCTGATTGTTAAGGTCTAAACATTGGTTGGGTAGGCCGGGAATATGGTTGAGATGCACGAAACATTGGTTGGTTTGCGAAAAAAGAAGGTTGATTAGACTTAAACTGTGGTTGAGAATTACTGCCATTGAAAGGATATGTGGGTAGCTTTAAATTTTGGAGAATTGAAGCTTTAGACAAAGTATTTTGATTTGTTGGGAATTTCCTTTGTGAAGTTGAGTGATCGTGTTTTGCGTAGAATATATTTTGCTCCTGAATGCAATAAGAAAATGCTATTGCAAGTGAGTCTGGCGTCATGGCTCTGATCGTTGCACCGAGAGGTTCGCGAAGTCCAGTCAAGAAGCTGTTCAAACACATTTCTGAAAATAATTCTCTTTTGGCCTTGATCACGTTTCCATCTGTTTCATGGATGAGAACGTGATTAATCATCGTAGGAAGGAGTTCTTTTATCTCACTATAGAACTTTTCAACAGTTTTTTCACTTTGGCGTGGGTTATGCAGGTCACGAATCAAACAGGTTTCATTCCGTTTATCGCTGTAATGAAGCGTGAGGTTTTTCTTCATTTCCGCCCAATCCAAGGGTGTTCCGTACATATTAAGGACCGCATTGGCGGGACCCTCAATTTTATTGTGAATGGCTCGCAAGAGGACTCTGCCATAGGCAGGTGAAGTTGGAGATATAATCGTGAGAATTTCCTCGACATTGTCGATGAAATCTCGAAGCAGTCTAGGATTACCGTTGAATTTCGGTAGGTCCTTGACCGCATCAGGAACTCTTAAGGAGTTAAAAACATCCGCTATGGTCGCCATTGCTGGATCAATCGTTAAGTTTAGTGAATGGGCGGAACGATCCGATAACTCGCTATTTTCGGGTAAATCAAGGTTCGCGTCAAACAAATTACCTAAATCAATTTCACTTCCACTATTTTGTTCAACAGATATATTTTTGAACAGCACTAATCTTAAAGTTCGTTGTCGTGGATAGGGGTTATTACGACTCCTCCTATTGGCAAATGGGATAAGGGGTGGCGATTTGAGAATATGATTAAAACTAGTCAATTTTTCAAAGAAAATTCTGTAGTAGGACAAGATGCAATTGGAATCAATTAGTTCGATTCACTTTGTAGTAGTCAGTTATAATTTTCTTCTGTTAATTTGCACTACACTGAACCAACACTGGCACCATAACACTTTATAAAATGGAATTAATCAATATATAAAGGATTTATTGTTAAAAATATAGGAATGAATGGAAAGTGTTCAATTGCTAAGACTTACGTGACTAAAATTAAAATCCAGTCCTTCATTTCGATTATCCTTCGAGACGATTATCCTTTGTAGTACTCGTGGCAGTTGTTCGATGTTCCTTCGAGGTTCACAGGTTGCTGTTAATCACGGTTCGTTTTTCGCACTTTTCTTTTACTTCCCGCGTTTACACCCGAGAAAATGTAAAAAAAAAATTTTTGCAAAAATTAAATCCGCACGACTGCGCCAGTTACAAAACCTTTAACGATATTATATAAAAAAACAAAGGTTTTGTCTAATTTCTTTATTGTTGCTCCTGTTGATACAAGTAATAATCACGGACTAACTTTACTTTCTAATTTAGCTAACTTGTTAACAATTTTTATGCTGACTGAGCAGCGCGTGTAAGTAAGGTGAGAAAAGTGTATTTTATGGGAAAATAATTCTGCATTTGTCGTAAATGATGATGCTATGTCTGGAGTGTCAGGTAGGTTCTGTGTATGCGATACATAACAGTGTCAGGTAGTTCTGTGGAATGTGATACATAACTCGCGCGACGCGAAACCGACCTCGGCGGATTTTTTCAAACCGTACCCTCTCCCCGGCATACTTACCCTGCACTCTCACTGCCTCTGGAAAAGAAGGACCACTGGAAAGGAAAGTCTGGTGTTATTTTAGCAATTAATGTTATTTATTGCTATTAACTTCAAATTACTTAAGGTTTAAATCGAACATACACTTGTGTGAATGGATTGTAAATTATCAAGAGATTATCTATATTTTGTATGGAATACACTTGCTAGAAAATATTAAGCTATGCAAACAATATTATTATTATTAGTTTTGTTACATTATTTCTATGGTACAATTTATATATTATTCTTTAAGGAATTATACAGGCGACGACTAGTGCTTCTTTTCAAAACAGATTCTAAGCAAAATTAATTCAAAGAGGATATAGAACAAAAGGTTAGCCCTCTAGAGTTTATAACTTTCGCGATTATTAAAGGAATATTTATATTGAGAGAAAATAAAAACATCTTCTTTACTTTCACGGCGAGGTTTGCTATACGAGACGATAAAATTTAATGCACTAAAAGTTTATCATCGTAAATTTGTAACCTAAGTACTTAAGTGAGCTGAAATACTAGTTGACTAAGCTGTATAATTATTTGTTAAAAATTTACTTAAACATTTATTTCCGTTGCATAATATATTGTCCAAAAATTATTTCAGAAATATTTTGAATGAGTTAAACGCGAGTATATGGATAAAATGTATCTTCGCTTGGTTTTACAGTTATTAATTAACAATGCCTAATTTGTTCTGTATATATCATAATGTCGCCCAAAATAAAGCAATTTAATTATTTTTAGGTTTTCTCCAAGTTAATTGGTTCAGGACCTTTTTCCCCACGAAATTGTATAAGACCTATGTGTGTGGTTGGTTTGTGCAAATTATTGTTACATATGAACCCTTTACTTATCAACTAATTTGACAATACCAAATTGCTTTCCAATAATTTTTAATAAAATCATTTGAATTTCTTCCCTATTGGTATATCGCAAATACAAATATACTCGAGTATAATTATATTATCAATAATCTACGAGGTAAAATTCATTTCATGTCGAACATTTCACAATGATACAACCAGAAAATATATAATTACTTTCTTCCTGGCTTTCATATAGCATTAATTTGACAAAGTCTAAGACAAAAATTTTGAATAATCATGCATTAAATGCTATCGCAATTTTATTTGCTGACCTCAATGTCTGATAAGTGTGGAGTTAATTATCGAGATTACATAAAATTTCTCAAGCCGAGAAAACTTACACAGATGGACAGACAGGTCCTAGTTTTAGTGGAGCTTTGCTACCTTATTTTTTGGTAAATTTCTCAAGAGAATTTGAGAACTCAACGGAGTACCACTGGTTAAAGCTAGTTCAAAATTTTAGCTTCGAAACTAATGTATATTTAAGTTAGTAAGAATACATTTAAAGTTAGTTAAAAATGTATTTAAAGTTGTAAGAATAATTTTTGCAGCACATTCAAAATTTCTAAACAAAATTTTTACTAATGATACTGATTCTTGTAGAAAATAAATAATTCGACGATATTAGTATTTCGGTCTCCGTATCTTTCAGTCTTCGAATAGAACTTATTCAATTTGTACGAGTATCAGAACTTGCTGTACATCCGCGGATTCTGATAAAGACTGGCATGCTAACCAATTTTTCGTTGTACACGAAGACAATCAGATTTGAATTTTTCCTCAAGACGTGCGTGGCCTCTTATGAGTGGTGCGAAGCTTTCGAAAACTTGAAGACGCGTTGGCGGGTGTAGTAAGTATCTGTTGCATTTTGTTTACAATTTCTGCATGAACATTATGTCGCGATTTCCCACTGTTTTTCCTAACTGCTGGGTAACTTTAATCCTTGAAATGCCCAGTACAAATGGGGCGACATTTGTGACAAGAAAGCTCACGATACAAAAACAAAAGGCAAAGTGCCAGGTGATGAAAATGCTTGATGCGCGCCCCCCAATCACGAAGCACTATCGGCTCCCTATTGTAGCCCCGTTGACTGGTGGCACCGATGAATTGGTCACTTTCATAATTTTGCCGCGTTGCTGGTGCTTCTGTTGATTGCGAGTAGTACAACTTAAACCGGAACTTACGCCACGAACAAGTCCCCAAATCGGCTGAGTGAGAGCGTAGCGTGTCGTTATCCTGGTGCATTAGTGCACGGTTGTCTTTTGTTGACGAGCGCTACATAACGGTGACTTGACACGGTGGAATGACTGAAATATCTCAACGGAGCTTCATGTAGATCGTGACATGCAGTACGAGCAGAAAGTAAATGGGCACGCTATAGTTTCTGTAATATTTAGTCTTGCTAATGTTGCGTGAAGATTCCCTAAGGAAGCTTTAGTTAAGTTGAAAACTTATTCCTTCCTCGAGAAAAACTTTATATTCACTTTGTTCACGGGATATATCTTCACCACTGGTTTGATCAGATGTTTAAGTAAATTTTAGCATTTGTGCGAATAGAACACGTGCGTTTTCCTATTTTATGTATTAATTTAGTTAACAAGAAGGCCTATGTTGAAAATTATGCTCTAAAGATACTAGACGGCCAACTTAAAACACGTCGTAATCGGTTACTTCTCGACGGCACTCACTACTACTACACACCCGCTATGTGGCTGTCACTTGACTTTGACATCCCACGACAAAACTGACGTGGGATGGGAGGCCGTCACAATGAACAGAGATAGAAAGCCACGTGGCAGCAATGTGTATTGGTGGTGGTCGCCAGCGGCGTCGAATGATTCATTACAAGTATTTCGAGCAGTTCAGTGATGGTGTTCCCTTGGAAGATTCAAATTTTTCCCGACAATACCTACCCATTAACATAACTTCAACAAAATGTGTTTCTTATCTTCCACTAAAATTTCAAGTAAAATAACCATAAAATGCATTCATATGAATTGAGTGTAGAATGCATTCGTTACTCGTATCTTAAATTTGTTTTCCTCATATGAGCCGTACTCTCAAGCGCATGTTTTCCCGCGAGAGCCCTCCCGATTATGCATTCAGACGAGGGCGGTCCCAAAAGTACCCGATGAAAAAAACCGGTCCCAAAAATGCCCAACCCGACAAAGAAAGCCGGTCTCAAAAATACCCGACCCGACAAAGAAAACCGGTTCCAAAAAGACCCGTAACCCACCATTGATTAAAGTTGGGGAATAGGAAAAAGTATGAAAATGGAAAGTGCGATTGAGAGCGGAATCTAGGACGCGTGAAAACGCGCGAAGAGAGTCGCCTTCATCGTCATGATCCATCTTCATTGTCGTCGGCGTGATAGTAAATAAATGAAAAGCAAGTATTTACTTTCTAGTGTGAGCAAAATTCAAATGAAGAACATGGTATATGCCGGTTCCTTGACCCCTTGCAGCTTTGCAATGATTTCGTGGCGTGTTGTTTCAGGACGAGAAAGTGAAATCATTTTGTCGATAGCAAAGTGTTTTCCTAAGAGAAGGAATATCTGTTTTGGGAGAATATTTGACGATACAGATTGTCTGTTGATGGATTTCGATTGTGTGAATGTTGTGAGCTTGACTGAAATTACATAATAGAAGTTTGATGAAAAATTGATGATCCATGTCCGCATTTAATTAACTAAATTTTATTGGCCGATTGATGTGCTGTATTGTGGTTGCTGCAATTAAGACAGGAATACCGAAATTGAAGTTTCCAACTAAGCAGCACTGCAGGGCAAATTCATTGGAAACTTTTGACGGAACCATATTAAGTTTGTTTGCAAAAACCTCTTCAAATTCCGTGAGACACGAGGTAATGCATCTTAGTCACAGTCACGCTTTCAACGAGAACCGGTGAGTGATCGCTTTTTATTCAATTACGCTGTAGTATATCATTGGGAGAAGTCCTTAGCTGAAGGCGGTCATGTTCGAAATCGTCCATTCAGAAGCCAAAACGCATTTATTGATGTCCACATGATTAGATTGGCACACTTGACTAATGAAATAAATCGATATCAACGTCGCGTGGATTTTTTGTACGGCCTAAGCCCCAGACTCACTTCAGTTTCTTGCATTGCGATGAATGATACGTACTGTGGTTTTGGCTGAGGATAGGGACTTCTCAAAATCAATTAGTGAGAAGGGAGTTGTCAACCATACTTGTATAACATTGCCAAGTACATGTATCAGGCGCTCCATTCATGTTCAATAATATTGCGCAATATTTATGATTGCACAATGTTATTGAACGTCTAGGGATAATATTGCGCAATGATTGATTAAAAAACTAAGCAAGCTTAACTTTTATTGCACAATACTTTTTATTGCTCCATGTGTGTGTGTGTGATATTGTGCAATGATTGCGCAATATTTTTCAGTTTAATTTTGGCAGCGGTTTTGAAAGGGTCACAAGCAGTATATTTAAAATGACAACCGAAAGTGTGAAGGTGAAACTGAGTCTTTATTGGAGCGAATTGATCTATATCGTGAGTTGCCAGCGTTATGGCAAGTAAAAAATAAAGTGTACCATGACCGGGGCAAGGAAATGAACCATTTGATTTATTGTTAGGGAAATTGAGGAAGATGTTGCCGCTAGCGACAAAAGTAGACATGAAAAAAAAATTTAACAGTTTAAAAACAAACTACCGCAAAGAACTGAAAAAAATAGTCAGTTTTATGAAATCTGGAGCCAGTGGGGATGCAAAGTATGTATCAACGTTGTGGTACTATGATAAATTAAATTTGTAGTGTGATCAAGAATTGCAGTTAGATTCAGTGTCTTCAATTGATACACCTGATGGAGATGAGGATAACGAGGAAAGAGCTGTAAGTATTTAATTTTGAAAAATAAAAGGAGTAAAAACCTTCCTTTTAATTTTGCGTCCTAAATTTTATTTACCGTAATCGATTTACGACCGCTGAAGGAGACCGAACGACAACAGTCGAAAATCGATTGCAACAAGTAAAATTTAAGACGCAAAATTAAAAGGAAGGTTTTTGCTCTTTTAATTTTTCAGAAATATTTTGCAAAAATGAAATCAATTACGAATATTTAATTTTGTTTTATTTAAATTCCATAATCTTAGTCCGTTGGTCACATGAATATATCTGAAGTTAAAATTCAATTTAAATTTATTTTGCCATGGAACTGCACCCTCGTTACTGAAGTATTCACAGGAATCGTTTCTTGCTTTCTTTGCAATTTGTAGACAATTTCTCTGATTGATGTTTTGTAATGGAGTCATTGGAGTTATTGACTGCGTTGGTATCAGTACCGTTCCAGACTCGACATCTTCGTAGGGAATCAAGGCTTCAGATAAATATGAAGAGCACTTGCGTAAGAAATTATGAAGATAACTGCAAGCTAGAACAATCTTTGGTACTTTTAGTGGATGCACAGAAAGTGGTCTTTGAAAAACTCCAAAACGGGTTGCTAATATTCCAAATGCGCTTCCCACCAGACGTCTCGCACGGGGCAATCGATAATTAAATATTCTTTTTTCTTTCGTCAGTCCGCTCTGGCTGTATGGTTTTAACAAGTTTGGTCCCATGGGGAAGGCGTCATCTCCGACAAAAACATATGGAAGGGTACGTGTTGTATCATTTACAACTGCAGAACTTGGAATTTTTAATGTGCTATTCTCAAATTTCTTTCCAAACTCAGTATTGTTTAAAATACCTCCATCTGATACGCGTCCATTGGTTCCAACATCAACCATAATAAATTCGCAGTTGGCGTTTAGAACAGCCATTAATACAATACTAAAAGTTTTTTTTATAATTGTAATAGATGGACCCTGAGCCAGGTGGTTTGTTAATTTCCACGTTGACGTCTATTGCACCAAGTATATGAGGAGCGTTCCACTTGATATGAAAACATTTTGCAATATCTTCCCATTCTTGGCTTATTTTCAGCAACTGAAAAAGAAAATGGTGCTTAATTGGTGCTTCTTTTATTTCCTAGGAAAGTCAAGATGAAGACTATGAAAACAGTGAAAATCCAACATCGTCTAAACATGCTTATAAAAAGCCCAACAAAAGCGAACAAATTTTAAAGCTAGCATATGAGCGCCTAAGTGAAAAAAAAATATGAATTTCATTATTGGGCTATGGCTTGTGCTGCATATCTAAGAAAGATGGAAAAAACTCAACTCCTTTATGCAAAGAAGGCAATTGTGGAAATTATAATGGAAGGTCAATTTTGACTGCTACATCTTCACTCAGTAAAAGTTAATGAAAATGCCCCTTCCAACTGTTCACCACAATTTTGTGTATCGCTTTCGCCAGTACCATCACGATCATCGCATTTAAATCATACAATACAGTTTTCTGCATTGCCTTCGCCAGCATATGTGCAATATACTACAATGCAGACATCACCGCTATCAGTGCAAATTTCAACAGAAAATCTAGACTAGCAATTAGAAATGATAGAAGTCCCCTCACAAGATGTATTTTGTGTTAATTCCGAGCATTGCTCAGAATTAACACAATATATATCTTCATTTAAAGACTATTAAATACGTGAAAGATAAGTTTCGCAACAGGAAAGGTTATTTTTTGCTATCTTGGAAAGTTTTTTTTTGTGATCTTGAAAAGATTTAATTTAAAGTACTGACATTTTTAATGACAATAAATATGAAGTAATATATAATATTAATATAGATTTCTTACCTTAATGTAATCCTTGAGAACATGCTTTATCGCTTCATAGGTTTCCATAATGATAACACCAAGAGCTTGTGGGGAGATAGCACTGCTGAATTCGAGATCCTCGAAAGTGTTTCCTGTTGCCAAATAACGCAACGTATTGACAATCGTTGATACGGTGAAATGGCTTCCCTCATAACCATGTCCTTTTTCCATATAAAAGGTTTCACTAACTTAAACAATTCTTCAAGTTTTCGAATATCCATTCGCATATAATTTTTAAAGTCTTTTTCTGCAGTTAAGGTCAAGTGCTTTAAAAGCCTTTCGTGGGTATATGTTGGCCTTCTTTTTAATCACTTTTTAATCCCGAAATCGCAAAATCGTTTTCTTTTTCTTTTTTTTAATAAAATAACCAGCGCGGTCGCTGCCAAAACTTTCGTCATCTGACATCTTCCTTGCAAGAAAGTACTAATCCCAATGAATGCCTTGTCAATTTTATTGCGCAATATTATTGCACATGTGTGGTGCAAGAACGTGTTCAATTATTGCCCATTAAAAATATTGCGCAATATTATTGAACGTGAATGCAGCGCCTTACAGAGTTGGCCGCGAAGGAAAGAAACGTGGCTGAGTCTCCGTGTTCATTTCTTCATGAGTTCTCCTTAAACTTTGGTTTCGACAAGTGCACGCCTGGAGGAGTTGCCGGTAATTTGTTTTACTGTCGGAATTTAATTTAATTTTATTAATTTCATTCACTTACAATTTATCATTTTTTTTTGGGTTTTGTAAAATAATTTTAAAAACCCCTGCTAAAATTGCAAACTGTCTGTCCGTCCATCCGTCCGTCCGGCCGTCTGTGTGTCACAGCCATTTTTCTCGCAAACTACTTAAGCTAGAAACATCAAATTTTGTATGTAAGTGTAAAGTGGTGCTCTCTTCAAAGTTCACTTATAAAAAAATTTTATAAGGGATTTAAGAGGGTCTCCGCATATGGGGAGTGGCCTCTAAAAACAAAAAAATTCTTCAAAGGTAGCCGATATCGACATCAAATAAAAAGTCTTGAACAGAGCTTTTCAAAACACTTGCGCTCATGTCAGAAGGATTTTGTACTCAACTTCTCAGAAATGCAGTCACCAGCAACGAATAAAGTCAAGCAATATTTCAAAGAGATCCGCAGGTTTATAAGAAAATCCATTGTTTTTTATGATCAACGGTCGCCATTTTGTTGCAAACCAACAAAAATCACTCAAATCATGATGTTATTGACCTTATAAGAAAATTTCAAGAAGATCAAATCATAACTGCAGCGACTGATTCGCTGGAAAGTCCATAAAATACCAAAATCATGTGTTATTGTTGTTGTAATTGGAGAAATTTCAAATGGCTATAACTTTCGCGTATATCATTCGATTTGCATCAAACTTACAAAGTTTAGGGACCTTTTGTAGGACTATCTAAATATTCGTTCAGATTACGGGTACCTATACGATTATATTGGAGAAAATATGAAATTCGAATATCATACTATTATTAACAATGTTGAGCAAAATTTTGACCTCCAAAGTATTTGTTGTTGTTGTACTCATAAACACCTACCGCCATAATTTTTTTCAGATTTTTCGGATCACAGGTGTCCAATCGCAGGGGAGAGACACAGTTTTTCCGTGTATCTCTCTTCCCTGTGCGCCCCTTGAAGCAAAAACCGTAGAGTTGTTTTTTTAAGAGCTTTGTACTAAAATACAAAACCCTATTGCAATCACGACCTGTGTCCGTCTGTCCGTCCGTCCGTCTGTATGTCACAGCACTTTTTCTCCGAAACTATAGAGGCTACAGCCATGAAACTTTGTGGAAAGGTCAGAAGTGGTGACTTCTAGAAAGTTCAAGGGTGGAAAAATTTTTCAAAGGGGTTTGAGGGGGTCTCCTCATATAGGGAGGTGACTTTTCTAATTTCAATTTTCTCCAATAAAATCGTCTTTGACATTATTCTTGATTTTATTCGTTGCTGGTTACTGCATTTTGTAAGTTGAGTACAAAACACTTCTGACATGAGCGAAGGTCTGTCTACCCAACTTGTTTGAACAATTCTTATCAAGATCTTTCATTTGATACCCATATCGGCTACCTTTGATGAAATACCTTATAAAATTTTGTTGTTGTTCAACTTTGAACAGATCACCACTTTACACCTGCATACAAAATTTGACGTTTCTAGTTTAAGTAGTTTGCGAGAAAAAGTGCTGTGACACAAGGACGGACGAACAGAAGGACGGACAGACAGACAGGACGTGATTTTAGTAGGGTTTTGTAAAATTATTTTAGAAAACCCTAAAAAGTGCTGATTTGAAAATGTCGATATACTATAAATGAAACAAGTTGAGTAAGCAGGAGATTGCTCGTACCAAAAGGTCTTTGTAACTATCCTTGGGTTTGAAACAAGTTTTCTCGTAATGTGAACCGATAATTTGAATAATTCATCCAATGCTTGGATAATAAATATTTCCAATTAATGCAAAAGATGTAGAGTTTCCTTCATAAGCACATTGTAGCTGCCAATTTGATGCAGCTTAAACAATATTTCTGAATTGATTGAACATATTTAAATTAGACACTATTCCTTAAATTTTCATGAAAATTGGAAGAAAATAAAAGCGCGTAGGTCAATTTGAAATATGTATCAACCATGAACACATGTTATTGTTGTTGTAATTCCATTCAATTGAAATGGCTATAACTCACTCAATTATGATGAGATTTCCATGAATTATACTATTGTTAAGAAACTTGAACGAATTTTGGCTTTTGAGGTATTTGCTGCCCTTGTATCTATTGAGACCCAACTCCGTGGTTATTTTCAAATTTTTCGGTTCAAAGGCCACCCCCTGGACCACTTGATGCATAAAATGATCTTTTTCCTTTAGATTCTCATAGCTTTAATCAAGACCTTTTTTTTAATATCCAACTGGACTACCTTTGATTAAAAAAAAAATGTTAAGGGCTACTTCGGTATTAGGGGGACCCCCTTAAAAAAGGTTTAATTTTTTTTTAAGACCTAAGCTTTTGAGAGGCTATCATTTCTGAACCTTCCACAAAGTTTAAATATTACAGCTTTTATATTTTCTGAGGAAACTTGCTATGACCCACAGACAGACGGACGCACCGACAGACAGGTCGCAAAACTAGTAGGTCTTTGTAAAAAATTTTTTTACAAAGACCTAAAACATGCTAACTGAGAAATTTGCGCGAAATAATAATTCAATGCATTACAAGAATTTCAGAAATCCATTTGTTATGATTGAAATTGCTGATTAAAATAGGGAGTTCAATGAATCAAGAACTTAATATTAATATTGACTTATTTCCGTTTGAGCACAGGGTAACGTAGAATGTTATGAAGAATTTCGTATGCATTTTAAATCAAACATAATACGTTTGGCAACGGTCCGACCCACGACCAAACT
Organism: Odontomyia ornata; assembly: GCA_963969285.1. NCBI lineage: Eukaryota > Metazoa > Arthropoda > Insecta > Diptera > Stratiomyidae > Odontomyia > Odontomyia ornata. Next base: position 355,799,213 of record OZ017739.1, on the reverse strand, counting down.
CCCCTGTGAACTAGCAGGTCAATTAGCTACCACCAACGGAGTAGACAGTTGAGAGTCTGAATTTGTTAAACTTCAGGGTAAGATGTGCTGGCATATCTCCAGACTTCACGTCTTCAAATTGGTAAGAGGTCGATTTGAATTTCCTTGAGAAATCGCAACGACGAACGAGAAAAACTCATTACTTAGTTAGGAAAATCATTGCTTGGATAGGACCCAATGACAAGCAAATTCGATAGTCCTTTTGCCTTTCCTTATTCGAAAGTTATACGAGAACATACAAAAAATCCCCGTTGGCAGCACCAGCCGGAAAGGTAAATTCCTCGTATGTAGCGTAAGGTTTCGAAAAATAATTTGGCTTGCCTACTACTGGACTTCTTACTGCAATTTTTGTAGCACTACAACAAAAAGAATCTGTCGCCGTTTGTATTTGGAGACCCTTCATAGAGGCGCACATATTTTGCTCATTAAATTGTGTTGCACACGTCTAGATCACATATTGAAAATCGGCGGGTAAGAAATTGTCATAAACATATTTATACTCGTTCCGCCCTTCTCACATTTGCCGTTCATACATTTCACAGTGGTTACCAAACAAAGGTGATAACTTTTTGGCTTAAATAGCTCAAATAGTTAATTTCAAAAGATTTCCATAAAAGTTTAATCGATTTCGATTCTTTTCTGAACCACCAGAGGCCGTCATTTTGAATTTTTATTGAAAACGGCTGTTAAAAATATAAAGCTGTAAATTTTCGAATTTTTTATTTGTCATCCAATTTGCATAATTAAATTAAATTAACTTGCCTTAATAACTTATAATTTCAAGTTTTATCGGAAGCTGTTGGGAAACTTGGCTGCTAGAGGGCTACACAAATAAAAAAATGTTTATGTCACCCCCCCTATATGGGGAGACCCCCTTAAACACTTTAAAATATTTTCTCACGCTGCAAATTTCCAGAGGCACCACGTTTGACATACGTAGAAAATTTCCTCATTCAAGCTTATGTGGTTTGCGAGAAAACTTGTGACGCACGAACAAACGGACGGACGGACAGGCAGACAAGTCGCGATTTGATGATTTTTAGGGTATTTTTAAAAATATTTCACAATATTTAAAAAATAGTCTGATTTATAAATACTTTCAAGATAAGTCATTTAAAACGTTTCCATGAAAAAAATTCATTATTTCAGTAGCTACTAAAATAGCGAATTGCGCTTGCCTCCTGACCTTTGGGGGCCGCCATTTTGAATGCATGCATTTGATTTTGGACAATTTGAAATCTTTGTGGGCTAGGACCTCATCAATTAATGTTCCAAATCTCGTTCAAATCGGAGTTTCAATCTAGACAGGGCAAAATAATTCAATTTTTAGTGAAAATGGCAGCTAAAAATATTGGGTTTTAAATTTTCGACTTGTTTATTTTTCATTCAATTTTAATGATTTTCTGCATAATACAAGAACATAGTACAGAGATCCACATTCTCAAGTTTCATCAAAATCCGCTGGAAAATGTGACCGCTATAGGGCCACAAAAAACCTGAAAAAAACGCATATTTAAACCACCGCCATTTTGAAATTGGCACATATATAATCACGAAAATATCAAAGTCTGTAGATCTAAGCAATGCCTATCTCGAAACCAAGTTCAATATATGTTGGATTAAAATTGCGGCTTTTAGAAGCCTTTGAAGTTTTGAATTTCAACTAGCCGCCATTTTGTTTTTTGTGACTTAACCTCCAGTTTTTCACGCAATTTTTTAGATACTTATAACTTCTATTCAACTGCCGAATTTCATGAAAATCTGTTGAAGCGTTTGACCATTATTACAACAAACAAATTTTGCACATTTTTCGACTTTTGAGCGGCCGCCATTTTGTTTCTGCCGTACCGACTTTGGATTTTTTATTGTGAGATTCATCACATACATCAGTAAGCCTTTGTGCCGAATTTCATCCAAATCGGAGCTATGCTTTGGTCAGAACAGAAATCACGATTTTTCGTCTAAAATGGCCACCATTTTGTGTCACCTGGCCGATATAGCTGGTTCACGAGCTTAATCGAGATATTTACCCAATACACCTTTCCTGAAAATTTGGTGAAAATCGGAGCGAAATTGCAACCTCTAGCGTGGTCACAAATTTCGTTATATCCCATATATATATATATATATATATATATATATATATATATATATATATATATATATATATATATATATATATATATATATATATATATATGATACTCTCCGCAATAAATAAAAGAATATATGAGTGAAACTGATAATCATCTTTCCTGTGGATGTCGGTTAAATACAAATATATTGGATATTCTTAAAAGTATTAAGCCTTTGTTTGTCATTTTTCGATTGAATCTATCTCTTATTTAAAATGGACTTTATTTGAGTACATACTATCCATTATTATTTATAACCCTTTGCCATTTTTGGGTATATCCATTATTCCATCTGTGTGGAGTGATTTTCGCAGTCCCTTTTTAAAGTGAATTTCTTTTCATTAAGGAAGTTATGCAAAGACCGAAACAAATGGTAGCCTGATGGTGCAAGTTCTGAACTATACGGTGGATGCATCAAAACTCCCCAGCGAAGCTCTGTCAATTTTTGCTGGGTCATCAAAGATGTCTGGCATTGTCTATTGATCAATTCTGGCCGGTTTTTTTAATTGCTTGTTGCAATCTGGTTAATTGCTGACAGTACAGAGCCAAATGGAGTTTTTGGCTAGGTTCTAGCACCTCATGATAAACAAGTCCCTTCCAACCCCACCATACACACAGCATAACCTTATTTGCTGTCAATCCTGGCTTTGAAGCCGTTTGTGACATTCTCGCATCTTGCCCATTTTTCATCGGTCGTAATAATTTGCTTAAAAAATGGCTCGATTTCGTTGCGTTTTATTAGCAGTTCGCAAATGGAAATTCGGTCGGTCAAATTTTTTTGTGTTAGTTCTTGCGACACCCAAACGTACAGCTTCTTTGTGTATCCAGCCTTACGCAAATGGCTCAAAACTGTTTGATGATGGATATTCAGTTCCTTGGCAATGTCATGGCTGCTTATGTGTTGGTCTTCTTCAAGTTTTGGTAAGATTTCATCGATTTTTCAGTGATTCGTCGACCTAACGAGGTGCATCTTTGACATCAAAATTTCCAGAACGAAAGCAAGCGAATTATTTCTTGGCTGTGGCTGATCATAAAGTACTTTGACCGTAGACATCACAAATTGTTTCACGAGCCTGCGTTGCATTCTCTCCTTGACATTTTGAAATTGGCACATATATAATCACGAAAATATCAAAGTCTGTAGATCTAAGCAATGCCTATCTCGAAACCAAGTTCAATATATGTTGGATTAAAATTGCGGCTTTTAGAAGCCTTTGAAGTTTTGAGTTTCAACTGCCCGCCATTTTGTTTTTTGTGACTTAACTTCCAGTTTTTCATGCAATTCTTTACATACTTATAACTTCTATTCAACTGCCGAATTTCATGAAAATCTGTTGAAGCCTTTGACCACTGTTACAACAACAAAATTTTGTACATTTTTTGACCTTTGAGCGGCCGCCATTTTGTTTCTGACCATGGTGATATCGTAAAATATAAGGAATTTTTTCACCCATATTTAAATGAATACAACTTTTGACACAAATTTGTCGATATGAAAATCGTAGACTAGAATCAGAGCATATATACTAACTAGCACCTGCAATCGAGGACCTGTCAAAATGAAAAGAGAGGCAAATAAACGTGTAAAAGATGGATTAAAGTTTACCATGTGTTGGTTCAATTGCTTGCAAATTCAAGTTTTTGTTTACCATACATATGCACTATTAGTCTAATTCTCTCTACTCTATAAGTACCGTACGAAATAAAATTTGTTCTAATTGCAGTTGCTATTTAGTAGATATGCTCTGCTAGAATGTCACCTTTCATACGCATGTCAGTTTGACTCAATCTGATTAGTATCGCCCGATATATGACAACGAACACCATCTAGTGGCAAAAAAAAGACAAAACATTTTAGACTATACAATATTAAACTACATGATTTGCTGTGTGTATGTGTTATTTGTGTAGGTGTTAAGTGCCCAGCCATTATCTTTACTTACTAAGAAACTGCATTAAATGTTCAACACTTCAAATAGAATGAAACTACTCATTAAAATCTTTAAAAAGCTTACAGCTAATTATGGTTCAAGGTTTCAACTATCAATCAATGAAGGATGAAAACTATGCATTTTTCTAATAAAATCCATTTCTCTAACCATACGAAATACGTAATTTATGCATATGCACTTCCCCCAAAGAAAATTTTCTAAATCTAATGAGCGAAACCTTTGCATTATCCATTCAACCAACCAACAACTACCATTTTCGCATAAATCAAACATACAAACATACCTTGAAATTCATAATCACTTCTAAACCATTTTCCACACTTCTAAGCAAGCGGGAAATTTGCATTATATTATCTTCCGAACAACACTCCACATGAGAATTAAACTTTGCATGCAAACTTTTTTATGTGTTATATATACAACCCCCTATGGCTTTCAAATCACCTACTTTTCATACAATTTTTCCCGCCTGGGTACTCAAGCTCGTTTTTGCTTTGTTCAATTGCCCATAGTCCCTATTGTTGCATACAGGCTTGGGGTAATTACCGTCAGCATAGGTTTGGCTTGAGAACCTAAAGAACTGAATAAACGAACAGAAAATTACCTCAACGTATGGACTCCCCGTACGGGCATACGTTAGTATGTAGGACGCCGATATACGAGTATTCGCATGTTGCCAACTTACACAGAAGTCCTACCGTACTATTTCAATGATGTTCGCTTTATTGTTCCGCATAAAAAAGCTACTATATTCGCGTTTCCATATTCCGTTTTGCTCAGCACGAGGAAGAATGCATACAAAAACCGTGTTCAGGAATAACAACAGCGTTAGCGTGCATGCATACAATACGTTGAAATTGTTGATGGCACTTGAATTTATAAATCGCGCTTTTATTTCGTATTGTTTCAAAATGGGACGCAATGCATTTAATGACATATTTTTAAGGAGGTTTTTTCTGGCAGCTTAATGGTGACTTATAAATGGAACACTTTTTTCTACGGTCATTATGAGCTTGCTATTGCGTGTGGTGATATGAATTTAAATATGTGAATTTTTATTTTAAATTGGTTTTTCGACCCAAATATGAATGCATTTAATTTAATAAGGCTAGTGAACTACCGAGCTTACTAATGAGGCTTATTAAGAGTATCAAATTACACTGGTTAACAAATTTTAAGGTTTTGTTAATCCATGAAATGCGTTGTGCTAATTGCGAAAGAATACCTCTAAACATACATTTTGATGTAAGTTTTAAGGTCGAGTTAGCTCGCGTTTTTTGTGGAATCAAATAAAAATCTTTTGACTTAAGATAACATTATATTCATACATCACATATTATAAAATTTAAAAATGAGTTAATATATTGCTTTTCCGGTTATAAATAATATCTACAGTCTCTCTCTTCAACGTCCAGCAGTAGTCTGCTAACATAGCAGGACCCCATTTGCCCTGGTATCGCTGTTCCATGCCTGAAATATCCCGGTGAAAACGTTCACCATGTTTGTCGCTAACATCTCCCATATTTTCAGGACCAAAATCCGAATGTGAGTCGAGAATATGTATTTTGAGGGACATTTTGCAACCGAGAGCGTACAATGCTTGGATCACATTCTTAACCAGGTTTTCATAGTCTTCAGATTTTTTTTGATAAACTTTTATCATGGATGTCCAAGCCTGTTTTTCCTTGCTATTCAATGTGCTTTCAAAAGTCTTGTCATTCATTAATTCTTTTATTTGAGGTCCTATGAAAATTCCTTCTTTTAACTTGGCATCTGTCATTTTTGTAATCTTTTTTTTTTAATATTGAAAAGCTTGACCTTCGCGATTCAGTGCTTTTACGAAGTTTTTCATCAATCCTAATTTTATATGCAGAGGTAGTATAATAATATTTTCTTTTTGCACTAAAGGTGGATAAATCAAATTTCCAGTTCCTGGTGTAAAAGCTTTTTGTAACGGCCACACTTTTTTTATGTAATGGTTTTCCCTGTCGCGACTGTCCCAAAGACACAAGAAACAGCAATACTTTGTGTAACACTGTTGCATGCCTAAAATGATTGCAATCACTTTAAAGTCTGCACATATTTTCCAAGAATATCTTTCATATTTTATAATTTGTAATAGATGTTTAATATTTTCATAGGTTTCTTTTAAAGATACAGCATAACCGACAGGAATAGAAGGATACGCGTTACCGTTGTGCAATAATACAGCTTTTAAACTGGTTTTAGACGAGTCTATGAATAATCTCCAAGGATTTGGTTCATGCTCCATTCCGAAAGCTTCGAACAGCGCATCAATATCGTTGCAGTAAACAAGATGATTCTTATCGTCCATACTAAAAAAAACATCAAGATCATCGTGTCGGTTCCGAAAAACAGTAATTTTTGTTCCCTTTGCCAAGAGATTCCATTGCTTGAGACGCGAACCAAGAAGTTCAGCTTGTGATTTTGATAAACTTAGGTCTCGTACTAGATCATTTAATTCTGGTTGAGTAATTAGATAGGGTTGCAGTACCTGGCTGTGAGGACTAAAATCAGGATCCGTAAGATCATCTTCTTCAGTGCAAAGCTGGTCAATTTCTTCAGAAGCATCCATTGGTGGCACCGGAATGGGATGATTTTCATCATGCGGGCGAAGTCTTTGAGCAGATGGCGTTTCAACATAACTATGTTTTCTCTTTTTGCGCGTATTAAGCCCTTCTGTGTTATTTGTGCAAAAATAACAATCTTCAAAGTGATCCTTTTGTTCTTTCCACAGCATCGGTGTTGCGAAAGGCAAACATGATCGGCAGCCGGATAGCCGATCTCGCAAGTATTTACCACAACTCGAGCATATTACATGCGGAACCCAGGGCTTGTCTTGATTTTTCACTGGTATTCCGAAATAAAGTTCGTAAGCACGACAGATTCTGGGACTGAAGTTTTTGCTCGTATTTTTTGTATTGAATTTATCACACATGTAACAAAAATTGTTAGGATTGCTTTCACAGGAACGAGGCATATCAAAAATATAAATTCACAAAGTTTTAGTTCAAACTTCACAATAAAAACTAAAAACAAAATTTGTTTGATACACTTAAGACGTTGCTGTATGTTACAGGGCTATTACCACGTCATACACTAATTGTGTTTTCACGGTGTTTGATAGCAAATGCCAGCGCAATCTTAACGTTCTTTATGATGTATTAAATCTAGTAAAGTAAAGCCGTGCGAGAGTGCGGCGAACGCAATACAAGATTAAACTTGCATAGCTCGATAACTCGAGCTAAGACACTTGTAATATTATAATTGATGATTAGTATTTACCAAGTACTGCCTATTTTTGTATTTCATCATTCATGGGCAAAGCCATTGTTAACCAGTGTTATATGTAAGTTTACTACTCATCACACATTTTGAAAAAGAACCATATTATCCTTTTGCTCAAAACTGGTACAAGAATCGGAAAAATTGTAGACAATACCTCCGATTCACTGTTCACTAACCCTTTGCTTACTAAAAAATCCCCAACTCAAATATTCGGGCACCACTTGTTGAGCCAAATCTCACTTCCCGTGATGTAAATCTGCCTACCGGCCCATAGTGCGACTATTCGAACACCACGAGCATCGCCCGTGATTATCATTTTGATCGAACTGCCAAACCATGGCACTGACTTCTGTTTATCATTTTTGGATTACTCTAGGTCCCACTAAGAAAAAGAGAGAAGAAGAGTTAGTCTATCAGTGTAAAACCCTGTATGTGAATTCCGATATTTTGCTTTCGAGGGAGGTTTTGCGAGGAAAGGGGAAATTATTCCAAACGTCAAAATTTTGTTTACGTCTTAGCGTATTCATTGTGGTCAATTTGCGGAAGGTTTCATTTTCTCGGGATTTTTTTTTTTGAACATGGCTGTGAATATTTAAGTGGTGAACGTAATACATACTGTTTTGGTTAGTCTCATACGATATATAGCAGCAGCGGGCTAAGCCTGTCTGCAGTACATATTGTAATGATTTTCGTTTAAAATATTGCTCGAACGAAATCGGAACCGACCTCTCATCGGTTCTAGACGTGAAGTCTTTGGACGTGACAACCGACTGTACCCTACAGTTCGACAAGTCCGGACACAACTTAGTCTACTCCGAGGTGGCTGCTGGCTAGCTAGTTAGTTCGGAGAGGTGTTCGGTCGCAGGTTTTACGCGAGCAGACTAAGTCCGAAAAACAACAACTCAGCCATCAGTTCACATGCCCGTTTTGAACGCGTCGAAAACACAACCATACGGAAATGAAACCTATCTCTACTTTATTCCGTATTTCTTCCAATCTTTCAGACAACAAAAAAAAACTAGATTTAGTTTCGCGTACCCGAATTTCACCGACGCGGTGCCAAAAAAAGTGTTCTAGTCCAACTCAAAATCAGAACAACCTACTCTAATAAAAACGCAAAACAAATAATGGTACCACGTACCGCATGCGACACGAAACCGGCCATCCGCGGATTCATAGAACCCTACTCTTTCAGCGGCATACTTACCGTTCGCTATCACTCCTGCTGGAAGAGACGGGCATGCTGGAAAGGAAAAACGTGTTCTGATTAGCACTTCATGATTTTATTCATATATTTTTCTTCTATTCCATTCCTTGTCTCTTCTTATCTTTTTTGTTTATAATATTGTCACGTGTATGGGTTCGCGGCCAATAATTTGAATGTTCTGGGAAAGTGAAAACGCTATGTCTTTTAAATTAAATTAAAAAGTTTATTTAATAACTTAAAAATGCACAATCACTTATTTGATCTATTTCACAATTTTTCATTTTCACTATTAAAATCTAACTTCCACTTGTCCATAAATTTCTATCGCAATTGTCTTCTAGGATCACTACACAATCAAAGAAAATCACTTATCTATTTCCCGAACAATATCGCTTTCCACACACGATCGCAGTTTTTTTACTATCGCGGTTGAATGAATGATCCCCCCATTCATTCAGCTCGCCTTTATATAGGGTCTCCAATCATTCAACTCAGTTCTCGTACATTGGTGAATTAGCGGGAACATTCCAGCAGCGTAATGAATGGAGCAGTGACTCACTTTCAGATGTTGATCATGCTTGATGGGTTCTCGTGGTTTCGAGTAAATTCATTTTGTTGATGTTCTTAATGGTTGTGAAAACAATTGCGACAGTAGCTCGCAGAATTATTTGTACATGTAACAATATTTAGAAAAATAATATTAATTTATAATCATAAATTTTAATGAAAACTACTGATAACTAGCATATTATAAAAAAAAATCTGTTTGTTTTTTCTTTTTTATATTTTCTTTTCTTCTCTGGTTTCCCTATAATTCTTTTCTGTCTACATTTGAGTTTACCCCAATGAAATACATACGAAAATAATATTTATCTGTAGATCTTGAAAATAATATCTTAGAGTCGTATTCATATACTATGCATATTCGGTACATACATATGGATTAGTAAAATATTGTATTAAAGTTTATTCTAAAAACAATTAATATATCGTATCGTATTATGAATGATCTACGTTACTTTTAATTTTTTATATTATTTTTACCTTACTGGTTGAATAACCACATTAAAACGTTTATTACATTTAATATTCAGTTAATAGAAGACATTTTAAATAAGTTATTGCAATAACTTATTTAAAATGTCTTGTCATTTATGGCAGATTTTATGCAAATTAGAACTGATGATCAATGATCCGAATAAAATCCTGAACATTCACCGAAATCTCTCAGAATTGTTTTTTTTTTTTTTTGTCCTAACAATTCATTTTATTCAAGTTGTGTTAGGGTAATAAACGATACATAAACTAAAGTTAAGTCTTAACATGCTTCTAAGTCCTGCAATACATTTAAATTGATGAAATTCTACCATTTTGCTTGTTTATTCTCTAGTGTAATTAAACTTAAGTTGCGTATATTGTATCGTTATCCTTTATAATTAAGTTAGCTAAATAGGTTTTTCGTTTCTGTTTGATAAAATTTCATTCTGTATTTAGGAAACAATATCTTACTTAAAAGAACGATTATTGATAGACTGGTTTACTATTTGGTAAAGGAATGCTCTACAAAGAATTGTATTCTGCACTTGCAACAACGACACGTTAAAAGTTAAGGTTAAAAGTATAAAGGATTTTAGTGAAACCTTTCAATTAAGACGCTAGACTTATGAACGATTAAGAATTATTTAGAACAATTTGTTTTTCATAAGATGCAGTAGAAATTATATGAGCGCTACTGGTCTAATAGAAGATTAGCGCAAAACAAAAAAATTTCGATGTCTTTTCATCTAAATACATAATTCCTCTATTAATCCACTATTAAATCTGTCAATTAAAATTATCTCCTTTACACCCTGTACATTTTAAAAATTGTCATTCATATGTCCCTTAGTTCACTTGCATTACCGTTAGAATAAATAATGTTGCCAACCCAATTATAATTAATTAAAAGGTTGCTATACAAAAAATATCAAATATTTCTTTGTCCCTTTGGTTTCTTCTACAACCACTGAGTTATTCACTATCGAATTTCACATTTTTTTTTCATGTTTCTCTCTTCAAACAATGACGGATGATAACTGATTTAACCGACAACACAGAAAAAATATTCTTTTATCCTTTTAAGTAATTATTTTAATGAGGAAGGAACTTCAATATAAACCACCGAAAAATAAAATGGTGATATGTGTGTGCAACTAATATTATAGTCCCAAATGCTTATCATTTCATCATATTCTTTTAACAAATTAAAAATTAAGCAGGAAAGGAAATAAACAAGCTATTCGTAATATGTAAACATATCCTGTAACCAAACGAAGAATAATTTATCGTTCCAATTGTTAAAATATTTTTTTTTTGTTTATATGTAATTCTAATAAACTTTCTATCTTTTGAGACAAGTACTCAGTATTCTGATTTATATATTTATATACTCGTATATCGTTTGAAGCAATCAAAACTACTTTAAGATGTCGTTTAATATAACTGACAATTCTTACTCACCTCATTTCAAAACACTACGAAGACGTTGCGACTGCCGTGCGACCGACCATGATTTTTGTGCTAAGGGCTGACTGATCACTTTACTTTGCTGAAATGAATTCGGGGCAACAAACGCAAGATTTACACTGCTGTTTCGCCGTGGAGATTGTGGCATGGACTGAGTAGGTGAATCAGGTTTTTCTGATGGTGATCTGATTCCGCTGGCCATAAGACTGAAATCACTTACTACTGAGCTTTTATCATCAGCCGTAGTTGCTCTACACTTGTGGGTATGTCCATTGAGCTTCGTCGGCTAAAACCTCAATGGAGTTGCTTGAGCAGAACTTACAACAACTGGATATGGTGCAGATGATGCCACTGTCTCCAGACAACCCTCGCTGCATTCATCCGCCAGCAGCCCTTTGTCTGGATTGAACGAGAAGCGGCGCCACAACGCAAAAGCGAGAAATAGCTCGGTTCCCTCCTCCATAACCCACCAGCAATCGCCTGTTCGGAAACACAGTTACTTAAAAATATAATCAAATAGGTTTGCACTTACTGTACACGCGACTAAACTGGGCATGACTGTGAGTGCTTAGATAAAACAAAGAAATCACTCATATTTGCCGATTTCACTTTTTGCTTTGCACTATGAGAAGGGTTCGGTGATTTCACTTCAAATGTGATTAAAACTGGCAACTACCGCAGACAATTCGCCTTTAAGCGCTTCTTTCGATGACGGCCACCCTAATGGTCGAGCAGTAAATTCTGGCACAATTTAGGCGATTGATTTTTCGGATGCCTATAATTGCAAGTTGTATACAGTTACCAATTTATACAACGCAAAAATAAACCAGGGAAATTTCTTTGTTTGACTTGAAATTGAACACTTCTCTAATTCGTATTTGCAACATCACAAGCAAACTCTTTCGTTTAGCTATAAAAGAAAATCGCGTAACTGTAACACCGCCTAATATTTACAATACGTTTTCAATAGGGAAATTGCAACCCAATTTGAGAAGGCGCGAACTCTAATCGGCGCAAAAAGAATTGCATGACACTCCCATACAAAACTGACGTGGGATGGGAAGTCATCAAAACTGACGTTAGATACGAAGCAATTTGCTTCGTATCTAACGTCAATTTGCATATGTATTAGTCGGCAGTGGCTTAGGGCCGATTCATTACAATATGTTTCAATAGGGTCAATTAGTTTTTCTCCTTTTTCTTGACTAACATGTTGAAATTTTCATTTGCCGTATTATTTGTATTATTGTTTAAATTTTGAGTGCCAAAAGGGCCATTAAGCTGTTTTATTTTATAATAATTTTATTTTTTTATGTTTTTATATGATTTACAAAATAAAGCAACTTTGAATTTAAATTTGAGATGAAACAACAAACAATATTGTACATTGTTTTTATTTTCTACCAGGAGCTATTTAACATGTTTTCTTGCCTTTATTTTACTCAACTCTTCAATAATTTCGCTGAAATCAATTTCCTTTGAAACTCTTCTTTCGATTGAAACCATGGAAAGATTGACCAGTTGCTCTTGATGCATCGTTTTAGTTAGTTTGAGTTTGGAAAAAGACGCAAATGGTCAAGAAGTACTGAAGTATAACCGATGTACTGGGTAGAGATTTCTTGGGCTGTCCAGCTGGCAGCAATGTCCACACTCGTACTGGTGGCAAGTAGATACCTACGATATCGCTTTATTTTTTGCAGCATCTGCTCGTTATCGAGCTCATCATAAATTTGTACCAGATTGTCTGCTGCTTCAGCCAGAGCATTGTCAGAAGCTTCCAGCATTAACCCTGTTTCAACAATTTTGAAAATTTTGCTAATATCATTCATTGCCACCTATCGTTGGGACAATTTTTTTAGAAATCGAACAATGCATTCAAACTTTGATCCACGTACTTCCTCTTGAATTGTTAAAGCAGTATCAAGAGCTAGTTCACACGACTTAGCTTTCTTACCCTCCTTTTTCCTCTTCGTTCGATGTCAATATCCATATCATTATATTTTTTGTGCCAAATGTAACAGCACTGTCTACAATCAGGATTCGTTCTGTCGCTAAATAGTTGTTCAGGGCTTTTAGTTTAGTGAGTCCTTTATACAAAGTCATTTTAGGAGACTGTAGGTATTGTTGCACTAAATTAACTTCTTCTAGTATTGTGTGCCAACATTTAATATATGTTAAAAAGCTATAGTCACAAATAGCTGGCAAAAGTTAGCTTGCTACTGATCTAGTATCAAGATTGGATGTTGATGGATCTTGCATATATTCTAAAGTAGTCACAATTATTTCCACGTTTTCTATTACGACTTTAACTGAGTCGTAATGAGCGCTCCAGTGAATATCAGACAAAAATTTCAAACTTTTACCCGTTTTCTCTTGGAGTAATTCCCACCTCTGTTTAAATGATGAAAAGAATGAATATAGCCTTTCTACAGTTGCAAAACATATGACGCTGGAAGAAACATATGAAAATGCATGTACTCCGCAAAGAATCAAGTAATGATTTGCACAGGGACTGAACACAGGATGGATTGGATTAATATCTTGAATTTTTTGTTGCAATCCTTCACGTACACCTAACATTGGCATAACCTTGAGCTCTGCACAACGCAATAACCAGGTCACCTTTTTCAAGCTAGAGCTGAATATCTTCTGCCGTTTTCCACAACATCACAAAAACTCTAGGAAAGATTCTCGAACTTCCACAATGTCTTTTTTTTTTGTGTACATACCTAATGATTTGACTCATTTTGTCTGTTTTGCTTTTATCGGAGGTGCTGTCAAAAATGATGCCGCAATACTCAGCCATTTTAAACGTTTGCTTAACATGTTTGCCCAAACAAGAAATAAATTCATTTTGTATCCCTTTAGATAAATAAAAGGGTACTCTTTTTGACCCACTTGCGGACTCGTTAAGTTATGTGCAATGCTCTTTTAGCACTGGATCATATTTTGCTAGTAGCTGCACCAATTCTAAGAAAATTTCCCTATTTTCTGAAGAAACGTCTTCACGATGACCGCGGAAGGCAAGGGTTTGCTGGGCTAAAAATAGTGTTATATGGAAAAAGCGATGTAAAATGTTTCTCCATTTCTTAGTCTCATCGGTTATAATCTTCCGATTACCTCGATCAATTGTTTTTTCAAGTTTCAGGCTCATCGGCTATGTTTTCCGTTTTTCCAAATTTGATAGATGTTTTTACGCTCGACAATTGATCTACTTATTGTAAAGTCTTTAACTGTAATTAATGTTACTTCTGGCGCAATTTTTTGAAGCCGCCGAAGGAGATTTACTGTGTCCTTTCCGCACTTCAGACCCTTCAATAAAAAGGTCTAGTTTTTTCGCTTTTGGGGGTGTATGTAAAATGCGGTGCACTTTTTGCTGCCTGAAAATCAACTACTAACTTAGTTCTAATTGTCAGTTAATCAGCACTGACTCTTTTGATCTCAAAATCATTTAAGTTATTTTCGGCTGCCAAAAGCCGAACCATATCTTTGCCTTTTTGCCCAAGTACATTGATTGGTGGGACTTTTCCTTTCTTTTGATTAACGTTGACAGACGGACCAGCAGACAAATTTTTTGGTTTTTTCTCCCCATTTTTAATTTTTAAATATTCGGTGAATCCGTTATCAGGTTTAGCAATACAATATTCAGAATTTGTTTTACCTTTATCCTCTTCAATGCTCATGGAATCATCTAGTTCAGCTAGCGCTGCATAATAGTTCGTGCTGACGTTCGCTCCGCCTGCGCTGAGGACATCCTCTTGGTCAGGTTTTTCCTGCGGCTTCTTAGATGTCTTGTCTTTGATCACTTTTGACCTTACTTCTTTTTCTTTCTTGTTGGTTTCTTTGGCTTTGTTGAATGTTAATTTTCCAACGAGTTCTTCTGGAGATTGGATCCGAGGTCTGAGTTCTTCGTTTTCTCTCTCAACCTTCACGGCTTTCTCGTAAGCTTTGATTAATTGCTCGATCTCGATGACTGATAAAGTTTTCGGTTTTTCTTGGTTGCTATCGAATCTTCGTTTTAGCTTTTTTCGCCCACCATCGTTGGCAATGGATACGATCATTTTCGTTGATGGCTACAGCCATCGGGCTCCTCCACCTCGTTGCTTTTGCAGCGAGATTAGAGGGAATGTTCATAAAACGGGTCTTCCCTTAAATGAATTTTTGCTTTTCGATACTTCTTTAGGAAAGAAATTTCAGGCATTCGATAAATGTTTGAATAATTCGACGGTGATGGTTTTCAATTAAACAATTCGTTTCAATTAAACAATTCGTTGCAAAAAATAAATTATTTTTTAAAATTATTGACAGAAGCGATTAAAAACATATCTATACGCAACGACTGCTAGACATAGAATGTGCATTACCCCTCATTCATATATATTTTTTCATTTTGAATTTTGGAAGGGCACCACGTTCGACCCATCTACAAAATTTAATCAACCTAGCTTATGTGGTTTGTGAAAAAACTTACTGTGACGCATGGACGGATGGACGGACGTGCAAACAAGTCGCAATTTTAATAGATTATTGCAAAAAAAATTTCAGTCCATCAGTTCCGGCTTAGGCCTCTTTAATCATGTTATTAAATCAGCTCTAAATTCATACATGTAAAATATTTTTTAGTGGACTTCGTAATAGGGGTAATGATCCACTCCGTGATGCCACAGAAAGCTAGCTGCCAGCACATGTATGCATTCCTAGATACTGTCAATTCCAGTGGAGCTCTTCGAGCTAGTTCACTAAGGTAGCATTCTATCGCTGCTGTTTTTAATGGACTTGTTCTATCAGGTAAAATACTACACGAGAAGTCTAGTGACCATGGCGAATACGATTGTGTGAGTAGAATTCTTCTATGTCAGACTTACGGCAGAAAACTAGTTTTATCGAAAGGAATGCTTGACTTATTAGAGAACGTCAATCACTTTACTTGCCAGCAGCATATAAATTGCTCTACAATAAAAATACTCGTATCTAAGTTATACGCTCTCCGAAAAGAAGCAGTCACAACGCAGTTCAATTTAATTATTTTGAGTAGAACCATTTAACTATTTTAAATAGAACGGCTATATATAAAAATTAAAACTTTTGTAGTAATCGAGCAGTCATACAAGCAAACTGCTCGAAAACCTTCCTATCTCCTATCCAAATTTATAATGGCAGATTTAAAAAAAAAAGTAATTATTTCCCTAGTTATTGTAATTTGTAGAATAATTTTTCTTCTTATTATTATATTAAATATAACTTTATATCAATTTTCCTCTATATTAAAATTTAAATGTTTTCCTTTAATTATATTTTTCATGAAGTTAAATTTATATTACTATTTAAAATTTTCTCCATTTTTCGTTACTTCAGTTAAATTTTGTTAAAAAATAAAAACTAAAAATTTTAAATCTGTCAAATAAAATTTGTGGGAACGCTGAGACAAAACAGCATTCCACGGATTGCGTTGCTAAATGCAATCTACAGTAGCTGAGCAAGGGGCTCGTCTTCATCCAGCAAAGCAGCGGGACGCTACGGTAGACGACGGACAAGCAAGGAGAAAAACCTGCTTAGGCACGGCCAAACCACCGTTGTGGGATGCAGACTCAGCTGGGAAGGAAATAGGAGAGAGTCCACTGAAGATCGCGAACTGGTAAGCTTTTACGCGATAAAACTTTCTCGCGAAGATGACTCAACCATACCTTCTGACTCCGGCCGGAGGCGTTTTGGGTCCCGGGTCGCTCCGTCGAAGACGGGCGTGGGCGCCACTCGCTTACTCATAAAGTTGTCTCCCGAAGCCTCGAGACAAGCTTGGCTCGCGCCAGAGTCTTCACTTTTAGTGAAGAAAGGAAATCACTAGCCTAGAGAAGGAGGACAACACACGTAACTACTTTCGCGACAATTCTGGAATCTACCTGTCCTAAATTCTAGTATACATGGAATTAAGTTCCCCGTGAGCTGGGATTTGCACCAAACAAAGACCCATATATACCCCAGCACTTGCGGACTATTGAGGTGGAAAATGGGCGCCTTAAAATTTCCTTAATCACTCCCGAATCAAGTATCACAGAGAGAAGAAATAATAGTTCAGGCAATTCACTGGAAATTCACTATTCATTATTATTTCCCAAGTTAGTTTTTAAACAAACGCAAAGAATATTTTTCTTTTTTATAACACTACCATGGTAAATCATTCTGAAGAAATTTTGCCTTAACTAACTTGACTACCTTTACCTAACTTGACTATCTCGACGACGGGGCCCCCCGGTAAATTTTCTGCCTCCCTCGTATCCCGTTGCACGCTAGCTACGTGTATTCTGACGAAAATATATTCTGATTTCTCGAGGCGTGTCCTCAGCGGCCCGATATGTTTGTTTGTCGTCGCCTTCGAGGAAGAATTCCTGGCGTTGTCGTTTGGATGGAAGTCACGTCTTTCACTCCAGCACCGAAAAATAATCCAGGCACCAACTCGAGAATTCCTATCTGGGGTGACCTCCTTCGCTCGATGGTGTGATCTTCCCACACGGAGTCCAAAACGAGAAAGAGCCCCTTCGCTCACGATTCGGTCCGTCCTCGCCTTGGATGGGATTTCTTCACCCCGTTGAAATACCCTTCGGTGAAGTTGGCCGCGACTTCTTGGACTCATAGATTCTAGTACTATCATTGCGTCTTGGAGCTCCAGATATCCGTGTCTCGAACTTTCTTCGCTGCAAGTTTTTTTCCTGTGTTTTTTAAATTAGTTTTGCTTATTTTCGATGTTGGTGGCCGTGCCTGTTTGAGACTTCAAGTGTCTTCCGGTTGTTATATGTTTCTTTTCTCCAGCAGTAGATGTTATTGGGTGTGGGAAGATGTAAGCTTGCTACGTAAATGTCCATATGATCACAAATTACACATTTTGATTACCGGTGGCGGTCACAACAACGTCTACATTTCGAGTAAGTTCATTAAGTTTCGCCGCACGAAAACCGTCCATGCTGGCCTTAAGAGCGCAGGTAGAGTCAATTTCAGAAATATACACGGTGCATTCCAATCCTTCCAATACTTGTGCGCATCCTTTTCCAACTTCACCATATCCGCAAATGACTATTTGCTACCCGCCAGACATAACGTCTGTTGAACGCTTTCCCCTATCAATAATAGACTCTTTGCAGCTATACCAACTATCAAATTTTGTTTTAGTGACGGAATCCAATACATTCATTACTGGGACTGTTAACTTCTCAGATTCTGATTGCTGGTACACTCTATGTATCCCAGTGATGCTTCCCTCTACCATGTATTTAAACATTATAAACGTGGCTGGATATTTCTTCAGCATTAACTGTGTTGCATCGCCTCCATCATCCAAAATCATATTTGGTAGCCCATTTTCAGCATTTAAACAATTATCGTTACACCACCAAAAATCTCCTTCGGTCTCACCAATTCAACCAAGGTCTCGATTAAAACTGCCGTCTGTGCATTGATATGTGTACCGCCAACGATACGTGCATTTTTCGACGTTTGGTCTTCGGAGGCAAACTTTCACAGAACCATTATCTATCTTCCTAACTTACATACTATGTTTACTCTTAGTATTAATAATGATTACAACATATTTCTATTTACAAAGATTCCGATAATACTTGGCTCGGGTGATTCTGGTAAACTTGTTGCAGAGGCAATTGCTGAGGTCTGGTAGGAATTTGTCCGTGACAAAGCATGCGCGAGAGCGGCCGTCGTGGAAAATAGGAAAAGTGACGGGAGAGTTCCCCATCTAACATGAAAAGATTCGAGCGTGAGCTAACATCGAAAATGTATAAAATCGTTACGGAATTGCGTTTCGCTGTGTGTTTTACTGTGCCGTGCAAATAAGAAAGTCGAGGCAATGTCGACAAATCACATGAAACAGTTTTGCTCACTTGTATTTTGTGCGGGACGTGAAATCGAGAGAAGAATAATCATTGCACTCAACTGGGTTTGAAGAAATTACGTCGAATCATCTTGCAAGGGAACTGTGAAAAATTGTGTGGTTCGATTAGCCGGCAGCGAAAGATTCTAAGTGGTACTTTGCGATTAAAGATTTTCTTTTGCGATGAATTTTTAGAGAGTAAATCGTGAATAGCATAGTATACTCAACTTGTAACCACACTCCATCAACCCTCTGGAAAAATTCGAACACAAGCCGAACAGCAAGCCATAAATCTTCGATAGCAGGTAGATGGCAAACGCTAATGCGAGGAATGGCGCAAATATAAACATATGCTTCGATGAGAGATTTCAGGGCTACCAGAGCTAAAAAATCAATAACATTGCAGAAAAACAAATTCGTTCCATGCAATCTTTTAGTTTTTTATTAGGATCTGGCAGCACTCCTATGTTCTGAAATGCGTAAAAGAACACGTGCTCGGAAATTTTATCTGCATTTTGCTTTGTTTCTTGAGCGCGCCAAAAATGGATCAGCTGTAATGCCCCGGATCAGCTGCAATGCCCCTGGGAAAATTCAAAAAGTGTGCAACACAGGGTTAATGAAAGGTGTGGCTACTAGTTGAGTATACTATGGTGAATTCACTATTCATCCGCCGAGTTATGCAGAAGAAAAACGTCCCGGTTTGTAGGACAAGCGGGATAGTCGTCGTAATTATGGTGGAGTTTAGGGGGAGCCCGACGGGAATCGATTTTAAGAAAAAATGAATCACGAATTGAATTCTTTACGCGTGTAGTGAATATGGAAAAAAAAATATCTACTAAGGATGACATCTTGCGTTGCTATTATAAATGTTTTCTTTGTCTGTTCCGGTTATGGTAGTCTCCAATAGAATACTACGTGGATCCCTCTTAGAAATATTTGTGAAAATCTTATCGTGCGTGATATTATCCGAACAGACGGAAAAATGACGCTCAATTGAAAATAGAGTAGCCGCAATTCTTGGGCATGTTGTCAATATCATTTTTACGTAATATGCAGTGATTCGCGGATATAGTACAGGAACTCATCTCGGACAATGTACTTCACTTTTAAAATGCAGTTGCTTACTTTCTGCATATGTATAAGTCGATGTATGTTTAAAGCCTTGATTTGATGAAGAACGTGAAATAGTGCGATATCATCAGATTTAAGTTTAATCAAGAAAAATGCTATGACTGATTTGTTCAAACGGGAGTTATTTAAGTAACATATATGATTAAACGTCCAGGAATAAGAATCAAGATTCAATTGAATTTTACTATCGATGACAAGTGATATAATCAACGATTTTGTTAAAAAGAAAGGCAATTAAGTTTAATTATTGTAGTTTATTTAAATTTGAAGTATAACTCTTTTTCAATGATTTTCAGTCAAAACATGATATATGTTGCATAAAAAAAGCATAACCTTAGATACTAAAACAAAACAAATAGAATATTCGAGAAAAAAAGACACAGACGGGACAGAAACGGACAATTAAAAAAATTAGAAAACAGAAAAATGAAGCCAGTTTGATTTGTAAACGGGGAAAAACTAGTTAAACACATATAGTTTATCATTCAGACTTATTTTCCTTACATTTTGCGTGGCCAGAAATTCGCAGAAGTAAAAACATATTGATCCTTTTTTTGCATTGATTGGTGTATTTTGTTTTGTTTTTATACAACTGTCACAATCATTGCTATCTAAATTTAGAATAAATGGAATAGAATGTTATCGTCATATGTAAATTCCGCTAGAGTACGCGATTTACTATTAATAAAACAATGAATTACTAAACGACACCCTTGGTCTTTCCATTCTATCATTCTGACTGGGTATAGGACTCGCAACGATGGAAAGCTTTCCACATAACATGCTCTAGCCATCGGGCGCACTCCACCGTTTTGCTGTGTACAGTCCGTTTTTGCTCGTCCCAACTTGTTCTCTGAACAAGCAATTTCAACCCTTAGTAGGTTACCTCAGCCTCGACACCAGTCGATCGGCATTTGACACTTTTAATTCATGAATGCGAAATTTTTTTGTAGTGGGTCCATGCGCTAGGGGGAAAGAACCCGCCCCACGACTCCGCAACGCTAGCCTGCCAGCGCATTCGCCGAGATTGCCCTTGTCCCTAGACAAGGGCAATCTCGGCGGATCTTAACATCCTCTTCCGCCGAGCCAGCAAACCATCACTGCAGTCCTTTACGGACATTATATGCCTCCTTCACACTACAATTTCTTATCTGCACAATTAAATTAAAAAATTTTGTAATTGGCATCCCATCTACAAAATAATATTGCACTTCCTCAAATTCCTCCACAGAATATTGAGCAAACTTCAATTTCCGGAAGTTATCAATAATGAAACAATTGAAGCAATATTGATTAAAGCTGTTTAACATTAATTTTCAATCCAACAGATAGCCTAACTTAATTTCACAAGAAAATGATACCTTCCAAACAAAAAATAAAACATTAAGCCCACGATAAAAGCATATTTAATTTTTAATTAAATGCCACATTTATGGCTTACTTGCCACTTCATCCTTAACACCAATTTTCAGGTACTGAAAAACACTCCCCACTCCATCCACTCATTCAGTACCTTGCCTGAAAAGTCCACAAAAAGCTGGTGAAAAGTTGTGGAAAGCAAGCGAAATAACCGCTCATCTTGCGTTTGAGAAATTCCAACGTAATCCTATCTCGAGGCGAAATTTACTTTTCAAAAAAAATTTTCAACATGATTACCTCGGCAATCTGCCCTGAAGCAGAATTTTTCAGGACATGTTAGCTATGACGATGGTCGTCACCATCGTTCACAAACATCATCGTCATCCTTTTAGTCGTTGTTGTTATCATTTTTAGGGGCTTGTAAAATAATTTTACAAAACCCTATTAAAATCGCGACCAGTCTGTCCGTCCGAAACATTAATGTTGTATGCAGGTGTATAGTGGTGCCCTCTTCAAAGTTCAACAACAACAAATTTTTATAAGGTATTTAAGGAGAGTCTCCTCATACAGCGGAGTGGCGACTGAAAAAAAAATTCATTAAAGGTAGCCGATATTGATTTCAAATGAAAGGTCTTGATGAGAAATTTTCAAAACAGATACTGACATTATTTGCTTCGAGGAGCGCACAGGGAGGGAAATACACGAAAAATTAGTGAGTCCTCCCTCTCACGATTGGACAGCTGTAATTCGAAAAATCTGAGAATTTTTTTTTGTATGGGCTTTTGTTAGTACAACAACAAAAAATACCTCAGAAGTTGAATTTCGCTCAACTTTGTTAATAATAGTATGATCCTCGAATTTCACATTTCCCCCATATAATCACATGCATTCCCTTAAACTCGATATTTAAGTAGTTTTATAAAAGGACCTAATACACGGTTAGTTTGATGAAAATCGAATCATATCCACGGAAGTTATAGCCATTTGAAATTTCTCCAATTACAGCAACTATAATAACAATTTTGGGATTTTGTGGACTTACATCGATTCAGACACTGCAGTTTTGATTTGATCTTCTTCGTTGACATAAATATTTTTAGAAACTCATGATTTGAGTGATTGGTGAAATGGTGACCGTTGAAAATGGAGAAATAATGGATTTTCTTATAAATGTGCACATCTCTTGGACGTGTTTCTTGACTTTATTCGTTGCTGGTGATTGTTTTTCGTAAGTTGAGTAGAAAACCCTTCTGGCATGAACGTAGGTCTGTCTACCCTACTTGTTTTTCATTATGAATCCACTTTCGAAGGATTTTCAAAGGAAATTGGAAAGAAAATCAGATATTCAGCATAGTATCCAGTAGCACTGTGTAGGCACGCATATCCTGTTCAAGGAGTCTTAACGACAGAAAATCGACGGTAACATGCGAGACATTCCGTAAAACATTGGATAATATCGCTTTGATTTTTTTCTTTACTTTTCGACAGATGTCTTCCGTTTTCCTTTTAAGCTCCCGGGCCCCATCAATAAAGCTAATGACTACATTTCTGCATAAGCGAGATTTTCATTTTTCAGATTGAATGCTTGTAAAGACTGGATGTTAAGTAACGTGAATCATCATATCGTTATGATGCTTTGTCTTCAACGGGATTAGATGATTGTTTATCGGGATAATGGAAGCTTTTCAAAAATTGTCGTACGTACTCGTATACGAGTATGTTATTCTCGTTAAATAATTTTAATAAAAGATAATATTCACGAAAAGGATGTGCTGTAGCTGTTACAATTTCGATACTTATTTATAAATTCCTGCTGCTGATGATTTTTCTAATAAGAGAATGTCTATTCAGTAAAGGACGTTGAGGATGGCATTGAATTTATATTGATAATATTGTACTTGGTAGCTTTGCAGTGCATTGGAAAGTAACTTGCAATTCGCGGAAATTTAATCTGACAAATGATGAAAAATTTGGAGAAATTTTCAAGAATTTTAATTGATATGCTTATAAAAATGCGTGAGGAAAACATCGGTTGCAATCATAGAGATATACACTGGAGACGGCGAGCTTTCATTTCCCATATAAAATATTGAAGTCTCTTAATACATGCTCAATACGAACAAACATTTCATGTCCGTATACTCCAATTTTCGAAAGCTTTTAGACTTTTACGAATGAGCTTACGTATGATTGTCCAAACTCGATCATTGTTCGAAATTAATTTCGAAATAGCTAAAAAAGTTCATTATTTTTAGTTTTCTCTTTAATGATCATACAGCATTTACAATTGTAAACAATGCCTCCAAATATTGTACAACAAACTTCTTTCCTTTCCATAAAATATACTAACAAACTACGAAGTGCGCCACATTCAAATCGTTTTCGATCGAAATCAACAATTGTGACACCCCTGATTTCGGAAATGATGTTTCAGCTGATAGAAAACAGGAAGTTGATAATTCCCGCGAAAATTCCATCAAATATCGTAATTTTTAAAAATGTTCAATGAAAACGCTTGTTTCGGTCGGATTCTATAAGTGATTTCGAAAATAAAGTGTTCAATGTGTAAACGTGAGCAAAAATGTGAGCGCGTCATCGAGTATTTTTCATTATTTAGGTAAGTAAAGTGCAGTCAAGGAAACAATTATGTGTCCGGGTATAATTTACGTGATGTTTTCTGTGTCCGTCCAGGTTTTCGGTGCGATTCGTGAATGAAAGCATAATTTCGAATGTTGTGTGAATCGTGCCTGCTAGAAACGGTATATGGGAGACGCGAGTTTAAAGATTTTCTCGGTTGAAACAGATTTGACGCCGGTCATAGAATTTCGATAACATGCAACTGAAACTCGCTTGCATTTTAAGAATTTACGCGCTTTTTTTTCTGATGT
This sequence comes from Odontomyia ornata, assembly GCA_963969285.1. Classification (NCBI taxonomy): domain Eukaryota; kingdom Metazoa; phylum Arthropoda; class Insecta; order Diptera; family Stratiomyidae; genus Odontomyia; species Odontomyia ornata. The sequence continues at coordinate 355,774,815 of OZ017739.1, read as the reverse complement.
TTATTCCTACGGATTTAAATGGGCTTAAGTTATCCTTAAAGCTTCGTGTTGAAGTAATTAATTGTGTTTTTAAGTCAAGGTTCGTAATTATCAAAGAGCAAATTGCATGTGAAATAGATGTTGCGCGCAAATGTTGAAGTTTTGTTGGCTCCGTCCATAATGGTGTTAAGGTTAAATTGTTGAAAATAATTCGTTTTGTTATTGCGAAGGTGCTTGTAAAAGTTTCATGTATCGGAGTAAACATTTTAATCGAAAAACTTTGAAAATTTTCTAAAATACGTGATCTCGTACCAGTGCAGTGCACCTACAATATGGGAGCTGTTTTATTAATTTCGAAAACTGTTCGGTTGAATTTAAAAATGTTTTTCTAAGTTTCTGGAGTTGTGGTGATGGGACTGAAATTGTTGTTGAAAATCGAGCCAATTAATGCCGAAATGCATGCATGGTGGTTTAATTTGAAAATATTTGTTTCTTTGCCGGAAAACGAAGAAAACCGACTTCAAAGTGCCCTACAAAGGATGAAATAAGTTTTATGAAGGTGATATTAAAGCACCATGCAATATAGCACCGCTTTTAAAAAAATTTTATTCACCTTTCTTACTTTGGAGTCGGTTTTTTTTGTTAGGTGAATTTCTCAAGAGATATTTACCTATTGCGTATATATATATATATATATATATATATATATATATATATATATATATATATATATATATATATACATATGATTTATATATAATACAACGAAAATCGTGACTATGCTAGAGGTCACAATTTCGCTCCAATTTTTACAAATTTTTAGGAAAGGCGTATTGGGTGAATACCTCAGTTAAGTTGTTTAACCAGCCAAATCGGTCGAGGGAAAACAAAATGGCGGCCATTTTAGACAAACATTCGTGATTTCATTTCTGACCAAACCGTGGCTCCTATTTGGATGAAATTTGGTACAGAGGTTTATTGAGGTGTGCGATGAATTTCACAATAAAAAATGCAAAGTCGAACCGTTTGAAACAAAATGGTGGCCGCTCAGACGTCGAAAAGCGTGTAAGCATTGGATGTTGTAGTTGTGACCAAACTTTTCAACCGATGTTAATGAAATTCGGTTCTTTGGTAATTACTGTAAATGCCTAAAGAATCATGTTAAAAAACTAGAGATCAGGTCTCCAAAAACAAAATGGCGGCTAGTTAAAGCTAGAAATTTCAAAGGCTTCTGAAAGACCCAATTTTGATTCGATGTGAATGAAATTTATTTTCAAGATAGAAAACAATTAGATTTAAACATTTTGCTATTTCGGTGCACAGACATGCTCAAGTTTCAAAATGGTGGCGATTCAAATATGCGATTTTTTCAGATTTTTGCGGCCCTCTAGTGGCCGAATTTTCCAATGGATTTTAATGAAACTTGAGACTATGGATAATTGTATAAAGTCCTTGTACTCAACAAAAAATCATCAAAATCGGATGAAAAATAAAGAAGTCGAAAATATAAAACCTAATATTTTTTGCTGCCATTTTCATTAAAAATTTAATACTTTTGCCATGTCTAGAGGGAAACTGATTTGACTGAGATTGGACAAATTGCCTGATGAGACTCTAAGATTGAAATATTTTTAAAGATCAAAAATCAAATGCATGCATTCAAAATGGCGGCCCACAAAGGTCAGAAGGTAAGCGCAATTCGCTATTTTAGTAGCAACTGTAGTAATGAATGTTTATCATGGAAACATTTTTAATGGCGTAACTTGCAAGTATTTATAAAACAGACCATTTTAGGGGATTGTAAAATATTTTTACAATCCCCTATTAAAATCGCGATCTGTCTTTTCGTCCACCTGTCCATCCGTCCGTGCGTCACAGCAAGTTTTCTCGCAAACCACATACTTGAATGATGAAATTTTCTTCGTAGGTCAAAAGTGGTACCCTCTCAAGCGTTTGCAAGAAAATTCCACCAGAATAATAATATCAGCACAAATGATAATTTTTTGGCTTTCTTTTTGTAGTATAAAATTAATTTTCAACCGCTGCATTCTCATAAAGTTTATCGTCAAGAGTATGATACACCTTATCATATGATGAACGAAATTTCGACCCCAATTTCGAAATTAGCTTCGAGCCTATGCGAGTTATCACAATGGCAAAGGCAAAAGCTCGTGGCTTCATGAATTTGATCTTTCGCCGTCTCCTGTATATACCTCTATGGTTGCAATATATGTATAGGGTTATCCATTTTACGCATGGGAAAGTAAAGCTAAAGAAAACAAATAAAATATTCAGATAGAAACAAATTTTTTATTCAGTATAAAAATTGAACCTTGCCATTTTACGTAAAATACAACATTATTCAAATGTCTTCCAGGGGACCTCTTGCAGGCCTCAATCCTATTGAGGTAATTTTCAATGACTTTTCGGCACATTTCCGGCAATATCTCGGCCATAACTTCACGAATATTGGTTTTCAATTGCTCAAGATTTTGAGGATTGTTCGCGTAAACACGATCTTTCACAGAGCCCCATAAAAAGAAATCCAAAGGTGTTAGGTCGCAGGATCTTGCGGGCGAATTGACGTCACTCAATCTTGAAATTACGCGTCCTGGAAATTTCTCTTGCAAAATTGCTAGATTTCCCTGTGTTGTGTGGCTTGTGGCTCCGTCCTGTTGGAACCATATGTTCCCCAGATTAGAATCTTCAATTTCTCTCCAAAAATAATCGGTTAACATCCGTCCATAGCAGTCAGAATTGACTGTAATGGCTCTTCCTTGATCGTTTTCAAAAAAATAAGGGCCTATAACACCACCTGACCATAATGCACACCAAACGGTCACTTTTTCCGGATGCAAAGGCCTTTCTGCGATCACCTGAGGGTTTTGAGAGCCCCAGATGCGGCAATTCTGTTTATCTCCGTAACCACTGAGCGAAAAATGAGCCTCATCACAAAAGAAAATTTTGTTCGAAAAATCGTTATCAATGGCTTGTTGTTCAAGCACCCAATTCGCATACATTCTGCGTTGTGTATGGTCTTGAGGCTTAAGTTCTTGAGTGAGTTGGATTTCGTGTGGATGATGATGCAAATCCAAATGCAAAATCCGCCACAATAAGCCGTTAGACAAGCCTAAATGTTGAGCACGTCGAGGAATCGACAAATTCGGGTCTTCCTCCACACTTTGAGAAACGACAGCGATATTTTCAGCAGAACGAATGTTGCAATGATGCACAGGCCATGCAATATTAATAACCGATTCAGTCTCTTCAAATTTTCTCACTGTGCTCGAAATTGTTTGCTGTATATGTCGATTATGTCGACCGTAATCGGCTCGTAAAGGTCTAAATGTTGATACAGCAGAATCACCATTTTTATAATAAAATTTTATAATTTTAACGCTTTTTTCGACTGTTAAACGATCCACATTTCTAAATGGCAAACCTTCAACTAAAAAAAACACGCTTTTGATGACATTTAATTCTTACAGATGTCAAATGGCAGGGTTATACTATCCTACCACGAAATGGATAACCCTGTATTTCATATATTCCATACAAGAGTCAAAAATTAAATGCAAACAGAGCTAATAGGATAAAGAGAAAGACAGCACGTATACTCGTATGTGTTTTTAAGAGTTTCTTTCCCAGTGAGTTTGACGTCTACCAAGGTTTGGGTTACATTATCGCGATACAATATAAATTAAACGATTTCAAATTCAATCTTATTTCTCATTTCTTAATACCTTCACTAAATCGTTTCTTTGACTAAATTAAACTGGCTCCATTACGAAAAGCAGTTTAAATTATTGCAGTAAACGGCTTGTTCATAAAATTGGCAAGCATATCCGCTGTGTTGACGTATTCAAATCGGATGCTCTTCGATGCAACTTGTTCGCGCAGAAAATGATGACAAATGTCAATATGGTTTGCGCGTGGATGATATGCAGTGGTATTCGCAATCTTAATCGCTCCTTTATTGTCGCAGTAAATTGTACACGTGATTTTCTTACCGAACAACTTATTGTGAAGGCTCCTTTGCTATAGCGCCTCCCATGTTGCCGATGACATGGCCCTGTATTTGTATTCTACCTCCATTGTAGACAATGCGCCTGTGGATTGCTTCTTCGGATTCCAGGAAATCGCGCCATCTTAGAATAAAAACAAAAACCAGTGACCGAACGTCGATCTTGAGTATAGCTAACATAATCGGCATCGCAATATACGTGCAGGTTAGTTGATTTATCATACACCCGTGATAGCCTTTTATCAACTGTGAGCTTCAAATATCGCAGGACCCACTTGACCCCTCTCCAATGTGCCCTGCCAGGATTATTGTTGAATCGCCTGACGCTGTTAGTGGCATACTGAATATACTGCCTGGATACCTGCGCCAAGAACAGCAATGAGCCAACCACTTCTTGGTGTGACATTAAATTAATAAAGTGGCTCTGATCGATTGAGATATCTGTAGTGAAAAGTACGAGTAGGAATAAAAATGTCCGTGAAGGACTGCAGCTATGGTCTGCTGCCTCGGCCAAGAAGGATGTTAAGATCTGCCGAGATTGGCCTTGTCTAGGGACGCGTGAATGCGCTGGCAGGCTAGCGTTGCGGTGTCGTGGGACGGGTTCTTTCCCCCAGCACAAGGACCCACTACAAAAGAATTTCGCATTCATGAATGCTCGGGTCACAGAAAAAGTCGACCGAAGTCGGAAAAAGGAGGTAACTACTGAGGGTTAGAATTGCTTGTTCCGAGAACAAGTGGAAACGAGCAAAAACGGACGGACTTGCAAAGACTTTGTCGTTACCAGACGATTCTTATGGCCCACAAATAAGAGTGGGGCATCCGGATGGATGTGGTGGCCCCTCGTACCCTCCCAACCGGATCAAGTTTTAAACGTAGGCGTGGCCATGTGTTTCCCATTTGAGGGAAAAACTCACATAAAAACGCTTTGTATGACTTTTTCTCGCAAATGAGAAGCACAAACGTAACCAGTTTGTGCTATAGAGTTATGCAATGAAATCACATAACCCTATATCATAAAAGGGCACGCGAGCGGAAGGCCACTCTACCCGGCAAGAGCCGCTGAAAGCAAAAAATCGGTGGAGCGCGCCCGATGGCTAGCCTATTTTTCTTGAACAGCCCACCACCGTTGCGGGTCCTATACCCGGTCCAGTAAAAACGAAATGGAAAGACCGAAGTTTATAATGTCTAACAATTCATTTTTATTCTTTGCAACTGGGTGACTCAAATTGGTGTGCTAAATTGAATTTTAAGGGGGGTGAATAACGATGAATGTATGAAGCGTCTTAATAGTTATGAATCTCTTATGTAAACGTGGTGCGTTTATCTTAATAACGTTAAAAGTTTTCATAACATTTTTCGATATATGTTGTAAATTTAAAGGCGAATTTGCTCACTGTCGGTTGAAGATCTTTACCCATACAAAACATTCAAAACGGTCTTCCCATATATAAATTTTACTTCACTTTACGTGTGTACATGTTAAGCTTAGTCATGCATTAAGACCCAAGACATATTCATAACACAGATCCCAAAAGACAAGTGTCTTAAACCGAATTTGAATAAAATTACCGCCCGATTAATAAAATTCAAATCCAACCGTTATGAATCATCATGATTTGATGTTAAATAGTTACTCATGTATCTGCATATCAAAAATGAAACGTATTCTCTATAGATGATCATATTGTTTGATGCGGCGAATGATTCGCGAATGATTATTATCCAAAATAGCTTTCAAATTTGATGATGATGGCTTCAATGAATAATCCACTGCGAAGGTTAGGATTTTTCTTTTCATTTGATTGAAGGTATCTTTAGTTAATAAGGGATTATTGATCGGTTCGATGAAAATACCAATTATGTATAAAGCATTGACATATTATAGAATGATGCATTGCATCACGTCGGGAAATTCCAAATTTTTTTAATAAGAAAAATGTTTGTTCAAATCATTCATGAATCCAGAGAGGAGCACAAGTGAATCATTGAAAAAATTTAAAAATATAAAATTCAATTGATGTAGTTTCAATTTTGCAAACCTCATTGAAAAAATTACACTAACCCCAATTTTCTCTTTATATATCGGTGAAATGCGGTTTACCACCACTAAATCACATCACCAACGGGGTAAACTTGTCTTGACAGCCAAGTTTTCAATAAACTCAAACATTACACCAAAAGATTTTCGATTCGTAACTACACTAACATAATAAAATTCAACAACATTTTACACCAATGGTTATATAAATTCAATAGACAGGTTTTTGAGAAAATTATTTCCACCACTTGTTTAATCTAAATATTTCCATTCACCAATTGCTCAATTATCATTATTTCACTCTTCATTACGTATTGTGTATTGTTGTATTCGTCGTGGTTGCTGTCACTCGTTAGCGAACCCTTCCTGCACACACCTTTTCCATTTCGAGCGCACATTCACTAAAAACTGTTATCCTTGCCAAAACCGTAATCCACGGCCCGGTTAATGCAATGCACAGTTATTTTTTTCGAGAGTTTCATAACGCTTTCCACATGGAAAACATAATTAATCTCACATTCCATTCTTTCACTAATAGCACTTTTAAGCAAATTGCGGTCACTTTACTCCGAACACGCGGCTCGTTGGAGAAAATTCGCTAGTTTGAGATGGAAAACGAGGCAAGATCAAAATTAACGTATCCAACAATAATTACTACGACACCTGATTCGATTCCCATCTATTCAACAACTGTCCGTTGTCCACATAGCAGTCTCCCAACCCGTTGTTCCACAACAAAGGTTACAAAAATCCCATACTATCTTAAAAACAACACTCAGACCACCCTCCCGTGTGCATATACACTCATTTGCATGCAATCTCCTTTGCCCTCGCAATAACTATCGATGAGATATTCTCATATTGGGGCTGACTGGATAGCACTGCATGCACTTTGCAATGCAATATCTGTTGGCGCCGCCGCTGTTGAGTCAATTGCTGTTGCTGCTGCGGCTGGCTCAGCCATCGTTGCAACCGTGATAGTTGTTGCAGTTGCAGATACTGGTGTCGCGCCTGGGATTGCCGCTGCTGTTGCACTTGATATTGCCACCGCAATGGATACTGCTTTAGCGGCCGCTGTTGTTGCTGATGCTATTGATGGAACTGTGATGCGAATGAACTTGTCACATTCATGTTGCTACCATGTTGTCTTGTCGAACGACGGTAGTCCATATTTAATTGTTCGTGTAATGCAGTATTTTGTTCAGCAAGCCATTTGTTAACTTTAGCATCATGTGAACTGTATTTAGCACTGGATTCCATCGCTTCTTTTATTTCCGCCAGCATTCCTTCATAAGCTTTTCGCTGTGAAGCAGGCATTTGCTGCAGTAATTTTTGTTGTCGCTCAATAAATGTTTGTAAATCTGATGAAAAATCAATAGCTCCCATTGATGATTGTGGCGATTGCATCGGAACAGGTTTATTAAACGAATTTGATGATGTTTGTCTCGTTAGGGTTTGATGTTGATGTGCAGGTGGGGTTGTCGTGACTGTGGCTGTATTGATGGCGTATTCTTACGAGTATCTGAATTAGGTGATGGTCCAAAACTACTTGTATCTTCATCCCATTTCTGGCCTGTAATGGTAACTTGAGAGCTATTTAAAAAAAACATGTAATTTCGCCCTTTCCGTCTCTACGTCAATCGCAATATGTTTCTTACGTTTCTTTCCTAATCCAGTAGGCACTGTGATATTTCCGACTCCAGGAACATTTCTTACTCCAGGAACATTTGCTGGAGGAATCGGATTAATCGTTGTTGATGGACTTGGAGCGGACAATTGTGCCTGTCGGTGCTTAGGAACACCTTGATCTGTTGTGATTGTTCTCACGTTAGGTGCGGGTGATCTTCTGTCCAACAGGTTCTAATCGTTTCGTACAGTGGAAAATCCAAATCCACTCCTTGACAACCAATATATGCTGAGTAGTTTTTACTTATTGGCCATTGATTCTTTTCTATACATGTTATTATGTGGGAGATTCGTTTTTCAAGCGCCTAATTCCTAAACCAACGTACCTTCATCATATCTATGTTGGATCTATCGCGTTCAATATTGACCTTAAGTTGAAGTTGAATAAATCTGGAAAGCACGCTTTCAACTCAGCTGCTTGCTTTTTGTATTCTTCCTCAACAGCTTTCTCTTTTTCTTCATCACTTCAGTCATTTCTTACTCTACCTTTGGTTTGCAGCTAAGATCCTCTTCCACCTCTTTACTTTCTTCATTTTGCTGCTCTTCCTTTGGTTCTGATTTCTCAATAGACTCTTCTGCCTCTTTTTCTCGAAGAATTTCAAGCAATATCCCGTGCAAATCAACTAAGCGAACCAAAGCACTCACAAAAATTGATAATTGCACTGTGCTACTGCCACTACAATTTTGGGTAGGAGATAGGAAGGTTTTCGAGCAGTTTACTTGTATGACTGCTCGATTACTACATATCTTGTTTCGTCGTCGTGATATTCATTCCAAGATCGAAGTTTGCGCTGCCGAGATCTTTCATCGCAAAATTACCTTTCAAATGATCTTTCAATTTTTTCTTTCTTCTTTTTCATAGAAGAGTAAAATTATATAATCGATGTTAATTGCTAAAATGAGAATTTTTCAATCTCTTACAATGAAGCAAATAAAGGGTGGTCCAACCATAATGCTCGATGTTAATTGTCAGTCGCACCTTAACGTCAAGTTTTTCGCCCAACATAATTTGACATTTCTTTGTTTCAGCGCTCGACAAATTCAGCCAGAGAAAGGTGTACAATTGAGCAGCACGTTAAGGTTGTTGAAGCCTTTTAAGAAAATAGGCGTTCAAATCGAAATACATTTCATGCACTTCATGATTTTTTTGGTCAGTATAATCGACCAAATGTGCCCACAATCGGGAGAATTGTGCGCAAATTTCAGCAAACCAGGTGTGAAATCACCTGCGCATGAACATCACTGATGCAAATTTTGAATAAAGATTTGAACTTACACGCTCGTAAGGTTCAATTGACTCAAGAGCTGAAGCCTACTGACCATTTCAAGTGTCGGCGATTCGCCGAATAGTTGGTTGAACTGACAGCAAGGAATGGTGACTTTACAAAGAAAATCAATTTCAGCGCTGAGGCACACTTTCACCTCAGTGGATTCGTTAACAACTAGAATTGCCGCATTTGGGAGAATGAGAATCTTCGAGTGATTGTTTAAAAGCCGATGCAGCCACAGAGTGAACTTTTGGTGCGGTTTATGGGCTGGCGGCATCTCCGGGCCATACTTCATCGAAAATGAGGCCGGCCAAGCAGTTACCGGTATTCGCTATTGTGAGATGATAATGGACTTCTTGTGGCCAGAAATTGGGGTTAGGAACCTGAACGATTTGTGGTTCTAACAGCGTGGTGCCACTTGCCACACAGCCAACGAAACAATGGCACTTTAACGCGGGAGATTCAATGGCCGTGTTATCTCACCTTGTGGCGATGTTAATTGGCCACCATGATTATGTGATTTGACACGGCTAGACTTCTTTCTCTGGGGATATACAAAAGAAAAAGTGTACGTCAATAAGCCAAGAAAAATGCGAGAGCTAAAGGATGAGATGATTCGGCACATTAACGGCATTGAACCTCAATGATGTCTCAGCGTCATTGAAAATAGAAGTATGCCATCGTAGCCGTGGTGAGCATTTAGACAATGTTTTTTTACGCATATTTGTCATAGATCTTTCTATTATAATAAAAATTATCAATTAATTTTCTGAAGACTTTTCGTTTTATGTACAATTAACATGGTGCGTTTTGGTTGGATCACCCTTTACAAGCCTTCAAAGCTGCATCTAGTTTCTGGTTCCATAATTAATTTGCTTGTTCTAGGCCATAGAGATTTGTTTGAATGCTCACACGACCAGTGCCATTGTCGTATAATTCTGGCTGTTTCATAAAAATGTTATCTTCTTGCTCGCCATGTGTAAAAGCAGTGGCGGGATCCATGTTTTCAATGATCAAACTGTGTTTGGCCGCGACTGCAATCAGGTATCGAATCGACCCACACCTAACGACAGGAGAAAAGGTTTCTTCGTAGTCGATGCCTTTGTGAAGATTGCAACCTTTGATCACGAGTCTAGCTTCAAACCTCTTCATGTCCCCGTTATCGCTGTATTTGGTCTTGAAGAACCAGTGATTGTTTATTGCCTTTCAATTTGTTGGCAAATCAACCAACGTCCAGGTCTGATTTGCCGTTAGAAACTCTTCATATGGCTCCGTTGTTGCAGGAGATCGCTTGGTCAATAGTAATCAGGTCGCTCATATAGGACATTGTAACGAACAATGGTTGATTATGCAATTGAGAATACATTTGTAGGCAGTGGGCGGTGCCGTTGATTTGCACATTGTGGGGCGGAATCCAGATGGATCGATTCGAATCATGCTCCTCGAATGTATCGTCGTCGTTGCTGTCATCCAAAGAGGTAACTTCTTAAGGCGCACTTTTCTCTGTGTCGTTCATTGCGCCGCACCTTGATGATGCTAGTGCACTCACACTGTTCCATCAGCCTCACCTATCATTTATCCACTATCACCATTGACATCATCGTTTGCCACCAATTCCTCGATTTCAATTGAATCTTCTTGTGCGAAAAGATCAAATTGACTATCGTTGATATAGAAATTTAACTTTGTTGATTACGCATCTTCAATGAAAATCATATCTTGACCGACAATCAGAGCATTTGTCTTAGGATTGTACAGTCAATAGCCTTGCAATTAGATTCGTAGCCCACAAAAATATATGATATCGATTTCGGATCTAGCTCTTTGCGTTGTTCTCGTCGAATATTGTTGCAAATTCCGGCATTCTGCCATTCCCAACTTTGAATTGCCTCCGTAACATCTTCATCTTCTTTTGGGCGCATATGCCTTTCAATCAGTGCATTCATTTATTTTTTTAACATTTAACAGTTTCCCTATAATTTTTATTTCCCCCATCATCTCAATCCTACCCTCTTACCTTATTTTTAATTGAAAAAAAAAATAATAATAATTTAATAATAATCTTGGCTTTCCCACTAACAATACGCCATTCATTACTTCCCATTAACAAAATTTCATTCTATAACTTTTCCCTAACAAAACGTAGTTCCTTCCTTCATACTAAGTAATTTTATTCATTACCTCCCACTAACAAATTTTATTAGTCGGTCCGTGTTCCATCGTTCCTTTCTGTGTACTGTGGATGACATTGGCAACATACATATACGAAAAGCTGCGAATTGTAATCAAAATATCTGTGGGCGCGGCCGTCGTATCATGCATTAGCAGAAGTGGGTGTGTATCCATACTCGTATTAATACACAAAAGACTTCGCAATCGAACGTACCGCCTCTGCGGAACGAATCAGTTACACGCATTTGAAATGGGGCAAATCGAGCAAAAGCTTGAGCTTTGTGGTTGCAACAGTCACAGAGAGATGGCATTAAAAACAAATAAGAACTGAACTTTGACCATTTAGTATTTGAAATTGCCTTCATTATTTTAGTTGATAAGCAATTGACAGCATATTTATGCTATAAAAGAAAATTAATAAAGCAAGAAAATCGACAAGTATTTCTCCATTCGCTGGCTCAAGGCGTGCGCCCGAGCATATTCTATCCCAAGGCACTTAGCCCGGAATAAGCGAATTAAGAATACGTTCAACTGCATTCTCAAGGGATCTGCCCAAGAATATGCACCCTAAGGCAGTTATGCCCGGGGCCTGCAGTTGAACTAATAATTGATTGACCTATCAATCTAACTGCATACTCAAGGCGTCAGCCCGAGTATTAGTACCCTAAAGCAATTACGCCCGGGGCCTGCAGTTAGAGTCTTAATAGATTGGTTTCTTCGAATTTCTTTTCCACTCTGAATGACTTACAAATATAATTAAAGTAAATATAAATCGTAGAAATTTTACAGCTCCATTAATGCTCCAACTTTATACGTATGCAAACATAAAACTTATTAATTGTCTCTGTAATAAATTAATTATTTGAAAAATTCATAAGTAAAATAACAAACAACGAAATAAAAATTAAATCATTAAATAAATGAACACCTTTTTACTGATCTGGTTGTCTAGTATAAAGTTGCAGGTAAGTGGTATACAGGGATATCCTTCTCTCCCTAGGAGCCGTGATATGTATATAGGATGTACATCATATTAAGCTCCCAGTTCGTGCCAGTATATATAAGGTATACGAGTACAGGTATTATGTAACAAAATTGGCATAGCCGGTAGAATATCGGTTTTGCAAATACCACAATGTAGCGCATTGTGTAGCAAAATTAAATGGGATGTAAATCTTTCCTCCCAGCCAGTAGCCGAGACCACTCAATTCCTGTATGATACCACTGCTATTTACACTGTCAATCAAACTGGATCAGTATTCTCAAGGAAATCAAATTATCATCAATCAAAAAATAATAGCAACAATATAATATTAATTGCCGATAATTAATGCAAAGAAAATCAATCCATATTCTTAACTCTAATCTTATTCATCAAAAAATCATCCAAATAAAATTCCATACGATTCAATCATAACTTAACATACAACTTATCAAAGATATAAAGTTTCAGTTGACTAACATGCAAAACAATAAACAATACAAGTAAACATTAAACACAAGCAAGCTTAATGAAAACATAAATAACCAATGTCAATCGTTATGTCAATATAACACCTTTCATTGCTCAAACAATTGAAACAATAATAATAACAATAACGCGCACCCACGTGAATATTCAGATCTTATCTTTTAAATTGAACTAGCATTCGAATAATTTCCTGAGAACGTTTAATAAAATAAAGTGATCGGTACAATCTCTTACGAGTATGTTTCACAAATTGATTACATACAAAAATATGGATTTGATTAAATAAATTAATGAGGAGACGTTTGGACAATGATTTTTAATGCAATTAAATTAAAGTACAAACAAAATCAACAGACCGCGTAAAATAAATATAAAATTTAAACACAAGAGATAATTTTTCAATACAAATGCTTAACAAGAACCTAAAATAATTTAAATTTTCACTGAAATAATCCAAGTGTAGGAACTGTGAAACAAACGACTTTTAATAATTATAACCCAATACAATATAGGCCAACTCTGTGCAAATAAATTTACCCTTCAAGCAATTACGAGTATCTCTTTCAAGCCCCGTTTTGTCCCTCGCGAATGACGAAATATGAATACAACCCTCAATTTAAAATTTCATAGTATTAGCAGTCATAAAATGGAAACTAGTGGCAGTCAAGCCGATAAATCCCGGCAAGCTTTAATAAATCAATAAGAAAACGCAATAAGTTGAGTGGTCCCCCAAAAACCCACTGTCACAGACACGCTATTCTAATGTTTAAGTTACATGATTCCAAAAGCCTCTGAGCCATCGACCGCTATTTTTAGTCACAAGTCGATAAGGAAACCGACAATAACTTATGAGCCGTGGACCCTAGTTGTCAGCGGATACGCTTTTTTTAGTTATAAGGCACAACGAAAGCTCATAATAGCCTCTGAGCCGTCGACCGAAGCTGTCGATGGACATGCTATTTTTAGTTAAAAGAATTACAAGTTAAGACGTGAATGCCTTAACTTTTTCCTTAAAAAAAAATAAAAATCAACAATTAGTTTTTTGATAAAGAGTATACTTTCTCCTTCGAATTTCGAGTGTTAACTGAATCGTTACAAATGATATTTTCATATTTATACTTAACTTACTCCTACTTTCTATGTCCTTTTTTCATACATTTATTGCCATGTCATAAAACAGTAACGTTGCACAATTATTAAATCTCTTTGGTCTGCCGACAATTTCCTTATCCTCTCTAAACATATAATAATCCTTAAAGTACATCCGGCATCTTAATTACTTACAACTATTTCGCACCCGTCCTTTGAAATCCTTTGAATTGCCGACAAAGTAATAAAGGAAAAAGAAAAATGCCCATAAGATAGTATCCTATGGTCAAATACATATGATGTACTTATGTAACTCACGTTTTGATAACTCGTAGTATTAGATTTATCAATAATCTGGAGCTATTTACCCATAATTAAAAGACAGAGCGGTATAATTCAAATAAAGTTCACCTTTTTACTGATATGGTTTTCAAGTATAAAGTAGCAGGTAAGTGGTATGCAGAGATATCCTTCTCTCCCCGGCAACCGTGATGTGTATATAGGATGCACATAATATCAAGCTCCCAGTTCGTGCGAGTATACATGAGGGGTATACTGGTATGCAACACACTCTTCCCTACTGACAATGCCCATTAAGAAAGGTTTCCAATTGGAGTTGCTAACTGGATGAATGGGAGATCAATAGAAGGTGGCTCAGGTGGAAGCGTCGTAGTTTCTCGACCGTGGGTCCGTTGGAATCCTGGGTTCATGGTCTCCCAAGCGCAGGAAAACACTTTTTTTGGTATATTGGCTAAAGGAATTGTTTCCGTGTAAATGACGATTTCCATACAACCAAACGCTAGAATGGTTATGCAAATCACGATATATGCAAAATGGAAATTTTTGCATTTGTCGATACGGAAAAGATGTGGGGTAACGGATTCGAAGTGTATTGAACTTCAATTACGTTACCCGGGTACGACAGCGGAAATTGGGGAAGGAAAGGATTTGGAGTTGATGGCATTCGATGTTTGATTTGGAAGATAAGAGGAAGTGCTTTGGCAGTGTCAGTTTAAATGTTAATTTTGAATTTGGGAAAAAAGGGGTCTGTTTTTGATTTGGATTTGGTGACGATGGAGTAAATTGGAATAACAAAAGATGGTGGATAAAGTTCGGAAGTGAGAAAAGAAGGAGTTTTGTGAATTGTAAAAAGTAGTATAATCTCGCTTGTGGCATATGTCAGTGGAAGTTAAGTGCAGGTTGTAAACGAAAATTAAAGGCCAAAGCCTGAACATAGCCCTAATATTTTTTACGTTATGAATAATTGAGTTGGAGAAAGAAAAAAACATAGTTAAAAGGAGTGAACCGAAAATATAAGTAATGACGGCTTAAATATATTCCGGCATAACCTAAGCCCCAAGATTGTGTTGAAAATAAAATTAACAAAGCTATATAGTGGATACGAGTTTTAATTGACGCAGAGGTCAATAAAAGGAAACAGTCAGGTGTCATAATAATAAACTTAAAAACGAGAAGAAACAAAGGAAAGATGAACGTTTTATAAGAATTAGTGAAAAATTCTAATTTTGAGTTAAAATTTTATTATTGGCTGAAATTGAAGGGACCGTTCATTAGGGGAGACAGTGTATTTAGCGTCTTGATGAAAGATAGCTGTTTCGTGTATTATTTTGATTTCAGATGACTGAAACTTCCTTTTTTTTCTCCGCCGAGCGCTCGGAGTTCAACAAGGAAAGAATAAGTACTTATTTGTGTTTTCTATTGATATTACCGTTAGTTCATATGATTAAATTCATTTTTTTTTTGTTTTCTTTTATAAAAGAATTTTTATCATGCTGTTTTTACATAAAAATTTAAAGGGGCTTTCTTATTGGAACTACAATTTGTAAATATTTTTTTTTTGAATTTTTTTTCCTTCCAAATTAAATAAAATGGCCATGTCTCTTTAAGACAATAATTTTTCATTTCTTAAAACGACCTCCTCCCTTTCCCGTCCTTTTCCCTTCGTGTTAGTTTATATGTGTAGGGTGGCTCACCACGAGCAGAGGATGGCCCGGAAAACCAGCGACACGACTGAGCGCTAGCTGGCCTCAGAATGCTACCCCAGGTTATGCACCCCTCTGCCAAAACTTAATGTCTGCGACTGCGGTGACTTCCGTGGTCACTACAACATGTACCATTGCCTTGCTGCCGAAGACTCGACATTGTGCGATATTCGGACGTTTGTCCATCCAAATCTCCTCCAGTGTCTTGCTGGACTGATAAATCATAAGTCAATTGACCAAGTTTGCTGCCGTATTGATGGCCTTCACCCAGAAATACACATTGATAATTGCCCGTTGAATAACATACAGCCCCCCTTCTCCTCCAGCGTTCTATCCATTTGTTCCACCTTGCCATTTTGTTTTGGCATGTAGCGAACAAAAAACTGATGGTGTTTGCATCAAAATAACGTTTGAAGTCACCATTGTTGTACTCGCGGAAGTTTTCCGATCGAAATTTCTTTAACAGTTTGCCACTTGAACGTTCTTCAACTGCTTTGTACAACTAGATTTTTCGTAGGCCTCTGATTTGCATTTCATCGTGAAAACCCAAACTTTACCGCTAAAGTCATCGATGGACGTGACAAAATAAAGTGATCCACCATTCAAACTTTTTTGAATTGGTCCGCAGACATCAGAATGGACCAGCTCAAGCAATTCAGTCGTTGTATTTGCACTTTTATTGAATGATCGTCGCACTTCTTTACCCTGAACACAAACGTCACAATGTTAATTGGACACCTTCGACAATCGTATTCTGTTGACCATGTTTCCTCCGCTGACAATGGAGAGTCAATGATGTTTTTGATGTCCGTATCGACGATGCCATAACAGCTATTCAATCGTCACGATAAAAATGCTGTATCACTCTTGCACTGCATTAACTTATGCACTATTACCCTTCGAACCTAGGTCTGGCTCCAAAAGGGAGTTCTTTGGGTCCCGGGGTCACTCCGCCGGTAACGAGTGAGGGTGCCACTCATCCACCCTCTTGCTAATCTCCCAAACCACCAGATGAGCTTAGCTGACCTCAGATGCAATTCACCATTAAACTGTTGGAACTGAGCAAGCAAATTAAAAGCAGCCAATGAAATAAATCCACCATGAACTGGTTCCATTACACTGTGTTTTTCAATAGGTTAAAGCTACAAATTGCATTGTAAATGCTATTATTTATGATTTTAAGAAATAGGACAAAATAAGCCAAAATATTTCAATAATAAGACATAATGTTTCCTTGATAAAATAATATAGGGCAATAATAAGTACATTATTGTGAGTATTCTCTTACGCATTAGGAGTGCTTTTTGAGTCTCTTCTAATCAAAGGCAACAGCCCTGTAGTTTTGTTGCAATGTGGATGCAGAAGAGGAAAGTTTTACAGATTTAAGTTGAAATCCGCTGCACGTGAAGCTTCTATAGTGAGTGAACGGGGTAATCATTCTCCAGCATCGTTTTACTATATTTCAATTTTTTTTGTCCTAGGGAGGTGAATGCTTTTTATGCACAGAGTGTGCGACTCCCATGCGCAACTGGACTACCCACTAAAAACCTCCCCTTTCAACCTGAGAAGCCAGCCTGGAACCGTTTGACACATTACTTCGGGCCAGGTCTCGTTTTGTTACGCCATGGGGCGCCTTCAAGCTGGGGAGTCCCTTTCCTAGCGGGAGGGTAGAGGGGAAGAGAAAATGGCAGAAGAGTGATCCCCCAGCCCCAGCGCCTCCGGCTACTGTGAGTCCCTTTTATATTTTAGGTCTGCCCGAGCATAATGTGCCACCTGGTTCCATTTGTCAACGGATTCGAGCATCACCGCGACTATATTATCCAGGTTGAGCTCTCCCGTCTCCCTGTAGAGTTTCCTCCGCAGCCTGACCCGTTTGGTATACACAAAAAATGTGTGACAGGCATTGTCCTCCTCTCCTGGGCAAAACCGACAATCGGGAGACCATGACTTACCGGTCTTATGCAGGTTAGACTGAAAACACCCATGCCCACTCAAAAGCTGGGTCAGATAGAAGTGAGTCTCACCATGCCTTCGATTCAGCCACGGTCTCACATCTGGGATGAGGCGCGCAGTCCACCTTCCCTTCGTGCAATTCACCCAAGACTGCTACCAATCGTTGAGCGATCGCTGCCTCTCCTCGCGGACAACTATCTCCCTCGCATCCTCGTTTCAGCGCAGGTGAATAGTGCGGCGCTCTCTAGCAAGGAGGGCGACAGGTATTACGCCTGCAATAACTCTCACCGCCGAGTCAGAGACTGTTGGATACGAAGATGCAATTCTCAGTGCTCCTCTTCTCTGTACCTGTGCCAAACGTTTTCGGTATACCTCCTTACTGAGAGCGTCGCCCCATACCTCTGCTCCGTACAGTAGCACTGACCCTACAGCACTCATCAAGAGGCGTCTTCTTGATGGGCTGGGTCCCCCTACGTTGGCCATAAGTCGACTCAGAGCCGATATTCCCGAAGCAGCCTTCTCAGCCGTTGCCGTGATTTGCTCAGAGAAACTCATCTTCGAGTCGATCACTAGCCCCAGGTACTTCACCGCTGGCTTCGATTCGATTTGTATGTCTACAATAGTGATCATCCTTACTCTAGGGATTCTCTTTTTTGTCAAGATGATCACTTCGGGTTTCTCCAGTGCTAAACTCAGCCCGCGAGCAGTCATTCAGTCCCTCACTGGACGCATTAGCATACCTAGACTAAGTTGCGCTTATTCAACGGTACGTCCAGCGACCAGAGCCACGACATCATCCACATAGCCGACCAAGCGCGACTCATCTTTCATCTCAAGTCTCAGTAGCCCGTCGTAAGACACGTTCCACAGGTCCGGACTAAGGTTAGATCACTGGGCAACACCCGATGTAATTTCCATCATTCGTTGGCCCTGTGTCATGTCGTAGAGCAGGCTTCGATCCTTTAGGTAGTTCCTCAAAAGCCGCATTAGATATTCTGGAAAATGAAAAGAGTTTTCGAGCGTATCCAGGATATCCACCTCTCTAGTGGAGTTGAAGGCATTCCTGACGTCGAGTGTCACCAACAGGACGATCCGCCGCTTGGTGCGACTATATGCCTCTGCCTTTTAGACCGCGTTCACCACCTCTGCATCATCTGGACTGCCTCCTCCAGTTCCAGCTGTGTGAAGAGTGGACACTTGACTGCTGTTTCACCATGGACATTGTCAACACGGACGGGATGGGCGGGGAAGAGTCCCCGCACTATCGCGAAGACACTTCCTGGCCGACTTATATGCTGCCACGCAGTTGCATGCCTCGTCACCGTTCCGTGTCCGTTGAGCCTCACGTCGAAGCTTGTGACACCCCCTTCGCATTTCAGCGATTTCAGTTGACCACCAGTATACTGAGGGTTGCCGTGCCGGGGTCTTCGACGGGGCGTAGAAGCGCAGCAAGCAGTCGTAATGATGCTCATAGTAGAGTTCACCACGTCTTGAGCTGCCAGTTTTCCCGTCCCCTTCGAAGCTCCCTGCAGCGGCTCACCTGCTGTGAGCATCTCGACGAACCTCTCGACGTCTATCCTTCCGTATTTCCATCCTTCTGTATTTCAATTTGGAACTGGGTCAAATGTTCATTGATAAAGATTGCGTAGATGTGCGGATACCGGTTAAACTGTCTAGTGATTAAAGCATTCCATCGCGACTGTTTCTACAGGGTTCATTTTACGCTTGCTAATTGAAATTATGTGAATGTATTTTTGGTATTGTAACTGGAAAGTTGCATAGAACTGTGCATGTTTTGTGATGCGAGGATTTGTGTCTTCTCCCATGCTACCATTCCTAGTCCCATTTGTGACTGATTTATAACTGGCTTAGAACGTTTCCAAAAAACGATTTGGTAAACTCACCACTCCTCCGGAGCATTTCACCGGGTAGGTTTTTATAATCTTTACCATGATTTGCTTTATATGCAATAAGTTTCATTCAGGCCCCTCACTAACTATGCAATCTAAGCCTATTAGCTCTACTTATATTTAAATTTTCTAAACTATTCTGAAAATCACTAGCCATGTGTGAAATTCAACAACTAAATTAAACATTCAGTGCAATTTAAAGAATATCAAATAAACAAAATAATTAAAATTATAATAAAACTAATTTTTCTTTATACATGAGGTCTTTTATTTATTTTGTATAACAACTATTTTTGACTACTATTTGCAGTCTTCTTCAGTACAATTATTGGGTTGCAAGATTTTTACTTAAGTACAAATAACTTTTAAAAAAAGGCAATTATATCTTTGATGTAATTAGGCTAAATAACACTGAATGGCAATTACCTTCATCCGTATTCATTCTTCGTTTCTCAGGTACTTGGATT
Organism: Odontomyia ornata; assembly: GCA_963969285.1. Lineage (NCBI taxonomy): Eukaryota > Metazoa > Arthropoda > Insecta > Diptera > Stratiomyidae > Odontomyia > Odontomyia ornata. The sequence goes on along the minus strand of OZ017739.1, from coordinate 355,754,755 downwards.
ATCTTTATTGCTTCCATCGCGTCTAATTTCCTAGGACAATTACTGCTCTTAATTACATTTACATCGTCAATATCCATCATGTGTTGTTCTTCGATGATGTGTTTAACTACGGCGGACTTCATGTGCGATCCCGGGTTTTTGGCTGCGATTCGTGCTTTCCTAATATGTTCGTGGAACCTGACCGAGATCAATCTTTTCGTTTGTCCGATATAAATCATAGGACAAATACTACACGCTACTTTGTAGATGCCACTCGTCTCTTCCATTGTTTTTAATTCCTTGCCCGATACCAATATGTTTCGTGCTGCGCGTCTGCGACTAGAGGACACCATTTCAATTCCGTGATGTTTGAGCACTTTCTTCATGTCTTTTGAATACCTGGAATATGTCACTGATACGCGCTTTGGAGTTTCTTTTATCAGTTTCAATGTTGTTAAATTGTCCCTATTTTGTTTTCGGATCTTCTCCTTGATTACTGCTTCGATGCATTTTCCGTCGTATCCATTTATGCTGGCTGTACTTATGATATATTCTTTTTCTTTTTGAATCGCTCTACTGTTAATGGCACTGTCAGTAAGCGGTGAATCATTGCTAATACCATTCTAGTGCAGTGTAATACAAACTGTTTTGAATTATTGTCGATCAAGATATGTGAATAAGAAAATTATCCAGGTTGATATCTGGTGAATTATCGTAATTAATTCAGGAAATTGATTGTTTTCAAGTGCATGATTTCGTCAAGAGATCTGGAAAATTTTACTTCGTGATCTAAAACTGTTCTAACAGTGCATTTGATATCATTTTGTGCTTTTCATGCCTTTATTGCAATTTTTGATTGAAAATCTAGAACCAAAATTGGCTTTCTGGTCATTTTAAACCCAAGTGTACCCAATGAATTTTAAATCGACACAAATTGCGACGAGGAAGTGCTCCAGGCTTCCACAATGTTTAAACCAATCCTAATGATTTCTCCTAAAAAAATCGTGAACGTTCAAGTGAATAAACGCTTTTTTGCAAAATAACGAATAAGTCTTGAAAACAGATGAATAGCTAATCGAATCGAATTAAAGTTGGTGACCTTAATTTTAAATGACAAACGGTCCCCTAAATTTAGTTATGTTGTTCCAGAGGACCAATAGAGTCATTATACCACCGGTGATTTCGTGATCAACAAAATATTCCGTTTACCAAGGAAACAAACTTTATAAAAAGGAGAGATACAAAAAATAAGCCTCGTGTCCCCATTTTAAATTCTGCTGGATACCGAAAAATTGTTACTGTGAAGCGTTTCTTCAACTCAAAAAAAAACGTGATTGCTATTTATCGATTTTTTTGTATTAAATTTCATTCTGAAGAATTTAAATTTACTGAAAAAGTTGCAGATGTACTCACCCCATCTATGAGCGCTCGTCAAGGAAGATGGGTAAGTACCCTTCTAGTTTTTCCTTTTTCTTGCTTAAAAATTTATATTGACATGTAAATAACAAAAATAAAAAAAACGTAGTGTAACCTCTGAGACAAAAGTGAGGTACATTGTTGTGGTCTCTTTCAAGAGGAAGTCTATAAACACAGTACGAAACTAATAGCAACATGGTTTGATTAATTTTTTGCATTTTCTAGAGAAGCTAGTTGGATTAGCATTTACGTAATGAGAGTAATATTATAGTATTATAATGATTGTAGTCATACACACGTTCAATACAAAATGAATTGTTAAAAATACACCCTTCGGTCTTTCCATTTTTTCCCCTCTAACCGGATATAGGACCCGCTACGATGGTAGGCGGTTCACTGAAAATGGGCTAGCCACCAGGCGCTTCGCTTATTTTGTTGTTTTCAAGGCTTCTTGCTGGGTTGAGTGGCCTTCCGCTCACGTGCCCTTTTTATGGCATATGGTTATTTGACCCGATCAAATAATTTTATGACATAAATCGGTCACATCCATATTTCTCGTTGATGGGAAGGCTCATGCCAAGTATGTTTGTATGAGTTTTCCGGTCAAACGGCAAATATATGGCCCCGTCAACATTTGGATCTTGATCCGGTTGGGCGGGTGCGAAGGGGCACCACATCCATCCGGTTGTCCCACTCTTATTTGCAGCCCATAAGAATCGTCGTTTCGACTTGTTCTTTGAACAAGCAATTGCGTCTTTAGGTAGTCACCTACATTTTTTCGACTTCGGTCAACCTTTTTTTAAGACCCGAGAATTCGTGAATGCAAAATTCTTTTTGTAGTGGGTCCTTCTGCTAGGGGAATGAACCCGCCCCACGACACCGCAACGCTAGCCTGCCAGCGCATTCACGCGTCCCCAGACAAGGCTAATCGTTGCTGATATTACCATCCTCTTTCGCTAAGGTAGCAGACCATCGCTGCAGTCCTACACGGACATTCATAAATACTTTTCACTACACTGCACTTGATAATATATGCGCCGTTGTAATTACTGTATTGACAAATTGCTCCATCGACGAACAATTGTCGAATCACGTATTGATGATCGTGTGCAGTAGACCAATAGTCGCATGAGTCCACCATCATGAAAAGCTTTGCAGATTTATTCCCAAATTTTTTCTACTGTTTTAATACACAAACAATGAAGTCAACGCACTAAAAATACAGTGGCGGCAAATTTAATTGCATAAGAATATAATTTTAGTTTTTCAAATTTAGTTTATGGAATCTTTATATGAGTTAAGCTTTCATATTCAGAATACGAGGTCTGTTCAAAAAGTACCCGGAATTTTTAAATTTTGCGGGTCTGGAGAGTCCGATTGTCAACATTTTTTTCATTGTGTTGGTATACATGCCCCTAAAGTATGATAAAATTTTCAGCCATATTCACTATTTACTTTGTCTGTGGTAGTCGCTAAGATTCGACGTGTTTTTATGAGCTCGGCGATTTTTGCTGAAACTGCTGAATTTTTACCAAAAAAACAATCGCCCGAACATCACTCAGGAGGTGTTAAATGACGTCAACGACGATCCAAGTTTGTTTGAAAGGGTTATAACTGGTTATGAAACATGGGTGTATGGTTATGATGTCGAAACCAAAGCACAATCGTCCACCTGGAAGCATTCAACGTCACCAAGAGTGAAAAAACACGTCAAGTTCGATCAAAAGGTCAAGGTTTTGCTTACTGATTTCTTCGATTATAATGGCGTAGTGCATCAAGAGTTCTTACCTCAAGATCGTACAGTTAATAAGGAGTATTACCTTGAAGTTATGCGACGTTTGCATGAAGCAATCCGAAAAAACGCCCCGATTTATGGAAAAAGAATTCATGGCTTTTGCACCACGATAACGCACCTACTCACTCGTCGTTGCTTGTTCGTAATTTTTTGGCCAAAAACAATACCGCAGTATTGATATGGCTCCGTGTGACTTTTTCCTGTTCCCAAAGTTGAAGAGACTCATGAAAGTTCGGCGTTTTTCCTCGATTGAAGAAATAAAGGCCGAATCGCTGAGAGTGCTCAAGGATATACCAAAAAGTGAATATCAAAAGTGCTTCGAAGATTGGAAAAAACGCTGGCATAAGTGTATCATATCTGGGGGGGGGAGACTACTTTGAAGGAGACCACATAGATGTAGACGATATTTTTTTGAAAAAAAAACGAAAATTCCGGGTTCTTTTTGAACAGATCTCGTATGTTTTATGAGTCACTAATTGGTTTAAAATACGCTATTGGCAGGAGTTCTCTCCTGGTATTTCAACTTGTTTATTGAAAAAACGACAAAAACAATCGATTAACTCGGAAAGTTTTTGTCGGTGTGGTTAGTTTGACTCTTCCATCTGTAATAGCGAGTATGATGAATTAAGAGCTTTAGATACCAGATAAATTTTATTCTGCAAGAAACATATATATGTATGCTGTGCATCCATTATAAGAGCTCCTCCCACAGAAGCAGATAATTCAGCCATGAATTATTATACAGAACAGTAAGAACATACAAAACAAAAAGATATTCAACGTTTACTTTAAAAGTATCTTACCACTTAAAATTTAAATAAAATTAATTGATATTTCTCGTATATTATGTTATGATGCCATTATGGTCTATAATTGCCAATTTCACTTTCTTTAAGGAAGAAACGTACTTAGCACTTGAAGTTAATTATAGCTGACGAAGCAAGTATGTGCAAATGGATTGGTCATTATTTTAACCCAAATCCCAAACTATGAGATGACTAGGCCAATTGAAAAGTCCCCGGTCTACCATAGTAAAATACATTTTTTAGCAAAATTCGATTTTATTATTCAACATAGTTTCCTTTGAGGGTGAAACAGCGATTATAGAAACAGCAATTATAGATTATAGTATCTTTCGATACCATGTTTGTAGAACGATTTGTCTATCGCTTCAAAATAGGCCTCAGTTTCGGCGTGACTTTTTCCTATTCTCAGACATCAAAAAAATGTTCGCTGGAAAAAATTTAGCGCCAATGAAGAAGTCTTCATTGGCGCTAAATTCTCTTCCAGCGACCATTTTTTTGATGTCTGAGAATAGGAAAAAGTCACTGGGGGCCAGATCTGGCAAATACGGTGGATGCAGAAGCAAGTCGAAGCCCAATTCATGCAATTTTGCGATTGTTTTCATTGATTTGTGACACGGTGCATTGTCTTGATGAAACAGCACTTTTTTTCTTCAAATGGGGCTGTTTTTTAACGACTTCATCCTTTAAACGATCCAATTACGCTATACAATAATTGCTGTTGATGGTCTGACCCTTTTGGAGGTAATCAATGAATATTATACATTGCGCATCCCAGAATACTGATGCGATAACCTTGCCAGCTGACTGTTGTGTTTTTCCTCGCTTTGGATTCGGTTCATCGTGTGCAGTCCGATCAGGCCACTGTCCATTGGCCTCCGTAGTGAAATGATGGAGCCATGTTACATCCATTGTCACATATCGATGCAAAAATTCAGGTTTATTGCGCTTAAACAGCTTCAAACACTGCTCACAATCATTAACACGTTGTTGTTTTTGATCGATTGTGAGCTCGCGTCGCACCTATTATGCACACAGCTTTCTCATGTACAAATATTCGTAAATGATATTATGTACACGTTCAGATAATATCTTCACAATATCTGCTATCTCGATCAACTTCACTTTACAGTCATTCAAAATTATTTTGTGAACTTTTTTGAAGTTTTCGTCGGTGATAGCCTCTTTTGGGCGCCGTCTTCGGTGCATATTTTACCACGTTTAAACTTACCATACCAATCAATGATGGTTGATTTTCCTGGTGCAGACCCCGGGAAATTTTCATCAAGCCAAAATTTTAGTTCAACTGTATTTTTTCACTTCAAAAAGCAATATTTTATCAGCACACGAAATTCTTTTTTTTCACCTTTTTTTCAAATAACAAAAGTAGCTACACTCACAACGCAATATCTCAAAAACTAATGGTCAGACTGCTGTAAAATTTTGACACGTATCGTTTGAAGGTTGGTACTAACTAAAAATCATATGGATTTAATTTTAGCAACGCCATCTGTGTATCAGACCGAGGACTTTTCAATTGGCCTAATATGTGACCTTTACGCTACTGATGAGTTTCCAATATATATGGTCAGTAACTCATTAGAAAATATCTAGATCCCTTAAATAATGCACTGTGGATTCCTACAGTAGCTGAAGATGTTGATGATTTATTAATCACATAGTCTTTCTAAAACCAAGCTCTAACACATTTTTACTTAATTACGCATTTCTCATTGATGACCATTTTCAACATAACAATAATTTTTTTTGAATTGAATAAAGGCTATTTAAGTTAACACCAGTATTCCGTCAAGAAACATAAATGCAATGAAATTAGACTTTTTTTAAGCTTTGATGATATTTTTCACTATTATTTCAACCAGCTTTTAGAACGCATACTATAAATATAAAGATCCTTTAAAATAAGCAAAGTTTGAAGCATTAGTGCCAATCAAGTCAAACCCCTTTCGCTCATTATTTTCCATGTCATTCTCCTTGATAAGCGTACTCAACTGAAGTGAGTAAGTCGATTCGTACACAATAGTGTCAGTCAACGCCGCAAATCAAGAGACAATTTCTTTCCGCTTCATTTCCTTTAAATACCTGCCACAGTCTACGGACACATTTGCAGATTTCCCACTTATTTCCCTTAAATACGAAAGCACTTCACCTGTTTGCTTCGTCTATTTATGGTATCCTGCGTTAATCCCAGCGACCAATGTAATTGAATTTCACTCTCTGGAACGTGAATCTTGTATATTCACACTAAAATTAGCCTGAATCAGCCGCCCAACTAACGACGGAGAGAGGCACTCAGCTCCTCCAGTCGACAGTTCCCGAATGGGAAAATAGCATCAAATATCCGGAACAAAACCCTAATTGTCCGGAAAACTCAACCGTTAAAGCATTTCCCGTTTCGAATCCGCAACGGACTGACCGTCGGGATATTCCGGCAGCTTGAGAGCTTTTTGCGTTCATAGCTCTGCTGTAATGGCTTGGAAAATGTTCAGTGTCCTTTCAAGCGGAGGCATAACCTCAGTTACCACCATCATAAATGTTTTCCTTCACTTGTCCGCTCGGCCAGAATCTCGCCCGACCATTCCCTCGAGGATAAACATATATTTATTGTAAGGCTAGGATCCGGAAGCCTAAGCAAGAGACGAAAGGCGAATGGAAAGCAAGGATACAAGCCAAAATCGTAAAGTTTCATCTCGTGTACATTTGAGGAATATAAAATATTTTCGGCAAGACCGTTACAGGCAACTCCTTATTGGCTCAAATTGTGTGGAGAAGTATAATTTCACAAGCCTCCTCAGATCTGTTCATTTTTATGAGATTTAATGAAAATCATTCAGGAGCTGCAATATCTCGTGCCGTCAAGTGTAGTGAAAAGGTTAATTGGGAGTTCAAGTGGAACATTGTTCTAAAAGAAACATAATGGCAGTATTGATTAGCTACGATGGTGCCTTCAGAGAGCAGTCCGTTGCGTTTTTCTTTATTCAGGCTATATGGATCTACAGCTTAATAGCAAAATAATTTTGAAATTTCTTTTAAATAAGAAGACTGAGTCATGCCATAAAGCATATTAATCACAAGAATATTGCTCATTTCGAAAGAATAAACGATTAAAAAAAATCCCATAAGGACCACTAACCACAGTCAGATTTTGGTGAAAAAATTGGCTTACACGCTATTGTAATTCTGGTTGATACTTCCCTTATGTTAAGATTTGCTTTTACTTTTGAGGGATTTTACTAATTACAAAACTATCGGTTTTTTCTGCCTATGTATCAGTCCATCTGTGTATCATAGCAGTTTTTCTTCGAAACTGTTGGATACGAGGATGCAGTCCTCAGCGCTCCTCTTCTCTGTACTTGTGCTAGGCGTTTTCGATAAACCTCGTTACTGAGAGCGCCACCCCATACCTCTGCTCCGTATAGTAGCACTGGCCCTACAGCACTCATCAAGAGGCGTGTTGTTGATGGGCTGGGTCCCCTTACGTTAGCCATAAGTCAACTCAGAGCCGATACTCTTGAAGTAGCCTTTTCAGTCTTTGCCCTGATTTGTTTAAAGAAACTCATCTTCGAGTCGATCAGAAGCCCCAAGTACATCACCGCTGGTGTCAATTCGATTAGTATGTCTCCAATATTGATCATCCTTACTCGAAGAATTCTCTTTTTTGTCAAGATGACCACTTTGACTTTCGCCGCATTAGATATTCTGTAACTTGCAGAAGGTTTTCCAGCGTATCCAGTACATCCGCCCATCTAGCGGAATCAAAGGCATTCCTAACGTCGAGTGTCACCAACAGAATGATTCGTCGCTTGGTGCGACTATGTGCCTCTGCCTTTTGGACCACGCTCACCACCTCTGCAATCGCATTAATAGTAGAACGTCCTGCTCAAAAGCCGTACTGCCGATTAGATAGGTCCCCAGCAGCACAAATTGCGTGAGTGAGTTTTCCCTTGATGAGTTTCTCTAGCACTTTCACAGCCGTGTCTAGCATGCATAACGGGCGGTAAACAGATGGCGATCTGGGATTTCCCTTCCGCTTACTTGTCAACATGAGCCTCGCTACCTTCCATCGTACCGGGAAAACCCCATCCCGTAGGCAATCGTTGAATGTGCTGAGCAGCACAGGACAGTGGTGATAGACAAGCCGCAACACCTCAGCCGGAGCACCATCTGAACCTGGACGGCACGTCCCCCTAAAAGTTTGGGTTGTCTAATAGAAGATTACCGCGACCACAACCTGTCTCAAGTTAATCCGAAATTTAATATCGTCGTAAATTAAATCGACTAACTGGGCTGAGCGATGCCTGTAATTGAGTAGCAAATTTATGGTTATATTTTGTTTTAATAGTTGAAAAGAGAATTGTCACACATTCAAGAGATCTAGTGAAGGTTTGTAAAGATTTAAAAATAAGAGTACGAAACGTCATATGGGAGCCAAGCTACCAGTCTTTCAGCTAGGTTGAAAAGCAATATAATCGTGTTCTTTCGGCCCATAAACAAGTCCGGCTTCGGAACGTCGAAAGAAATAAGATGCACGGCAATTTCTTGCAAGTGGGAACAACGAACCCATTGGAAACGATATTCCCAGTAGTTAGTCCTCAATTTCTACCAGGAATCAATGTCCGGTTCTCAGGGAGAACCCGTAAATAAATTTACGCCTTCCACATGAGGGGTTAAGAAAGAGTTTTGTGGAAGTAATTAATGAGCTTACTCACCAATGTTTTATTTGGAACACTCGAACTACGATCAACACCAAAACGCAATTATCTTCCGTGGGTACGGATGCAAAAACGCGGCTTTTTCACAACATTTCCGCACAATACACCGATTAAACGATACATAAACAAGCGCGAACTCACGCTGACAATTGCATGACTGTCAATTACCAGTAGGGATATTCACTTAACGATATATCGGGTTGATTCGATGTTTTGATAATTAATTTTTCTTTTTGATATATACAGGGTGGGCCATATCAGTGTTGGTTAACAGACTTTTTAGTGCCAGCTTTGCAAGAACTTCAAGGCAATACCTCGAGGATGGGGTTTCAACAGGATGGGGCCGCATGTCATACGGCTAGGGTATCCATAGAGCTGCTGAAAAATGTTTTTCCTGGAAAACTCATCTCGAAAAGGGGGGATATTGAATGGCCCCCACGTAGCCCCAATCTCTCTCCATGCGATTATTTTCTATGGGGCCACCTCAAATCGGTAGTTTACGAGAATAATCCGACCAATTTAGAGCAGCTGAAGAGGAATATTATTCAGGAAAGTAACAAAATACCGAGAACAACTTTTCAACGAGTTTTCCAAAATTTGCGACTTCGGTTCCAAGAGTGCCAAGCAGCCGAGGGAAGCCATTTGGACAACATTATTTTTAAGTCTTAAAATTTCCTATGCTTCTACTTTTTAACAATACAAATATATTTGTGTTATGTTTCGTAGTTTTTTTCAAATCGAATATTTAAACCGCCAACACCCTTATGGCCCACCCTGTATAAAGAAAAATCGAATCTATTGAATAACTAACTCTGACTAATAATTACTATAAAAATTAATGTAAATTTTAACAATACTTAATGATTTCAATTTCAAATGAATTTCATTAACAAGTAGTGACATCTGCGAGTGAGCAACGAGTGGAATAATAGTGGAAATTAATTATTCTTGCGAAAGGTTATACTGATTCTTGACCATTCTGTGTGTTCATTTCAGTCAGTCAAACGCTCTTCCTGTTCGCTCTCCTTTCTGCTGATTCGGGATCGGTAAAGTAATTACTGGTGCTTTTGATTGTTTGTTTGGGTGCTAAGAACAATTACTGCAAAAAAAAAACTTGATTGGCACAACATCTGATTGCATGTTCGAAGTAGAAAAGGTATGTATCGTTAGAAGTCTATTATGTTCATGAACCTAACTGCATCTCGTCTGTGACAAGCAAACAGTTTTTTATATTGAGAATAAAGGGTGGTCCAACCATAACGAACGATGTTAATTGAAAGCCACACCTTAACGTCAAGTTTTTTGCCCAACTTTATTTGACATTTCTTTATTTCAGTGTTTGACAAATTTAATCATTTAGAAGTACACTATTTAACAGCGCGTTAAGGGCTTTGAAGCCTTTTACGAAAATGGGCGTTCAAATCAGAATGTATTTTGTGCAGTTCGTAGTTTTTTTGGTCAGCATAATCGGCCAAATGTGTCCACAATAGGGAATTGTGCACAAATTTCAGCATACCGGGTCTTTAGAAAATGTGATATCACCTGTGCATGCTCGCCCAGTTGCTGTTATTCCTCGACTCATCGTCGTGCCCAATAATTGAACATCTCATGAATATCACTGATGCGAATTTTGAATAAAAATTTGAGTTTACACGCTTACAAGGTTCAATTGACTCAAGAGCTGAAGCCTACCGACCATTTCAAGCGGCAGCAATACGCCCAATGGTTCGTTGAATAGACAGAAGGAATGGCGACTTTACCAAGAAAATAATCTTCAGCGACAAGGCACACTTCCACCTCAGTGGATTTGTTAACAAGCAGAATTTCCGCATTTGGGCAAATGAGAATCTACGAGTAATTGTTGAAAAGCCGATGTACTCACAAAGAGTGACTGTTTGGTGCGGGCCGTACTTCATCGCAAATGAAGACGGCCAAGCAGCTACTGTGAATGGTGTTTGCTATTCGGAGATAATAACGGACTTCTTGTGGCCAGAAATTGAGGTTATGATCCTGGACGACATGTGGTTTCAACAGGATGGTGCCACTTGTCATACAGCCAACGAAACAACGGCTATGTTGTGCGAGAAATTCAATGGCAGTAGTATCTCACGTTGTGGCGATATCCATTGGCCGCAACCATCATGTGATTTGACACCATTGGACTACTTTCTCTGGGGATATTTAAAAGAAAAAGTATACGCCAATAAGCCAAGAACAATTCAAGAGCTGAAGGAAGATATAATTCAGCATATTAACGACATTGAACCTCAATTATGTCTCAGAGTCATGGAAAATATGGCCACCGTAGCAGTGCCAAGGATTTGGGCATAATTGTCATAGATCCTTCTATTATAATAAAAAATATTAACATAATTCTCTGAAAACTTTTTGTTTTATTTACAATTACCATTGCGCGTTTTGGTTGGACCAGTCCATATAACATAATGATGGTTTATAAGAAATCGCATAATAAATATACCTTCTGTTTTACTATTATAATTGCTATATAAATATATTAAAGCAAGTAGTTATATAGTGTATTAATTTGGTTTTAGAGCAGGTTGATTGACAATAGACCAATTTTTCACTGTCAAGTAGGTACTTGAGAAGTGGTAGGAATTCAACATAGACGTACACTAAATTTCTTTGACTTGAAGTAGGCATACGACAGTATTGATTATAACGTACTGTACTAAATAATGCTTTGCTTTGGTTTCCCAGCCAAAGTAATCCGTCTTATCAAAATGACAATAACTTCGACGACCTCCCAAGTCCGCATCACTAACCAACTCATCGATGCCTTTGACACAATTATCGGAATAAAGCAGGGAGATGGGATGGCCTCATTGCTATTCAATTTGGCTCTAATGTACGTCATGAAAAAGCTACCAGTCGATACAAGTTGAGCCAAATAGTCACCTCATTCGAATAAAGTTGACTCTCCGGTTTCCCTGCGATTCCTTTATTATAGCAGCACTCTAAGCATGCTGCGATGTACGTCTTGATGTATTTTTGGAGATTGTTGAACCAAAAATCTCGCCAGACTCAATTTATGGTCTTCTCAAGACCAAATTGGCCCAGGTCATCGTGGTACGTGCGGATAATTTTCCACCTGACTGCAGACCGAATTACGGATTTGAGATCTTGGTCGATCTTACGATACAACGACAGTTTTTGAGCTGACAATCTGACTAGATCTGTTTGGATTGAGCGGACTAAATATCGCCTCTCAGAACTTCGGTTAACTCCTTCAACTTCACGTCTTTTCGTTGCAGGAGCACAAGCCAGTCTTCGTGTTCTTCCACTCGCATTATGTTCCCCGATGCTATCTCTGGCTTGTTCGGTGGTTCGTTTAGAGTTCTGCTTAGAGCATCTGCGTGACTCATGCGTTCAGCCGATCGATGCATGATGCGGAAATCGTACTCCTGTAGCTTCAGAAACCATCGACCGATGTGCGGTAGCAATGGCTTAGGCATTCTTGTGGTGCTTATTGCGGCGCAATCGACAATTATCTTGAAATGCTTTCCGAGCACATGAATGCGGAATCTTTCTAACGACTCGACGATAGCCAAAACTTCCAGCTCATGACTATGGTATATGCTTTTGGATTCGCTGCACTGGCTGCTGTAGTAGTAAACAGGGCTGAAATTGCCACCGTAGTCTCGTTGCATGAGGATTCCGGCAAGACCCAGTGTGCTCGCGTCAGTGTGAACCTGATGTTCCTTCATCGGATCGTATGCACTGAGTACTGAGCCGCAGCAAAGTTCAGTCGACCAACAAAATTGTAAATTGTCCTTCTGCTTCAACAAAAGTATAAGCGGCCTCGATATTAGAGAATAATCGCGAAAGGATTTGCGGAAAAACCCGCTCAATCCCAGAAATGTTCGAGCTTCTGCAACGTTGGTTGGTTCCGGAAATTCTCGAATTGCATCAGTCTTTACAGCTCCTGATTTTACTCCGTCCTCATCGACTCGATGACCCAAAAACGTGATTTGTTTAGATGAAAAAGTGCACTTAGAGGGTCGAAGCATCGTACCGGTATCTCGAAGTATAACCAGCAATTCACAGAGTTTTATTAGACCCTCGGCGATGGTTTTGCTGGGCAGAATTACTCCATCTACAAAGCTAACTGCTCGATTTCCCGTTTGTCGTACCAACTTGATAAAGACCTCATGAAAATAACTCGGTGCATTGCACAGCCCGAAGGCATCCGGTTGAATTCGTATTGGCCTGCATGCGTGAAAAATGCATTGTATTTTCTGCACTCTTCTACGATTGGTATTTGATAATAGCCGGAAATTAAATCGGGGGTACTGTAAAATACGTAAATTACCGGCAATCGATGATAGCGCTCCTCTACAGTTGGCATGAGGAACGGACGCTTTTCAGTGATGGCATTGAGGTCACAGAAATCAACACAGAGACAGTCCTCACCATTCTGTTTGTGAACGAGGACAATTGGTGACGAATATTTTGATGATGATGGACGTATGATATCATTTTCGAGCATTTTGAACGCGCTCACGCTTTACGAACGGTATCTGGTATGGGTGGCGTCGGACAGGTTTTAAGGTCGTTAACCTTATCGTCATCGAGTTGCATTGACCTAACTGAGCAAGCGATTCAGAGAAGCATTCTCCATGCTCACTGATGAGCTGATACAGTTGGTCCTTTTCTTTGACGGATAGCGTTGGCTCAAAAGCTGGAGTGTTTTGGAAAGTTTTTTTCAATTGAAAAGCTCCCGGTCCAATTATCAATCATTTGCCCGATGTGCAGAGTAGATCTGACCCCGATAAAAGTGGCTCCGAAAACAAGACGTCAACCACCGGAAAAATCTACGCATTTAAATTCTTAGCCATCCAACTGAATTTTGGCCTCGAGTACTGAAGGTCCTCCAAATCCTCGTAGGATGATTGGTGAACACTGCTTCACGCCTCCCATTGACATTGCAATCGTTCGTTGAATGAGTGTTCTTTCGCTGCCGGGGTCGATGAAGGACTTAATTTTATTTCCGTTAGAAAGAACCTCCTTAACATGCGGATCAATTCTTTTCGTTGAATTTTTGTGACGAACGTTACTGACGGCGGTCGCAGTTTCATTTTCCGAACATCAGTCGGTCGTATGTGGTGTTTGTTGACACTTCTCGCATTGTTGTTTCCGTTGCGGTTTTGGACAGTTCAGCAAAGTATGCGCCAACTCAAAACAATTATAACATCGGACTCGACAAGATCCCGAATCGCTCGAAGTCGGCCGCACTCGCGCATTTGATGACATAATACCTCACTGTATCGGTGATGGTAGTCCAAAATTTCGTCTTGACTCCGTTCGTGGCTCCGAAATTCGGACAGAATTCGTTTCGAAATTCTTTATCGTTGATGGCGTCGAAAAAGAGCTCGCGATCGCATTTTGCAAAGATGGATGCCGTAGCCCGTTCCTTATATACCGGCTTATAGCGTGATTGCTCAAGCTACCTCGTCATCCCAATGCTAGCATAGTACAAAAGTAACATTGTGTTGTTTTGCTCGACTCCTAGGTGCGATTCTTCATTTTCATTTGAACATCGGCCTCACTTTCATGGCTAGGGAAATCTCGCCTCAATGATTGGTCAGCACAAACCAGCTTCAAGGAACCTGCGCAGAATCATCGCTTCAAATTTTAGCAGGTCCCTTTAGGAAGGCTTGCACGGCGAACACCAAAACTCTATCGTTCCACTGATATGCCTTGGCAAGCTTCGTAACGCGATCAACGAACTGCGGGTCAAAGTCTGGTAAAATACCCATCACACCTCGGATGTTATGAAACTGCGGTCAACTACATCCCCGCTCTAAATTAGCCAATCGTTCGCATGCGTTAACCTTTAATGTCGCTGCCGGCGGCGTTTCACCTGATTTCATGGCGTAATTGAGTGGTGGTGTCGGCTCCTGTACTACGATCGGTTGAGTGTTGATCTGTTCAGTTGTTGATGACGTCGCCAACTTTCTCCCGTTCGGTAACGTGGCGACGACAGCTGATATTAACTCGCTCAATCGCTTTACTTCATCACGTGATTCACGCACATCATCTTCACCCGAACATTCTGACATTTTCTCGTCCGTTTCGATTTTTTCACTAGCCAGAATTTCACAGAGTCTTTGTGCTAGCTCGGTTTTGTTCCCCTGCAGAGAGGCGTTCCGTAGTCTAAGTTCAAGTTTCATTCATTTCTTGTTTTGTGTATTAACCTTTCCGACTAGCATCGTGTTGCGTTCCGTTTTCCTTGTATTCCGACGAAGCGGAAATCGAACGACTATTACAATTATGTGCAGCCACTCGCATATATATGAAGTACGTTTCTCTTTTTGTCTCTTTTGCGTATGTATATCGCAAGTTTCTTTTTTCGCAGAAGACCCGTCGGAGAATTAAACACGAGATTGTGAGGAGGGGGAAAAATGGCTTTCGACAGGGTCTGTTCGTTCTGCGTGCACGATTCAAATTTTTACTTGTAATCCACACTAAACCATCCTTGAATTCCACTCCTGATTTCATCAGGGGTGGACCTTGGGAAACTATCGCGCACCGTTGGTTAATAATCAATTTATTGTGTTCAAAATACAATGACTTGGTTGATGGTTTGGGTGCGACTGACTCTTCTTGATTTCTTCCGTGGCCGGTGCTCATCAATTGGTGTTGCCATGACAATCCCAAAAGTACGGACGAAAGAAGTAACATAACGAAACCTATTGCAGAACAGGATTAAAGTCAGAATTGCTGCGAGTTGGCAGAATTGAAGTTTAAATTATTTCATATACAAGTTATCAGAGAACACATGTCAGAAACTGCAGGTTCTATCTTTGATAATGTTAAATGGACCAAAGATATGCTACACTGCATCAATGGGGCGGTATCATCATTGCGCTGAATTATTCGCACATTGACGATAAGGCTGAATCATTTTTGCGTCTGTCATTGTAAATATCCTTTGCCTATGTACGTTCAAAAGTTATGCGTAAATATGCATAAATAAACAAGTTGGGTGAACAGACCTACGCTCATGTCAGAAGGGTTTTGTATTCAATTTTCAAAATGCAGCCATCAGATTGAATAAAGTCAAGAAGCATGTCAATGACGATTTTATTGGAGAAAATATGAAATTCGAGTATCATACTATTATTAACAAAGTTGAACGAATTTAGACTTCTGAGGTTTTTGTTATTGTTATACTCATAAATATATCCCTTGATAATTATTTCAGATGTCCATTCGTGAGGGAGGAAACCACATTTTTCATGTATTTCCCCCCCTGTGCCCCACTGAAGCAAAAACTGACAGTTTAACAACTGTTTTGAAAAGCTCCCATGAAAACTTTCATTTCATACTCATATCGGCTACGTTTGATGAAATTTTTTTTCAGGGGCCGCTCTCGTGTACTGTTATCATCGATTCATGGCCAATTTTTTCGAATCCTAGAATGGTTACAAAGCCCTTTTGCTAGGAGCTCTCTCCCGCCTCCTTGACTTGTTTCCCTTATGAGTATTGATTGTAGGTACTCATCTTCAGTCATTCATTAAATTGAATCAAGTGGTAAACGCATGTACCTTAAACGTTGAAGTTGGGAAAAAATAACTCAAAATTATTCAATCTTCGCATTTAAAACAGCCACTATTTTGTATTACGATTACTGATACCACTAGCTGAACCGATTCTCAAAGATATTCATGACACCGATCATTCCTGAAATTTTCATGCAAATCCTAGCAAAACTGTAGTGTCTGAGTCGGTAAAAAGAACATGTTGTTCCATAGCCATATGTTTTTTTTTTTGTGGTAGGGAGGTGAAGGCATTTATGCCCACCGAGTCTGGCAGTGTGGGACTCCCATGGAGGATACCTTTGGACTACCCACTAAACACCTTCCCTGTCAATCTGAGAACCTAGCTTGGAACCGTTTGACACATTACTTCGGGCCAGGTGTCGTTTTGTTACGCCGTGGGGCGCCTTCAAGCTGGGGAGTCCCTTTCCTAGCGGGAGGGGAGGGGGGGAGGGGGGGAGGGGAATTGCCAGAAGAGCAATCCCCCTGCCCCAGTGCCTCCGGCTGCTGTGAGTCCCTTTTATATTTTAGGACTGCCCGAGCATAATGTGCCACCTGGTTCCATTTGTCAACCGATTCGAGCATTACCGCAACTATATTATCCGGGGTGAGCTCTTCCGTCTCCGTGTAGAGTTCCCTTCGCAGCCTGGCCCATTTGGTACACGCAAAAAATGTGTGACAGGCATTTTCCTCCTCTCCTGGGCAAAACCGACAATCGGGAGACCGTGACTTGCCGATCTTGTGCAGGTAAGACTAAAAATACCCGTGCCCACTCAAAAGCTGGATCAGATAGAAGTCAGTCTCACCATGCCTTCAATTTAGCCATGGTCTCACATCCGGGATGAGGCGCGCAGTCCACCTTCCCTTCGTGCAATTCCTCCAAGACTGCTGCCAATCGTTGAGCGAGCGCTGTCTCTCCTCGCGGACAACGATCTCCCTCGCATCCTCGTTTCGGCGCAGGTAAATAGCGCGGCACTCTCTAGCAAGGAAGGCGACAGGTATCACGCCTGCAATCACTCTCCCCGCCGAGTCGGAGACTGTTGGATACGAAGATGCAATTCTCAGTGCTCCTCTTCTCTGTAACTGTGCGAATCGCTTTCGGTATACCTCCTTGCTGAGAGCGTCGCCCCATACCTCTGCTCTGTACAGTAGCACTGACCCTACAGCACTCATCAAGAGGCGTCTTCTTGATGGGCTGGGTCCCCCTACGTTGGCCATAAGTCGACTCAGGGCCGATATTCCCGGAACAGCCAGAGCCGCAACATCATCCGCATAGCCGACCAAGCGCGACTCATCTGGCATCTCAAGTCTCAGTAGCCTGTCGTAAGACACGTTCCACAGGTCCGGACCAAGGATAGATCCCTGGGCAACACCCGATGTAATTTTCATCCTTCGTTGGCCCTGTGTCGTGTCGTAGAGCAGGCTTCGGACCTTTAGGTAGTTCCTCAAAAGCCGCATTAGATTTTCTGGAACTTGAAAAGAGTTTTCCAGCGTATCCAGAATATCCACCCATCTAGCGGAGTTGAAGGCATTCCTGACGTTGAGTGTCACCAACAGGACGATCCGTCGCTTGGTGCGACTATATGCCTCTGCCTTTTGGACCGCGTTCACCACCTCTGCAATCGCATCGATGGTAGAACGTCCTGCTCTAAAGCCGTACTGCCGAGGAGATAGGTCCCCAGCAGCACGAATCGCGTCAGTGAGTCTTCCCTTGATGAGTTTCTCTAGCACTTTCCCAGCCGTGTCTAGCATGCATAACGGGCGGTATGCAGACGGTGATTCGGGATTTCCCTTCCCCTTGCTGACCAGCACGAGCCTCGCCACCTTCCATCGTACCGGGAAAACTCCGTCCCGTAGGCAAGCATTGAATGTGCTGAGCAGCAAGTCAGGACAATGGTGATAGACGAGCTGCAAAACCTCAGCTGGAACACCATCTGGACCTGGAGCCTTCCTCGCTTTCAGGGAGAGGACTGCCTCCTCCAGTTCCAGCTGTGTGAAGAGTGGGCACTCGACTGCTGTTTCACCTTGGACACCGTCAACACGGACGGGATGGGCGGGGAAGAGTCCCCGCACTATCGCGTCCATCTTTTCCGCGTCATGTATACAAGGCTTCCGTAGGGCACCAAGTTTCCCCATGACCAGCTTGTAGCCAAGGCCCCACGGATCCCTATTTACATCGTCCATGAGGTCTTGCCAGCATCGGGCCTTGCTCTTGTTAATAAGCCTGCGAAGATATTTCCTGCCGGACCTGTATGCTGCTAGCCTAGTGTCTGCCTCCTCCCGTGTTCGCGCCCGCTGGGCCTCTCGGCGAAGTTTGTGACACTCGCTTCTTTGTTCGGCGATCTCGTTTGACCACCAGTATACTGGAGGCTTACCATGTCGGGGTCTCCGGCGGGGCATGGAAGACTCGCAAGCAGCTATGATGGTACTCATAGTTGAGTTCACCAAGTCCTTGGCTGTAGGCCCTCCACTCCCTGGCGGAGCTCCCAGCAACGGTGCGCCTGCCGTAAGCGCGTCAGTGAACTTCTCGACGTCCATCCACCCAGTCCTCCATCCGAGGATTGAAGTTTGGGCATATGCACGCAGAGTGGCACCGTCGTGAATCTCAACAGCTATATACTGGTGATCACTAGCCGAGTAGTCCTCTAGTACTCGCCAGTTGTGTACTCTAGGTACCAGGGACTCCGAAGCGAGTGTCACATCGGGTATGGTTCCTACGCAACCCCATCGGCGGAAAGTAGGGGTGTTACCAGTATTTAGGACAAAAAGCGCTGTTCTGGCCGCCATGTCCAAGATTTGCTTTCCCCTTGGGTCGGATTGTGGCATACCCCATTCGATGGCTCTAGCGTTGAAGTCTCCCCCGACCAGCATGTGGCCCTCTGTGTTCGAGACAGCGTCCTCCAGGGCATCGAGTTTGGTTCGAAAGGATCGCATTGCCTCGTTAGGCATCAGATAAACACTGAAATATGTTATCCCTGAACACCGCACCCACACAAAACCATCCCCGCGTCCATGGCCCTGCACCTGAAGGCGGGCGCTGTCTCGAACCCAGATGGCCGAGGTACCAGTTTTGTCAGGGTACCACGCTTGCGAGTCCTTGTTATGATGTTGCTCGCTCAGCAACAGGAGGTCAGCTTTCTTATCCCTCGCAAACTGCTCAAGTAGGTCCTGGGCGTTTGTGCTTCGGTGCAAATTGGCCTGCAGGATACGGATCTTTGAGTATCGATTTGGCTTTAGTTAGGGCCTCCTTGAAAACCCGGCATCTCCCTGTCCCCGGCTCATGTTTGAGGTCGCCGGGTGCTAGCTTAGCATCTTTGCAAAGAATGCATTTTGCCTCGTTCGTGCACTCCTTCCTTTTGTGCCCCGTTTCACCACATTTGTAGCACAGAGATCTCCTGTCGGGTCCCCTACAGCCATACGCGGTGTGTCCGTATTCGAGGCATCTGAAGCAGCGGATAGGGATCGCTCTTCTCCGTATCCTGCAGATCACCCAACCTATCTTAATTTTGCCCTTCGCCAGGATTTGCTGGGCGTCTTTATCAGCTAGTTCGACAATAGCCATGCGTTGCCCCCTTGTGTTTTCACGTGTCAATCTTGCCTTGACTTCACTTAAGCTGGGGAACTCCCTCCTAATGGCATCCTCTACTTCAGCTTTGTCCGTGACGCAGTCGAGGTCCCTGATTTCCAGGGTGGCCATTGGTTCGAGCGAGGCAACCGTTGCTGCATCTCCAAGAACCTTTTGAACCGCGTCACGGAATGCATCTTTGTTTGTGGCCTCTGGCCCGAATTCCACCAGCAAGCCACCGGTCCGGGTTGGTCGAACTGCTTTGATGGCAGTTTCGGTGTCGTCTGGCTTGACCGCTCCTTTAATTTCACGGAGGACATCTGCGTAGGTTCGGCCCTTAGTGGGTTTAATAAGCAGTGCCTCTCGCAAGGGTTTGCGCCGCGTTTCGCTTTTTGTTTTCTGCGGTATAGCGGGGGGTTCTTTGTTCTTTTCGTGGTTGAGCTCTTTGTCTGTTTTTTCTAGGAGTAGCTTTTTGGCTGCTTTTTTCGCTGCCTTGTTTCGCACCACATGAAACTCCTCGCCTGGAGTGTCAACTTCGTTTATGGTCTCGTCCTTCCTCCTTTTCTCACAGTCGCCTTCGATTGGGCTACCGACCATTCTTTTGCTGCTGCTAGGACCCACTGATGCCTCGAGGGAGAGCGTGTCTTTTTGGTGCTTTTCGGTTGCATGCCACCTCCGCCTGTAGTGCGTTATGCGGCCAAAAAGCTCCTCCAGTTCAAGAATGCCATTCTTGACACTCTTGCCTATGTTTTTCTGCACTTCGCAGGCAGCCCTCAGTTGTTTGACGATATTCCCCGCTTTCCGAGTAAGCCGCTCCTCTTCGGCGCGGTCAAGGGCGATTGTATTATTTGGCGCCACCTCTTGGGAGAGGCCCCCGTTTCCTAGCCCTTTTGCTTCTATCGCTTGGGTCGCGTTTGAAGTGGCGTCGGCCAACGGCAAAACTTCTGCCTCCCCCAGTCTTACACTGGCCTCCGTTGGTGTCGCAGCTTGATCCGGATTGTGTACGTCTTGCACTGGGCGCTCCGGGGTACGCATAGTCCTTCTACTGCGCCCAAAGGCCGCAATGATGCCAGGTTGCACAACGCACTCTGTCTTCTTTCGTTCGTTAGTCCGTCTGTGGTCTGTCTCCGATGATTTAACCTGTGATGTTGACTTTGACAGTGTTTCTGGGGTTTGCTGCCCCCCCCCGCAATCGGTGACTTGTTTAATCGGTGTTCATGCCAACAGCGGTTTTTGCCTGAAAGGGTTCTCCGTGCTAGCGTCCTGTTTGCTTGTGGTTTCATTTGTTTGCTCCATTTAATTGGGTCCCCCCTCGGAGCCGCTATCTCCGTTCGTGTGTGTAGTCGCCTTTTTGGTCCCATGGTTATCTTTGCAGAGCAGGGAGGCCATGCGAGGGTTGGCACAAGCCCTTATGGGGACAAGTGCTCAGAGCCAGACCAGCGCTAATCGGGAGTCCGTCTCAACCGAACCTACACCACGAACCCAATGGTGCGAACTTCGAACGTACTCCGAGGCCTGCCAAGGTTTTACCGGGACGGAGACGGTATGATAGTTGAATTGGAGCCGTTCACACACGAGTTTCACCTCGGCGCTACTGTGCAAAGCAACTAGGTCCAAACCATCACATCCGCCAGCCCAAAGCGTCAATTCCAGTTCGTTGTCCAAAGCGTAATCCAGATACAATAAGAGGGAACCTCACGGCACCCCCCATATCCTCGGGTCCGTGGGGGCGGCACTCCCCAAAGAATGCTAGCCTCCAAGAATGTTCTTGTCGACCGGCTTTCTCCCTGCGGGAATTTCCTCGGGTACGTGGGGGCGGAACTCCCCAAAGAATGCTAGCCTCCAAGAGTGGTCTTGTCGACCGGCATTCCCCCTGCGGAGTTTCCTCAGGTACGTGGGGGGTGGAACTCTCCAAAGAATGCTAGCCTCCAAGAGAGCTCTTGTCGACCGGCATTCCCCATATGTTGCCATAGTAATATATGCAGCGCATATTGTTCCATAGTAATACAGGAAAATTCAAACCACTATAACTTCGCTAAATATGATTCAATCTTTATGAAACTTGCAGGGTGAATTAGTCTTATAAATAGTCATCTGTGTACTGAATTTCATTGAATTTAAGAGTACCGTTAAGATCTTATTCAAGAAAACATAAAATCGATAAATCATACTATTATTAACCAAGTTGAGCGAATTGCGACTTCTCACGTATTTGTTGTTGTTGTACTCATCAAGGCCTACATCCTTGATTTTTTTCAGATTTTTCGGATCATAGGTGTCCAATCGCGAGGGGGGGGGACACAAATTTTTCGTGTATTTCCCCTCTCTGTGCGCCCCTCGAAGCAAACTTTGCCAAACTAAGACCTGTTTTGAAAAGTTCTCATCAAGACCTTTCATTTGATACCCATATTGGCTACCTTCAATGAAATTTTTTTTTCGGGGGGTCACTCCCCTACATGGGGAGACCCCCCTTAAATACCTAATAAAATTTTTTTGTAATTGAGCTTTGAAGAGAACACCACTTTACACCTACATACAAAATTTGATGCTTCTAGCTTAAGTAGTTTCCGAGAAAAACTGCTGTGACACACGGACGGACGGACAGACAGACAGACAAACGGACTGACGGACAGACAGGACGCGATTTTAGAAGGGTTTTGTAAAATTATTTTACAAAACCCTAAAAAAGACATTCGTCAAGGGAAGATCATCTAGACTTGAAGGTAGAAAGGTTCAAATATGTAGACGGTTATCATAAGGGGAGTGTGGAAGGTTGAATTTGAATAATAGAAACCGTCTGAATCTGTGTTTAACTGACTCAAAAGCATCGATGTGCTTTCTGTGATACACGATAACTTTACAGAAATAAGCCATGAGTATTAAATGCCACGTGAATTTTGAAAAAGTTGTCTAAGTCCAACAGAAGAATATTTTTTACAGGCTTTAATATCTATATGGTCTTTATGCTACATACAGGATTAAAAAAAAATCACTTAAGATGAGTTTGTTTTCTACCTACATACTTCAAAGATTATGCTTTTATCTTCTTTCTTTTTCCAGGAAAAAAATAACCGTATTAGCTATTTTTCATTGGGTTCATCCAACGCATCTGTAGTGATATGATTCATCCCCAATATATAGTACATAGGTAAGAAACTTTGAGAAACTCTTCAACCCTTAATCATCTGTTGCCAGGATTACTTTTAGAGTAGGACCTAGGGATTCAAAAGAAAATCATAAATAATTCTGTTGAACCAAAATACATTTAAAACCATTTTAACTATGAATTGACGACTCCAAGAATATAAAAGTAGTATGTAAACAATTTTCAAGCCAAAGATAGTCTGTTTATCTCGAAGTCACAGCTCTGTGAATTTATTCTAATGGAATTTCTGAGGAATCATAAGTTGATACAAATTCAAAGAATTTCTTTTGTATGTTTCAAACATGAACCCATACTAATATTACCATCTCCTCGTCATCAAATAGCGGCAATTGTCTAGAACACACAAATGTGGCTATGACAGAATGTGTCCTTTATCAAGCCATATCAACATATGCGTATATGTATATGTGTAAATGTGAAAATGAGAATGAGTGTGAATATGCAGCATATGGCTCATTACACGACGTTTGGCACTGAGCATTGTTTCGGGGAGTTTTCCACCGGAAAATGACGAACATCAGATTTCATCTGACAAGATTTAATATGATACCCAGGTTGTTTTAAAGGCATTATACCTGTTTCCGCTCGTTTATTACGTTTAGCATTTTGCCACAACAGATCAACGTTTGCCTAATTGGGACACACATCAACTTGCTCTAGGGAATAATGATGAATTATTATGTAGGACTCGTGGCTGAGCACACTTAATGTCCGTGAAGCTTGTTGTTTTAACTAAGCATAATTTCAGGGACTTAATTGGTATTAAGGTATGAAAACGAAATTGGGTCTACAGTGCAGAAGCATCTCAAATTTGTCACTGTGTTGTAGGAAAAGGCTTCACTGTCAACATTTAAGTAATGAGTACTTGTAAACTTCAAAGCCAAAAATTATCCTTTTCACTCAATCATTAAGTGAGTATGAGAGTACTTATTTGAGGTATCTAATTACTTGAAAGGTATGACCGTTGTGGGTAATGTTCAAGCATTATTTTCATGCCAATGTTGGTGAAAAATATATTTTAGGATAGTAGGTAACACCCCACTTAAAAACTTATTTCTAAAAAGTCGATTTGAAGCATATTACACAGTAATTTTAAAATTCATTACATAAAACAAAAAAACATACTATATTTCTATTATTTTTGAAGCTACTCCTATGCTTCTTACGGGACGTTCCGGTAGCTGGAGTGAATTTAGAAAAAAATGGCACTAAAAAACGATCGACATAAAAAAGCAAAGAAGCTGTCCTTTTAAATGTTTCATATCGAAATTTTTTTAAGGGGTTCCAAAAGGATGTCACGATGTAAGGATTCGACTCTTCAACATTTTTTCTTTGAAGATGCGAGTAGTCGAGTAGGGTATCAAATGAAATTTCTTGGTAAGATCTTCTGATACCAAATCGGGAGGGTCACGCAAGGAGAAATAACATAAAAAATTGGGTTATTCTACGTTACCCGACCACTGTGAACCAATAATTAAAAAAAAAAACAGATGTAGATCTTAATATAAATTAGGGAAGGTTCTATTAACATAGCATGTGTTGTTAAACAATATGCCGTAATTCCTAACAGTAACCTCCAGCAAATGTCGGAGAGCTATATTTGGAATACAGTCAATACCACATGAATTCTTGTTGTTTATCCTACCAAATATGAAACACAAGTTCTCAATAGCTGACAAAATAATCAAGATTCGAGCTCGGTATGAGGTCAGATGTCAATGTTTCATTGAAGTGAAGAATTGATTCACCGTTCAGGCTTGATTTGAAGTCGGATACTTTTGCTTCAACGACCTCTGAAAATATTTGATTCCCCCTCTCATGGTTCGGTAGATGAACCAATTAGGGCCACTTTCTGCAAACCACCACATATAATCATGTTTCCATTTCCATCCGGCGTCAATACCAGCCCTACCGAGAAGACTTATCTCATCACTAGTGACTTCAAGATTCAATCCCTTCACTCGAGACTTCTTACGAAATAAGCAACTCATTTTCACGAAACCGCCATTTATAGGCTAATACGCCTAAGTTTTTCCGCCCACTCCTGAAGTATGAGCGGATTTAATCCTGACTATTCTTCAAGTGCTATTTCAACGAACCCAACGAGGGATGGCTGTTGTCTAAAAATCGCCGGTAAATATTGTTGACGCGTATGAGAAGAAGACTCTTCAATCTTTCAAATGGTTGTTGTTTCATATCCTTTCATATTGTTTCGATGTTTAATATTCGGAACTACTTTCGTTTCCAATGACAACTTCTCTAACTTGGAACCATTGAGCAAGCGTTGCCATCATCAGAAGGAGGACATTGCTTTCGGTAATCCCGAATAAACTTTTTTTGAAACTTTTCCAAATCCGCTTTTGATTGTCATGTTGAAGTGGAATGAGGAAGACATCATCCCTTTGATGATTGATTTCCATTGCGATTGCGTTATGGTCGCTGCACCTGCAGTTTCCATTGAGAACTATGTAAGTTGAAATGTGCATTTTTGCTAAAGTATGTTGGGAACTCCGACCCATATAGATTGCATCTGTATTCAATTTGGTTTTCTGTTATCCACAATTCCAGGAAAACACCTCTTCGATCATTGAAGCGTTTGGTCATGATACCCGGCATATGGTACTCAGGTCATCAGCAAGAATATAATGCTCGTAACTTTGCAGCCTATTCAATTTGAGTAGTTCAAACAAGAAACGCAGCTCCTCCTTGAACTTGAGAACGTTTTTGCCAGTTGCGTAGGCAGAGATAACAAAGAGGTTATCCCCACCTGGCCATGACATTTTGATAATGACACTTCAAGAAACTCAACACTATTGAATTCAACTTTTTCAACTTTTTTGTAAACAATTGGGTCTTATAAATAATATTCGGTTTAGCTTATCGTTTATTGTGAATTCAAAATCCTTGAATGTCATTGAATGCCATGAATTGAAGTGGATTTCAGTGAGAAGCATGATGTCAGACTTTTGCTTGACGAGGAATTCCAGGTGCCAGTTACGTCGATGTGGACTCACAATGGAGTTAACGTTAATCGAGATGAGATGAAGCATATCCTTGGAGATGTGACTGGATGACTAGTTATTTGGGGACACGTTGACCTAAACCTTGAAAAACTAAATTAATTTTTTTAGTTTGTTTGTTTATTCTTGTCGAAAGTGACTAAAGTTCTTGAAAGATTTTGATAAGCAGCTCATTATTGCCACTAACATTATTTAGATTGTTATCTGCTGGTCCTCTAGCAGCAAGTGCAAATGACACCCGGGCTTGATGAAGTTGGAAGGTATAACACTATGATGTACTTGTTTTTGTTTTGTAATAAATTTGCTTTTGCATCTTGATATCTGGGGTATCCTCGATATGATGCTGGATGACGAAAGACACCACAGTTCATGGAATAAAGTTTTTTTTTGGCTTCGTCCGAGCCAATTTTCACTCGCCTGGGCATGAATATCTTTACACTTCACACATCTGTACTTCATGGCACAATCGGCACCCAAATGACCAAATTTTTGTGACCTATAGCAATGGTTGACCTCACTCTTCTGAAGCCACTCCCACGTCACTACTTGGAAGTTAAAATACCTTATTCGTTGAAGGGCACTTGAACTGCCCTCGCTCAAAATTTGAATTGGGCAAAAAGGCAAATTTTTATGTTCGACAATAGATCTCTTTGTTACGAAATTTTTGAAAACAACAAATTCTATTACTGGTGTAGCTTCTTTGAGTACCTGAAGGAAATCGACTGTGTCTTCGCCGCAGTCCCGAGCCTTCAAGAAAAGATTTTTCTCATTTCTGAATTCAAAGCACTTTTTGCTGTCTGAAAGTCAACCAGTGACTTAGTTTTGATTGTCAGTTTGTGAGCATTCACTCTTTTTATTTTAAAATCATTTAATTTATTTTCGGCTGCCAAAAACTGAAACAAATCTTTGTTAGTTTGCCCAAATACATTTATTGGAGGGACATTTGCAGACGGAGCAGCAGTGGTGCATAATAATTAGTACAAACATTTGTTCTGTAGTGATCGAGTAGCCTATTTAGGCAAACAGCTCGAGAGACTTTCACGAGAAGAAGCAATTTCATAATAACAGCAACGCAATAAGTGCGGAATAATTTAATACGCCACTTAATAATATTATTAGTATTAACCCAAAACAAACACCGCCATTATCACCACTACAATCATCGATGCATCACTTTATTAATATTGTTACATGCACGAATAATTTTGCGAGTTACTGTCGCAATTATTTTCACAATCGTTAAGAAGATCATGATCAACAAAACGAACGTACCCAAAAACCCATTAATCATGATCAACAAAACGAACGTACTCGAAAACCCACCAAGCATCAACATCTGAAAGTGAGTCACTGCTCCATTCATTACGCTGCTCGAATGTTCCCGCTGATTCGCCAATGTACAAGAACTGGGTTGAATGACTATAGACCCTATATAAAGGCGAGCTGAATGAATGGGGGGATTGATTACAACCGCGATAGTAAAAACTGCGATAGTGTGTGGAGTGCCAATTGAAAAGCGATCAAGTAATAGTAAAGTGATTTTCATTGATTGTTAAGTGAAGACAGTTGCGATAGAAATTTATAGAGAAAGTGAAAATTAAAATTGTGAAATAGTTAAATTAATGATTGTGTATTTATGAGTAAATAAACTCTTTCAACTTAATTTAAAAGACATTGCATTTTCACTTTCCCGGAACATTAAAATTTTTGGCCGCGAACCATAACACGCGACAATATTAAAAAGTATTTGATTTATATAAATAATTTTTAATATCTAAGTTAAAATAAATATTAATATATTTTATGTTTATAATTATAATAAATTCATTTATTAATATAAATATAAGTCGATATTTTATTATAAATATAATATAAATATATCTAAAATAATATTAAATAAAGTAAAAAAATTATAAAGTGTATTTTATAAAAATAAATTAATAACAATATGACCAAATAATTGGTAATGGCAAAACCAGTGCTACGCGAATGAGCGGAGTAACTCCGAAATTCAACTTGCAACCGAGTCCACCATTACCGCCCTGACGAGAATTCGAGCAAGTGGATAAGGAGAGCTCGACGAGTAGAACGGCAGAGGGATGAGCTTGATCCCATACCAGCGGTGTTCGAGCAGCACGAGATTACGGAATTTACGTACGACTAGTTAGGGTCGCGCGGTCTTTTGATTATTTGTTCACTTATATATTTAAAAAGAATTGCATTGCTCTTCGGAGTTTCAGAATTTGCCCTGTTTCTTAATAAAAACAAAAGTGGAAAACGTATCGAAAATGCACATTCATAGTTTGCCACAGATAAGTTTTCGGGAAAAGATAGCAAAAAAGATCACGTGAGT
Organism: Odontomyia ornata; assembly: GCA_963969285.1. Classification (NCBI taxonomy): domain Eukaryota; kingdom Metazoa; phylum Arthropoda; class Insecta; order Diptera; family Stratiomyidae; genus Odontomyia; species Odontomyia ornata. Next base: position 355,726,363 of record OZ017739.1, on the reverse strand, counting down.
GAAACCCGTTCATCGCTTTCACGAGTGATGCCAGTACGTACGTGTTATGTGCTGCAGTGATTTTACAAATTCCAATTGAAAGAATAATAAGGAAACGGAAAAAGTTGAAACTAGTGTCATTTATGCATTTCACATAATCTTGAGGGGAGATTTTTTGAAATCTGCCTAGAAAAGTCCACACGTGAAATCCGCACCAAGTGAACGTCATCACAGTGTGCACAGTAGTTGTCAGCCATTTGTCTCAGTGCCACGCGAGTCTGATCGTTGTTTGGCATTGTTTACTTTGTGCGAAGAAGAGAGCTTCTATAGTTTCAGAGGAAACTAGCTGTGACGCACGGACAGACGGGTAACGAAATCAGTAGGTCGTAGTAACAATTTTTTTTACAAAGACCTAAAAACGGGCTGCTAATTTGGATTCAGCCCCCAATTTGCCTTATAAACAGCTTTTGGTTGCTCAGGTATAAACCGGGTAAACTTACGTGATCTAATATTTCAAGTTCCAAGTGAAAAGTCCTTATTCATTGCACTTGTCGTTGGCGTTTGTCCAATCTAAGCTGAGGCTGTTTATTGTTTCATGAGAAACACAAACAACATGGAGCAGTTTCAGCACTTCAACCTTGTTGGTTTGTGGTTCACAAACGGTATTTCATTTCCCACCTACATACTGGCTAGCTAGTCAGGACACCTCTTTATCCATCACCAGAAGTTGCTTCCGAAGGAGCATCAAAAGCCCCAGATTATGGAAGTTGTTAATTAAATACCACCTGAGTAAAAGTATACAAAATCGTTTCTGCTTGAAGGAATATAAGATCATGGTTTGGTGAACTTTATCTTTTCTATGTCTAAATTATATTCAGTTGAATCTTAAACACTTAAAACTTAACAATTCAACATTGAAGTGGCTTAGAAACCAATGCATTAAGGTCCTTTGCTTAGCTTATATAGGGTGAACAAATTGTCTCTTAACATTTGAAAAGACCGTTTCTTCCACGCTGTTGAGGATATTCGGGTTAAAGCGGTAACAAACATGAGAATTGTGGAGAGGAACCCAGTGTCATGATGTTAAGTACAGCGTGCGCTTTGAGTTAGTGAGTACTATTGGAATGACGATTTATAACCGCAGCTAGACAACAATTTTTTACTCAGAACAATATATGAAATGCAAAACAAGCTCTAAGTATTCAGAAGATAAGAATTTAGAGCGAAAGTTTGAGACAACTTAATTGTCATTCATTCAATCATATTTTGGTCAATCCAGGATATTGACAGAACCAAAAAATATAGATCCATATGAGAGTCTGTTCGTGAGCAATCTTGACTGTCCTAAGAGAACTAGTGTTTTTAATGTGCCGCAAACATCTCCAAATCCCATTCTATGCAAGGTCCTACATCCACACCCTAATAAAATTGAAACAATATAGGAATTGAAGCCTAGTGACCATGTTCAGAGACTGCAATTCGCTGAAGAAATGCTGAAGAAATTCACGAGCTTCAATAATACTTTCATTTGAATGGTCATATTAATCAATAAAACTGCAGATAATTCTTCTTCGTAGCGCTACAGCGTCCTTAGGTCTTTGTTTCCTCCAACAGGCGCCTCCAACTGTCTTGATCCGTTGACTGTATCCTCCAATTTTGAAATCCAGACAGTGATGAACTGCCTTCGTCGTCCAAGTCAGACCAGCGTTTCCTCGATTTCCGCACTAATCTCCTCTTGGCCCTCCGTGACATTTTTTGGTATAGACTGTAATGAATCGGCCCTACGCCTCTGGCAACCAATACACATGCACATTGCTACCATATGGCTTCCCACCTCGCGTCAGTTGTGACGACTTGACATCCCATGTCAGTTTTGTCGGGGAACGTCAAAGTCACAGTTTGACGCAGTGGGTGTGCAAAATCTCCGATGAGTTAAAGGAATAGGTTAAAAATTTTCTGCCATGTGCATATGTAATGTGCGATAGATAGATTGGCGGAATTAAGAGTAGTTAAGTTTACGAATGTGTTTTTGATCAAATAGCGATCAATGAGGTAGAATAGAATCGCGTAATTCTACGTATCGTGTGGCTTTCCTGCTATGAATGGTGGCAAATTCTTTCGTTGGTAAATTCATTTGTGACGTTGCACTCATAGTATTCCTTTATTAATTCTTCTGGTTCTCGGTGCTGTCATTTATGCTAATTAAAGTAGATAATTGGATTCACGGTCTGTTCCCGCCCTTAAAATATGCGTTCGCAATCCCGGCAGCCATATCGGGAAGTGAGTTAGGTGAGTTGCAGTTTTGTTGTCTCGGGAAACTAAGGCAAGTTTTAAGAGTTGAAATAAATAAATTAAACTATCAGCAGTGAAAACATCAAACACTCCGCTATTTATTGCATTTACGTGTCCTTGAATGTGCATTTTAACGTGAAAATCGTGCGAGAAGAAAACAAGGCACTCAGCAGAAGGTTTTAGATGAATGTCAAGTAAAAGAGAAGTCAATGCACAAATTTTCTTGTTCCAAGATTGACTTTTGATAACACGGTGCTATTAAGCCACCATACCGTATGGGAAATATTTGGTCGCTTCGGAGCTGTGCAGAGTGCGAAAATAATTAAAGACTAAGTAGCTAACCAATGCAACAGATACGGATTCGTGTCGATGACAAATTATGAGGAAGCGACAATGGTGATACGTGCTCTTAATGGATACACGCTCGGCAATCGGCTGTTGCAGGCAAGTTTTCATGATTAAATCGAAGTAAGGAGCGCAAGTGACCGGCGCATAGATGCCTTCTAGCCTTAGGAAGCTTGTGCAATCTCTCAATATTAAAAAAAAAGACACCCGCCAAGTTGCCTGCGATATAACACTACATATTAGCAAAGGCAACGACGGATCTGTCGATGTTATAAATACAAACATAACTCAGGCATTTGTGAAAGTTGCATTGATTTGCTAGTTTTCAACTCACCGTGTGTTGTTGATTCAAGCGGGGGCTGGTGAAAAGCACGGTCTCGAAGTAATTGCCGCTTTGCTTCACAATCTTGACCACATCCTTTCGTAGTCTGGAGTATTATATTTACTCGTTCTTAAACAAAATCATCCAGAGATTTTAATTTTAAAAAAATTAGGACTCCATACAGAAATTTTTCATGGATCAGAAACTTCTTGGTGGCCATTTACTTGTGAAAATTACACGTTTATTAAATTAAATAAGAATTGAAAATCAAAATACAACGTTTGGTTTGTTTAAAAGTCCTCCATTGATTCTTTCACGTCATTTTTAATTATATAGTTCTACGTTTTCTCCATTTCAATTTTTGATAATTATGATCAGTTATTATGTTACTTGTTACAATTTATTACTGGCAAAAAGTATTGGTAGATTGACTAAATAAAAGAATGCGTGATCAATTCAACTATTCAAATTGCTGCGAAAAATTGTCAATATAGTTTTGCTCAAGAAAATTGCTAGTATAATGGCTCTCGAAAGGGAAATATCAATTTAATGTTAGCGTTAAAAAAAACACAAAAAAAAGTTTAGGAAAACAAGCAGCAAAAGGGTGACTACACAATTTATTTTACTACTCTCATCATCTAAAACTATATTTGAAAGAAACATACTACGGGCTCGATACTTATACAAGGATCCTTCCCATGTTGCCTTATTTTGCATTCCAAATGGCTCATTCTCTTTCTTTTTAAATAAGAAGAACCAAATATCAATTGGACTTTTTTCCTGTTTTTCGGCTCCAATGAAAATCTTAAAGTAGACTTAGAATGAAAGCAAAACTATAAGACACATTTTGATGAAACAAAGAAAAAAAAATTAACACATACACTAACAAATACAAGAACATAGTTAAAACACAATTTGAAATAAGATTCAAAAAAGAAAAATTCGAATAAATTGAGGAAATAAACAAATAATACAAAAATATTTAGCAAATAATTCAAAAAAAACTTTCAATCGAGATTTTAGAGATTAAACGGAAAATAATTGTTTAAGTTTATGTACAAATTAAATTTGCATTTTAGTCATAGAAGAAGGATTAGCAAAACTTTTTCGTGTAAAAGCGTATTTCTAAAATTAGAATAAAAATATGAAGAAAGAAGCCTGCCCTTCTTTTTCAGCGAGAGTGAGAACGAACGGTAAGAATGCCCTGACGAGGATAGGGTTCTAGGAACTGACGGATGGCCGGTTTCGTGTCGCGTGCGGTACGCGATACCATTGGTTGTTTTGCATTTTTCTTAGAGTAGGGTTTTTCGTGTTTACCTTAACGTAGCATATTTTTTGGTACCACGTCAGTGAACTTCGGGAACGCGGAATATAAACTAGTTTTCTTGTTGTTGACTGAAAGAATGAAAGAAATATGGAATAACGTAGACATAGGTTTCGTTTCCGTATGTTGAATTTTTGACGCGTTTGAAACGGGCACTTGATGGTGGTTGAAACCACGTGATTGAGCGTAATCCATTTTAAAGGCCTGCGACCGACAAGCCGACAAGCAGCCATCGCGAAATGGATTACGTGTGCACGGACCGGTTGACCGGTTGGTACCATTCGTTGGCACGACTCAGACCTCACGTCTGGAACCAATGAGAAGTCGGTTCCGATTTCGTTTGAGCGGATGTAAACGAAAATCATTACAAGACACCGTTTGGAGTCTTTGGATGTCGAATTTCTGTAGAGAGCTGGCCTTGGCTGAATACGTCTTTGACATACGGCTTTGATTGGTTATTTTAATCAAGTATTAGCTCCTCCGTATATATGGACGTCAAATATGCTCGAGGCCTATCTTTGTTGGATCAGATATGGTGGATCTGATTTTGTGTTTTGCCATTCTGTGATACCCAGGTCATTTTATGCATGCGTCAATGTGGGGAGCAAGTCAACCGTATGACTGGGTTTCTGCTACATGCAAATTCAATCAAGCGCTTGCTGTTGTCATTCTTTCATAGTAGAGGCAATATCCTCCAGTCGTTCCCAAATGAGATAGCTTGTTGCCAACTTTAGCGTTGAAATCACCCACAATGGTTTCTAGGCAATGAGTCCACTAATCTTTCTAGGCGGTTGTAGGATGTTTCCTTCGTTTTTTGCCCTTTTCTCCAGTCAAATTTCGCTTTTATTAGGATCGCTCACATTTGTTCATTAACTGCCTTAAAATCAATAAGATGTGATTTGAACTCCCTATCCACAAGAAATGCTACTCCGAATTCTCGTTTTCCAGCTGGCTTCCCACTTTTGGATATTAAATGCGATCTTGAATCTTAAATATTTCTTCCAGCCCAGTTCATTTCCTGGATATCCATAATGCTTAATTATATTGACAGGCATGTTGTAAAAGGTGTTTAGTGGCCCGGCATTCCCGGGTCCAATGCATAAGTCCTTTTTTCAGTTGCGAGGTCGTTGGCATAGGTCTAGTCCATTCCAAGGCACTTTTGCAGGTTTCGAAACAATGTAGGGTTTTCTAGGGATGGGATACTAGCCCGTCGCCCAACCTACACTCTATCGACATGAATATTACTTTCGATGATGCATGGGTATTTGCAGTTGCTGGCGTTTCTCGGCACTTAACATAGTACTATACCCCCCTCTCGGGCCTTCACTTCCTGCCAACAGCGCCTCCAACTGTCTCGGTCCATTGGCCACGTCCTCCAATTTTGAAATCCAAGCAGCGATGAACTGTCTTCGTCGACCGAGTCAGACCAGTGCTTCTTCGGCTTTCCCACTGATCTTAGGCCTTCAGTTCTCCCAATGAATACCTTTTTGGGTATCCATTGTTCCTGCACACGATTCATGTGTCCAGCACATTGCAGCTTTCCCAGCCTGACAATCGTTGAGACCTCAGACTCGTCAAGAATTTCATACAGCTCATGGTTGTATCGAATTCGCCGTAGGTCCCCGTCTAGCTTCGCTCCGATTATTCGCCTCAGAACCCGTCGCTCAAAGACGTTCAATATACTGTATTCGCCAAGCATGGTATTTTGTGTCCTTGAGGTATTTTTCCTCAACTGCGTCATGAGCTTTGTTTTATTTTCGTTGATTTGTAGCCCCATTAGTTTTGCTTCGCAATCAAGTTTCAGGAAGAATTCTTTGGCATTTGTTAATGACCGTGAAAATATGTTGATATCGTCTCCATAGACTACCATTTGGCTCGACTTGTATAGTAATGAACTTCGTGTATCGACAGGTAGCTTCCTTATGACGTACTCCAGAGCCAAATTGAATAGCAATGGGACAAGCCCATCTCCCTGCTTTAGCCCGATATTTGTGTTAAAGGCATTGGTGAGATGGTTATTGATGTGGACTTGAGAGATCGCCGACATGATTTTCATTTAGCTAAGATGGACTAATTTGGCTGGGATGCCAGAGCTAGGCATTATTACGGCACGTTACGATCAATATTCTTGTATGCTTGCTTAAAGTCAACTAAGATTTAATGTGCGTCTATGTTGAGATCCCACCATTATTCAAGTACCTACTTGACAGTGAATAATTGGTCTTTCATCAAATTACCTGCTGTAAAACCACCTTGATACTCTCCAACAATACTATTGGTGTATGATTCGATTTTATTTCCTAAAGTTTTGGAAATTATTTTGTACGCCGTACAAAGTCGCACTGTAGCTTGTTATCTTTTTTGTGGATAGGGAATATAATTGATTGGCTCCACTCTTTCAGCATGTGCTCTTCTTTTCAAATGTGCTGGATGGCTTTGTGAATAACTTTAGGAACATTGCTGCTGCCACCATATTTGATGAGTTCCACTGGCATCTCATCGATGCCCGGTAGTTTATTATTTTTTTGGGCTTTGATGATGAAACAAACTTCATCCAGACTTGGTGGGGCCAATGGGAGTTCTCCGCAGACATCTATAGGCTCCGATATTGCGGAGCTGTGCAGAGGATTAAGGAGTGAGGGTAAATCCTTGGATTTTGCAGCTATTCCAACCCAAGGACGGGTACATTTAGATATTTCTCACCACTGGCTTCATACCTCCAGAAGCATTCGTGTATCTGTACATAGAACAGTATGTTTTTGATTCTGATGGTATCCCGAGTATATATCAAATATAAAGGCGAGAAGATGAATATCCTCTGAATTTGAACTCGTGCGATCAATGGTGCCAATGGAAATACTCATTTGCGATGTATGTTGAGGCTGGTCGAGCTGAGACGGAGCAGTTGTGGTTTTGGTGGCTTGTTATTAAGCCACAAAACCATGTGGCCGTTTGTGGTTTTTCGTTTTTGGTTTTTGTTGCAGCTCACCATTGCTACGTTAATTTTAATTGCAAATTGATAAGCTTAACAGTTAGATTAAGAATATTCTATTCTTGTTTTGTTAAGATTAGTTAAATTTATTTTTGATAACGTTGATTAAAATAAAGTTGTTACATATGAGTCGTAAGTCAAAGTTTATTCTTTTATAGTCTTTTTTTAGTTATATGTAATTTTTAATAGAGTTGGTTGGTTCTTGCATCTTTTTTTCAATGAATTGATCATATTTAGTTATTATCATTTGGAACCATATGATATTGTTTTTTGATAATAGTCTGTAACCCTTTGTAGCTTCATGTGACATTTCTGTAACAAACCTAAATGATGTCGATAAAATTAATACTAAATATATTTTGCTAATTTAAATCTGTGCAACACTATGGTAACCATAGATGTCAGAGAGAATGGATACGAAATGCATCGCGAAAATTCAAGCACTTTATGGTTTGGCGTGAAGTTGTCGTATTATCAGCTGTTGATTTGAATTTCAAATAAATTTGACGTGAGGTCTCCCATCAATTTTCGCATCTTGAACTAAATCAATTTTTTGCGCGGGTATCCTGAATTGAACGATATAAATGATTCAACATGACTACCCTACGAATGATACGCTCTTACATGCATCCTATAATTGTTTTTACAGTCCCACACACATCACTACATTTTTCTTTTCCCGACACCAAGACACTCCCTGGTAAACTTTTCAGTTTAATTAATTATCACTTTTACAACCCTTTTGCACTACATTCAACACGGGTTATCTTTAACAAATTGTTTTGTGGACAATTTCAAATTCTACTTGATTAGATGTTTCCCGTCATTTGTTGAATTTTCACGAATCATATGTTTTCAATCATATGGTTGATATTTTGTTGACGATTCGGGGGTTAAAGTATAAGAGGAGTGGGGTTTTCGTGAGAGCAACTAGAGAGCCACTTGAGCTCAAGGGGCATGAGAGGCGGGGAGATTTCAATTTACATGGGAGAGGAAGGCATGTATATATTAAAAGGCCTTTACTCATGTATGAATGAAAATAAGCTCATTTCGCGTCCGTTACTTTATGTCTTTGAGTGTAACACACCGATGAATCACTTCGTACACAGTAAAATTGACAGTTGTACGAACATATCGACTGAAGTGAGTTCGGTGTTCACGTGTTAGTGAAAGTTGCAAGTTTGAATTCCTGCAGACTTTGAAATCCGTTTAAAAAAACAAAAAGTGCGTAAAGTTGCGTAATTTTTCCCGAGGCCTTTATGTAAGTGAATGATTTTGTTTATTTAGTGTAAGTAATGCACGTTTTTACTTCTTCATCTAACCAACGATCCTTTTGATGTTTGTAACAATCCTGTTACATTGAGTGCTTATGAAAATATTCATTTCGAGATAAGTGTATGAATGTTAGTGCTTTGTTGTTCCATTTTATTTCAGAATGACATCACCATCAAAGAAAAATGATGAGCTTTATTGCCCACTTCACCAATATGATAGTGAAGATGGACTAGATGATGACGATGATAGCGTTATTGATCATTACTATCAGCCATTGTTAGACTTTGCACCTTTTTCTGATTGTGGGGACAATAATGGAGTCGACATTGATTCTATTATTGAAGAATTATACCAAGAACACGATGAGCCTATTAACTACTCAAAAAAGAGAAAAACGACAGCTAAAATGAAAAAAAGAACCTTCTTGTAAATTACCAACAGCTATGGTTTATGGGAAATACGAGTCTACCACCTAAGTTAATGGAGTTAGACACACCTATTCAATTTTTATTCATTTTTTTCCCGAAGGAACAGATAAGTTTTATTACAAAACAAACGAATCTCTATGCTTTCAAAAAAATTCCAACCAATCGTTTTAAGTTACTGATACTGATATTCAGCAGTTTATTGGAACAATCTATATGATGTCATTGATAAGACTACCAAGAGTAGCAAGCCATTGTAGTTCAACGATTGGTACTCCTATAATTAAAGACACAATGCCGAATTCAAAAAAATGCGACAGTTTATACATTTTAACGATAATTCTAACTTACCTTTTTGTAACACCCTGAATGGTGATAGACTGTTCAAAATCAGATCGATTGTTGAAAAATTGAACGAAACTTTTAGTGGAATTCCTATACAAGAGTATTTTTGTATGGTTGAAAAAATTTGCTCCACTAAAGCAAGAAGTAGTTTGAAGAGATATAACCTAAGGAAACCACATAAGTGAGGTTATAAAATATTTGTTTTGAGTGGTTTTCAGGTTTCGCTTATAGAATTGAAACTAAAACCAGAATGGAGAATATTGTGCTCCCTGAAGAACCTGACTTGGGAGCATCATCCAACGTTGTTGAGAGAATGACGCGAGGCGCATCAAGATATCAGAATAATCAACATTATTTGCCTTAAGTGGAGTACTTAGCAGAAGAAGAGATGTGGTCCAATTTCGGCCCCTAGAAATAAATTATTTACTGCCAAGAAAACAAAAAAATCATTGGTAAGAGTTGCCTTCTTACTCAGGCCCATAAGGAGTCAAAAACTGAGCGTCGTTAGTAAACAACAAGTTGGTTAAATATAGACTTGAAAATGGACAATCAAAGAGAGCATTATCGGCATATTATTGGAGTTGTTTATTTACCCAAGCAAGGCTTGTCATAAAAACATTGTGCTTTGCAAATTTATTTATTTATTTATTTATTTAGATCCATTTCACAGACTAAGAAGTCCAATTACAAAATAGATTCAAAGATAAGCAGACTTAAATCTTAAGCGTATGTACTAAGTTAGAAATAAGTATTATTAAAAAAAAATTAAACGGAATTCATAATAATTAAAGCCTTAAGTCTATTCTTAAAAACAAAGTAAGATAAGGAGAAAGAACCAAGCTCAAGATCATTATGTTTTCTAATGATACGCGGCATTATTGAATGAAAGTATAACTCAGTCCGGGCATATGGAACCTCAAGAAGACTACTAGATCGTGTAGGACGTGCAATCTGTCTGAAGTACAGGTCTTCCCTAAGAGTGGATAAAATATGATGGTGGTATAGTTTATATAGAAAACATTGATCTAACAATGTTCTACGGGAAGACAAGGAAGGAATGGAAAGAACAGATAATCGACGCTCATAGGATTCGTAGGGCAAATTAAATTTGTAGGTCAAAAACCGTGTAAATTTTCGCTGGACATTTTCTAGTGAAGTTACTAAATACTGATGTCGACGAGACCACACAACTGAACAGTATTCAAGAAGTGGGCGAACAAGGCAGGTAAATAAGCGGACAGCAGTAGCAATGTTTTCAAATTTCTGGAGATGTCGCAGAACGAACCCAGCAGCCTTCGATGCTCTAGTAATTATACATAGGATATGGACATCGAATTTGAGCTTGGGGTCAAAAATTACACCCAGGTCCTTGCATGAGTCCGCCGAAGAGAGAACAACATTACACAAAGTATAGTTGTACATTAAAGTAACCGCTTTAAGAGTAAAACTCATCTTAAAGCATTTGGATACGTTTAAAGAAAGAGCATTTGTCGTGCACCAACTACTGAGATTAAGTAGGTCATTTTGAAGAAGCTGACAGTCGTCAAGAGTCCTAATTACTCGAAACACTTTGAAATCGTCAGCATAAAGGAGGCAGGGAGAGGATATTACAGAGGGAAGATCATTAATGAACAGTAGGAAAAGAAGAGGCCCAAGGATAGACACTTGAGGGACACCAGAAGACGGGCAAAAAGGAGATGACAGTGTTCCATAAAGACTAACACAACACGAGCGATTGCAAAGATAGGACGTGATCCAGGAAAGTAGAGAACCAGATATACCAAGCATGGATAGCTTTTGTCCAAGAATGTAATGATTCACAGAATCAAAGGCTTTGGAGAAATCAGTAAAGATGGCATCTACTTGACTTTGTTTATCCAGAGCTTTTGCAATGTAGTCTGTAAATTCAGCTAAGTTTGATGAAGTGGAACGGCCCTTCAGGAAACCATACTGTTGCGGTTTCATAACTGAACTTATTGATTCAGAAAGTCTGTTGTGAACAATGCGTTCAAGCAGCTTAGGGAAACAGGAGAGCAAAGATATTGGACGATAATTAGAAACAATTGAGGGATCACTATTTTTAAAGATGGGGACAACATTGGCATCTTTCCAATAAGTGGGAAAGATACCAGAACAAAGGCTAAGGTTAAAAATGAGAGATAAAAGAAAACACAGTGAGGAACTGAGTGACTTGACAAATATATTCGGTAATCCATCTGGACCGGGACTGACGTTAGGATCTAGCGAATTGATTAGAGCTTCAACCTCAGAAGGGTTGGTGGAATAGGATGTAATTAGGACTGGACTTGCTTCGAATGTATCGGTGGATGAATACCTTATGTTATGAGGTGAAAAAGTAGAGGAGAAGAACTGGGCAAATAGGTCTGAAACATCCTGTGGAGTAGACGCTACAGTGTTGTTCCATGTAACATTACAGGGAATAGTAGAGGACGATTTCAAGGAACGGATGTAGGACCAAAACGGTTTGACATTGTTTGTTATGAGGCAGCTCTCAAGACTGCTGAAGTAATTTGTCATGGCTATCCTTATTTCGCCTTTAGCAATACATCGCAGCCTACAGAAATCTGATCTGGCTTGTTCAGATCCAGTTCGTTTGAAAAGCCGGTGCGCTCTATCTTTGGATTTTAAGGCACAGAGTACTCTGTGGGTGATCCATGGCTTCATATTTGCCTTACGAGGTGCCCGCTGTGGAGACGCGTTTGAAACATTAATCGCGAGTGAAGTGATTCAGTTAAATCAAACACTTGATAACTTGTCGTGTGATTGTGCTGGAAGTGTTGCTGTCGTTTTGGAGCGTGCAGAAAAACAAACAAGTTTTTCTACATGCTTTCGACAGTGCAAATTAGAGGGTGGATGGAATAAGTAAACAACAGTAATATTTTTTACAATGTCAAGTAAGTGCGGATTATGTCGAAAAGTAGTTTGTGACAGTGACTCTGCATTGAAGTGCGATGGACGGTGTGGCAAGTGGATACACACGAGCTGCTTTAAATTGCCGGATAACATATACCAGGCCATAAAAATCGCTAGAGATTGTGTATTTTGTATTTGCCCTAATGATAAACCTGCAGCAGCAAAGGCGATTAAAAGCAAACTTCCGATCGCAAATCAAGGCAATAATGAAATAGTTGGTAAGATTGCTGGATTGATTGAAGGCATTTCTTTACTTACTAAAAAAATTGATGATTTACAAAAGCAAATCATAGAAAGAAGCTCAACATTGCCTATGTCATACGCTGCTATATTGTGTAACCTTTCGACAAAAATATCGCCTAAATATAATGGAGGAGTTATAATAAGACCTAAAAATAAACAACCTGCGGATAAAATAATGGTCTAGATGAAAAAATCTTTCAAGCCTGCTGAGGCTAAGATTCCTATTGTGTATAAGAAGGAATTACCAGGAGGGGGAATTATTCTGAAGACAGAGAGCCCATCTAGTACAGAGGTTCTTGCCGGTTCATTGCGGGATAGTCTGGGTGAGTCATCTTCGGTGGACCCTACGAAACAAATGAATCCTATATTAATCGTGCATGGTCTGGAAAGAGCGTTTGATAGTGGTGAGCTCTTGTCTGAGATTAAGGCCCTGAACCCGAACATACCAAATTGTAATCTAAATGTTGTAAAATGTTGAAAAAATAGGAATGGTAGTACTTTTTCTCTGATATTTGAAGTTCCGGGGCAATTATTTAATAGATTAGTTAAATTGTATGTCAATATTGACTATAACTCTCATTTCTGCAGAGAAGAGCTAACGGTAAGGAGATGTTTCAAGTGTCAAAGATTTGGCCATCCTGCCTCGAAATGCAGCAGTGTTTGGGACAATTGTGCCGAAAATCATAAAACCATTGATTGTAAATCCGAACCGGCGAAATGTTCAAACTGTATGTATGCCAAGAATAAAGAAATATCGCATCGAGCTCATGATAAAGATTGCCCTGAGTGCCTCAAAGCTGTAAGAATTTTTCAGAGTAAAATAAATTATTCCTCTGAAATATGAGTAGTATCACCAACTTGAAAATATTCTATGCTAATATCAGAAGCATAAGGAATAAATTCAGTGATATTGAGGCATTTTGTAATACGCATGAGAATTTTGATGTTATCATTAACGAAACATGGAGTTGCACTAATGAAGTGGCCATTTTCAGTCTTGATGGTTGTAATGCAATTCATAACTGCAGGGACCACCCTCAAGGAGGTGGTACTGCGATTTATATCAAAGATAGAATCAGGAATAGAGCCCTTCTGGTTGATAGTTGTTATTATATGTTAGTTGTCTCTTTCGATAGTGATAAGGGAGTTGTCAATATTGGTACTTTTTAAAGGGCCCCTAACGAGAATTGCAGTGAGTTTTTTGAATATTTAGATGGTTTATATCATAATTACGAAAACATGATGGTAGCAGCTGACACTAAGATCGAAATTCTTGATAAAAATAACAATTTTAGCTTAAATTATTTAAATATGCTACATATCAATGGTGCAACTGTAATGAATAACCTTCCTACTAGAGTAACAGAAAATAGTGTATCCCTCCTTGATCATGCTGTCACAACTATAAATAATCAGATTGTATCTTTTAATATTAAATATGATGATTAGCCGGAACTTGACCATAAAACTTTACTTATTACATTGGATGGATTGAGGAAAGTCTTATTGCCTATGGTTAAAAAGAAAATTTTCATTTTAAATAAGATTAAATTTATTGAATTAGTTAGAAGTAAATGTATGGATTACGATCATAATTTATTGATTTCTGAAATTATACAAACTATTCAAAACTCTGAGGAAGCAGCTACTTCCATAAGAATGATTCGGACTAGGAATAATAATTGGATAACAAGTAAGATTCTTCGGGAAATTAGAAAAAAGAAAGCTTTATTTAAACAAATGAAAAATAGCCAGAACAACTCTATATTGAATTTGAAGTACAGAGAACAAAAGAATAGGGTTAACTTGTTGATTAGGTCCGCTAAAAGAAATGTTTTGAATAATCAGATATATGTAGCTGATGGAAATTCAAGAAAAATATGGCAAATTATAAACAGGGAACTTGTTGGCTTTAATAGGGCTAAGAAATGTGGCTCGGATATTTCTGTTGATTCGCTTGGGGATCATTTTGGGTCGGTTGGTAAAAAGCTTGTTGAAGAACTAGATCAAAAATTTAATCTTGCCAACTTTGATAGAAAGCACATTCCCTTCAACCGTAAGTCATTTTTTCTTGAAGCAACCAATGATGGTGAATTGATGGCATGCATTAATTCTTTGAGAAACTCTGCTGCTGGAAGCGATGGCATTTCGGCTAAAGATTTGGAACTTGTCAGCGCTATAATAGCTTCACATGTTGTCTCCGAGCTCAATAATTTTATGTCGATGGGAATATTTCCTAGAGAGTTTAAAGATGCAGCAATTATTCCTGTTTTCAAATCAGGTGAAGAGAATGATCCTAATAACTACATACCGATAAGGTTAACTAGTACTTTGAGTAAGGTTTTTGAAAAATTCTTAACAAACGAATAGTAAACTTTATTGAGGACTCATTAGGGTTCGATGTAAACCAATATGGCTTTGTTGAGAAAGGAAGCACTACATCTGCTATTATTGATGCCTTACAGTTCATCAATAATGAACTAGATAAGAGCAAATATGTTGCGGCCATATTCGTTGACCTTACGAAGGCTTTCGATACGGTTGATCACTCGATTCTGCTGCAAAGTTTAAATGAACTGGGCATTAGAGGCTCACCACTGGAATCAATTGGAAGCTTTTTGAATAACAGAACTATCTCTGTACGTGTAAATCAACAAATGAGTGAAAAGTTTACGATTAATGTTGGTGTTCCACAGGGTTCTATACTGGGTCCTACTCTTTTTATTTTATATATTTATAATATTTACTTCTCAAATTTGGAAGAAAAATATATTGTCTATGCTGATGATACGTTGCTGTAATTTTCTGATACGTCATCTCGTGCGTTAGAGCGCAAAATAAATGCTGATTTAATGAAGTACAGCTCATGGTTGTTAGGGAATAAATTAACTATCAACTTAAAAAAAACAAGTTTATGCTTTTTAAACAACTGAATAAAGCTGATATAACGCTAGACATTAAAATGTTTGATGAACGAATAGAGCTTGTATCTTCATGGAAATCCTTGGGTCTTATTATTGACGATAGGCTATCATGGAATCAACAGATTAGTAATTTAAAATCTAAACTAGCTTTCTGGTATTTAGGTGTAAAAATTATTTAGATACTGGTCTCAAAAATATAATTTATAATGCTCATGTTTTGCCTTTGATTACTTACGGCATTATGAATTGGTGTCATACTTTGGAAGCTAATGTTCATTCAATACATAGAATGCTGAATAAGATTGTCAAGACAATGCATGGATTGGATAGATTGACCCCTAGTATTATAATTTATCCTCTAACAGAGAAATTCAGTATCAGGCAAATAATATATATGGAAAAAGCTAAATATATTTTTAGATTACTACATACCGATATGAAATCGGGTATCAAACTAATCAAGCACTGTGATATCCATTCATATAATACCAGATTTAATGACTATCTTAAGGTAACATTCAGTCAGATTAGCAATGGAAGTATATAACTCTTTGCCACTTGAGTTAAAAAATGTAAGATCCTTTCCTATATTTGAGAAACTCTTAAAGACGCACACTGTTGAGGTTTGGAGGAACTGATTCGCCATGTCCCAGTCGCGGTATTTTGATTTCTTTTCTTTTTAATAAATAGTATTTAGATTTGTATATTTTAAATAACTTCTCTTATACCAGCGACAATTTGTTGCTGCCCGGGAAGTTACGCAATTATAATATGAAATCAAAAATCGTTAAGCAGTTAAAAAATTAATACGAGTTGAGCTTCTTCTTTTTCTTTTCCATTCGTGTTTGTTTACGAACTTAAAATATCCTCTAACTGGTTATAAGTGTGTAACCCGATATTCCAATTTGAAATTTGTGTGATGTTTTTATTGTAGTTGATATCTCTAACCAAAGTATAAAAAATAATCAAAACAAAAAAATATTTTAATTAAGTTATATATTCGTGTTGTAATTGTGATTTTGTCATCCTATCCATAATCCTGTGTCCTACCGGGATATGATGATAGAGAATATGATCATAGTTGAAATGAATAAGTGATTCACTGGTTCTTTCTGAAGAAACTCAGTACCCATTCTGATCCCAATGTCCACTGTAAGATATAATGAATCTTGGGACAGTGCGACGAAATCGAATACCCGATTGTAAACTGCCCGCTGACCAGAAAATCATGAAAAAAGAACGGGGATTTTCTGTTGAATGTGTGGCGGACATGGATGGTATTGAAGTGTCAAACATCATGTGGATAAACAACAAATTGCCCAAGACCCGAGTCAAACATACGATAAGGCAAATAAAAGTTACATTAATATTTATTGCTCTCATTATGTTGGAGAATACATACGTCATATGGGGGGCGAAGATTTGATGGACAGTATAATGGGAAGGTAAAAGATCTTGATACGAAGCAAAAGATGACAAGTTAGTTTGTTCTATAATTCGCTAGACCTGACTATGGTGAATCCTTGGCTGTTGTATCGAAGAGTAAGGAAAGCAAAGCAATATAAAGAATAGAAGATCTATTGAAAATGAAATCCAAGCCAAAACGCATAAGGGCCCTGCGCAACATATTCTTCCATTGACAGTCAAGCAGGATCAGATTGGCCGCTGGCCTGTTTGGGTAGAAAAAGATTCGATGCAAGTTTCCCAATTGTACTGGCGTCTCACAAATTTGCGAGAAATGTGGTGTAGCATTGTGCTACAACAAACAATATAATTGCTTCAAATCCTTCCATGCAACATAAGTGTTATTTATATGTTCAACTCAATGTAACGGATTAAAAATAAATATTTTTAAACTTAAAAGAAATGCGTGTTTTCTTTATGTAGCTAAACAAATCTCGTTATAAACATAATTTAAATTTTTAACATCTTGGGCTACGAGGGGTTGAAACTTGCTTTATGTTTTAATAAAATTCACAACCATTGAACCAATAATGCGCGTTTGAATTGAGTTAAATTGTAAAACAATTTAGTTAGGCAGAACTACTCTCATGTTAGAACGGTTTTGTACTTAACGTACGATATGCAGACATATAGAAAGATTCTATTCAGGAAAATCTTTAATGACATTCTCAGCAATTATATTTTAACTTCAAAAGAAAAAGCAGTGCTTCTCCATTTTAACTGGCGAATATTTTGTTGCAATATTGCCAAAGTCATTGACTAAGCCGAACTTTAAATGTATTTTTGTTATATTATATATTTGGAGAAAATACAATCAAAAGTATAGTATCTGGGTCGATATGGGAAGTCCATGCAGTATAAAAACCATATATGCTTGTGTAGTTGGAGGAAATCCAAACGGCAATAACTTCTGTACATTCTATTAAAACTTATAGAATATAAGAACCTTTAAAAAGACTAGTTAAATATCTACTTTCATTCAATTAAATGATACTGATACAGGTTTACAAGCGATTATTAGCAAAGCTCAACAAATTTCAACTTTTAAGTTATGTTATTGGATCTACCTGCAGGATTTTTTTGACCTATTATTTTTAGATAAACACATCTTCAGTTATTCATGAATAAATTAAATCAAGTGCTAATAGCATGTACCTTAAATGATGGTTCAGGAAACATAACACAATTTTACGCAATTTTCTCATTTGAAACGGCCGTAATTTTGTTTTACGATAACGGATTTCACCCGTCCGACAAATTCTCAAAGATACTCATTATGAATACAGGATTATCCACTTCGTGGTAGGAAAGTAGAACCCTGCCATTTGACATTTGTCAGAATAAAGTACCATTCAAAGCATGTTTTTTTTAGCTAAAGGTTTGCTATTTAGAAATATAGATCGTTTAACAGTCGAAAAACGCGTTAAAATTATTAAATTTTATTATAAAAATGGTGATTCTGCTGTATCAACATTTAGGGCTTTACGAGCCGATTACGGTCGACATAATAGACCTACACAGCAAACAATTTCGAATGCAGTGAGAAGATTTGAAGAGGCTGGATCCCTTATTGATATTGCAAGGACTGTGCATCATCGCAACATTCGTTCTGCTGAAAATATCGCTGTCGTTGCTCAAAGTGTGGAGGAAGACCCGAATTTGTCGATTCCTCGACGTGCTCAACATTTGGGCTTGTCTTACGGCTCATTGTGGCGGATTTTGCACTTGGATTTGCATCATCATCCATACAAAATCCAACTCACTCAAGAACTTAAGCCTCAAGACCAAACACAATGCCGAATGTATGCGAATTGGATGATTGAACAACAAGCCATTGATAACGATTTTTCGAACAAAATTTTCTTTAGTGATGAGGCTCATTTTTTGCTCAGTGGTTATGTAAATAAACAGATTTGCCGCATATGGGGCTTTCAAAATCCTCAAGTGATTGCAGAAAGGCCTTTGCATCCGGAAAAATTACCGTTTGGTATGCATTATGGTCTGGTGGTGTTATTGGCCCATATTTTTTTGAAAACGATCAAGGAAGAGCCATCACAGTCAATTCTGACCGATATGGATGGATGTTAACCGATTATTTATGGAGAGAAATTGAAGGTTATGATCTGGAGAATATGTGGTTCCAACAGGACGGTGCCACAAGCCACACAACACAGGCTAATCGAACACTTTTGCAAGGAAAATTTCCAGGACGCGTAATTTCGAGATTGAGTGATGTCAATTGGCCCGCACCTAACACCTTCGGATTTCTTTTTATGGGGCTATGCGAAAGATCGTGTTTACGCGAACAATCCTCAAAATCTTAAGCTATTGAAAACCAATATTCGTGAAGTTATGGCTGAGATACTGTCGGAAATGTGCCGAAAAGTCATTGAAATTACCTCAAAAGGATTGAGGCCTGTAAGAGGTCCCGTGGAAAACATTTGAATGATGTTGTATTTTACGTATAATGGCATCTTTATACTGAATAAAAAATTTTGTTTCTATTTGAATATTTTATGTGTTTTCCTTACCTTTACTTTCCGAAGCGTAAAATGGATAACCCTATATAATTCCTGATACTTTCATGCAAATCCTAGCGATCCCGTCGTGTCTGAGTCGATTAAAAGTGCATATTTTGCCAAAGCCATGTATAATTGGTGTTGTAATATACGAAAATTTAAGCCCCTATAACTTTGTTAAATACTATTAGATTTCTCTGAAATTTTTAGTAATGATTAGAATTATACTTGACATGCACACATTGAATTTTATTGAATTTAATAGGTCGCTTATGATTTTGATCAAGAAAGTCATACTATGACTAACAAAGCTGAATGGATTTCGACTTCTGTCGTATTTGTTGTTATTGTGCTCATAAGGGTCTACAGTCATGATGTTTTCCAGATTTTTCAGATGAATGGTGTCTAATCGCGATGGGGGTACGCAAAAATTTCGTGCATTTCCCCTTCTCCTACCTTCCTTGACACTGATGAATTAGTTTTAAGAACTGTTTTGAAAAGATCTCATTCAGATCTTGTTGCGAATTCCGGCGTACCAATTTCCTCCCATTCGCAACTTCAAATTGCCGCCGTTACATTGTCACTTTCCTTTGGGCACTCCTACCTTTTCCTCTGTGTATTTATTTATTTTTATTAACATTTTTCCTATTTCCCTTTAATTTTTATGTCCACATCATCACAATCCTACCCTTTCCCTGATTTCCAATTAGAATACCCTAGTAATATAATAAGAAGTTTAATCTTCCCACTAACAACACTCCCTACATTAATTCCCACTAACAAAATTTCATTCTATTCATTCTTCCAAATAAAACCTAATTCCTTCCTTCATACTAACAGATTCTATTCATTAGTTCCCAGTAACAAATTTTATTTTTCTTACTAACGAAAATTAATTCACGTTTCCCTACTAACAAAATTCAATCTCATGCTCGATACATCGTTGAAGCAGAGCATATCTACTAACAAGCAATTTCACATAGAACAAATTTCGCATCTAACGGTAGTTAACGTAAAAACCGATTTGTGTATGTATTGCGTAAAATTAGAAATCGATTTGTGTATGTATTGAGTAAAATTTATTTTCCTCTCAAATTGTTAGAAAGGAAAGAAAGAAATGCAAAATAATGTCTCTTATGTTATTTTACGTCCCTTTCTAATCGGAAAAACAGCTGGTGCAGTTGCTTGTTAGTATATATGCTCTGGTTGAAGTTGCTAATCTGATGAATGGGAGATCGATAAGGCATAGCTCCATTGGTTACATCGCGAGTTCTCAACCGTGGGACTGCTGGAACCCTGAGTTCAAGTTCCCCCGGGCGCACGAAAGCACTCTTTTTGGGGTATCGGCAAAACCAATAGCTTCCGAAATGTGTATATGTGACATTTTGAATTCAACCAAGCGCTTCTTGGAGTGTTCAAATTGCCATATGTAAAACAATGGATACGATTGAGTTTGTCGATATGGACCGAAAGATGTGTGGGTAGCGGAATCGAAGTGTAATGAACTTCGATTACGTTACCCAGATGCGACAGCGGTAATTGGAGAAGAATTCGGATTGCGGGATCGGATGGGGGAAAGGTGAAAGTGCAAGTTAGGTGGTTGGAATTGGGCAGTCAGTATTGGACGTGGAAAAAGAAGGGTGAACGCTTTGGGGAGTGAATTTTTCCGTTTTGCGAGTCCGTTGGAAGAAAAAGTGAAAGTTCTTTGTCCGGAGGAAGAAGATTTTTTAGTGAATTAAAAGTGGATCTTAAATTGCGTTTTGGAGACGTGTTGGTGTAAGGTGAATTTTGGGGGAAAATAGTTTAATTTGTATGGTATTACAGAAAGTAGAAAGCTTAAGTGACAAAGTGTAACTTTAACGAAGACACAAACTGCTTCAAAGTGTGTTGTGAATTAACTGAGAGTTAAAGATAATCGAAAGAATTAAGAAGAAGTGAAAAGAAAAACAGGAAGAACGAAAAGACTTTGAATTTAAACAAATTCTATTTTAAAGTGGAAAGAAATAACAATATAGTGCCAGAGGATAAAAGTGAAAAGTCAAACAGTGCAAATAAGCCAGTGCGAAAATTGCAAAAGGTGGCCGTTTTACTATTCCGCTTGAATTTTTATTGTTTTTTTTTTTGGTACATTCCAGAGATTTCTCCTTTTGGTTTTCAGAGCCCCCGTTTCTTTCTTCGCCTTTCCCCGAGCGCTCGGAGTTTTGCAGGAAAGTAAGTGAGTTTAAATTTATTTTCTTACTTTTTGCCTGGTTTTAAATTATTTGATTTTATATAGTTTTGTATATTTAAATTAACCTCGATTTACTCTTTATTCGCTTAAATCCAATTTTGAAAGGGCGGATTTGATTGAAATTAGTTTTTTTTTTCTCTTTTTTTTTGTAAAATTGTTGAATGGTTTTGTTATATAATTTTTGGATTTTTGTAAATAAAACGGCCATGCCACATTAAAAACCTTATTTTCATTTCTCAAAATGACCTCTCCCTTTCCCATCCTTTTCCCTTGGTGCTAGTTTTTATGTAAGGTGGCTCAGCACGAGCAGAGGGTGTCCCGGAAGACCCACGACACGACTGAGCGCTAGCCGGCCTCAGTATGCCACCCCGGGCTACACACCCCTCTGCCAATATTTAATGTCTGCAAATGCGGTGACTTCCGTGGTTGCTACAATCTTTCATATGACATCCCACTTCACTATCTTTGATGAAAATATTTTTTTTGAGGGTCACTCCTCTGTATGGGGGGACCCCTTAAAACTCGAATTTTTTTTTGACACCAAACTATTCTTGAACTCATAACTTCCGACCTTTTCACGAAGTTTCATGGAGGTAGCTTCTATAGTTTCGGAGAAAAACTGCTGTGACATACAGACGGACGGACACAGGTACCCTAAAAAATTGCTTAAGACCCTATCAAATACGTAGTACTATACTAGAGTAAATATTTGAGACTACGTTTGAGCTTAAAGAAACTTAACAAAAAAGTTGATTTACGTTTGATTCATATATTTGAAGCTTTATCTTCCGAACAATAGTCTAATAATCCATTTCTGTCAAACTCAAAAAGAATAATTTTCATTGTATTTAAAAAGCGCTTTGTTGCAAATATATTCGGATTGACTTGGCCCTTACGAATCTTTTCAATCGTTACATCTGGTGAAGCTTCCTTCTGAAGTGAAATAACCGGCAAAATAAAAAGAGAACAAAAGAGTCGGTAGATTTTAGCACGATTAATTTCCTTTTGTACTTGGTTGAAGTCTGGTATGCCATTGTAATTAAATTTTTCCAAAACATCCTTGAACGCAGAATAGTAGACATCACTAATGAGTTCTTCAATACTCTCACTTAAAACACCCGGTGCTGGACTCGTAGCGAGAAAATAGTTTAAATCTAATCCAAGACCACCAATTGTACATGCTTGAAAATCAATCTGAAGGGAAATGTTTATTAGAATTTGATAAAAACGAAAAAACCCTGTAGCCTACAAAAACCAAATCGACTGGATTACTTCCATTGAGGTCATATTTGAACAGGAAATTATTTATCCAAACGTCACCATGATTGACTACTGACAGGTCTTCTTCTTGCATTGGTTGTATAACTGCACTAACGTTCTTCAAAAAAATTTTGACATCCAAACTCTTTAGTTTTCGAATGATATCTGCAAATTCTTCAGTATTTGGAAGGTTATCAACCAAGACGTATAAGTTTTGTTGAACCGTTTTTACAATACCGTCCCTTTTCAAAGCTGATGTAGAAAATATTCCTTGCTGAAGTTCATCCACTTTGCGTAGTAAAGGTTTCTGTCAAAAATAATAGTTAATACTGAAACTAAATATCAATTTGTTTACCAACGTTATCAAGAAGAATTAAAGAAGCTGCATGATACTGTCCTAATTTTCGTAGGACAATTCTGCAGTGGTTTTCATCCAAGCCTAATAAGCGATCTGCTATTTGAAATTCAGAGGCTTTCATGTCTTCACAAACTAAAATAGGGGAGGGCTCACTAGTCGCGTAAAAACACCTGTAAGAATAAATATGTAAATGAAAATTAGACTAATGATTTTGAACACGTGAAGTCTTAACTCATATCAGAGAAGGGCATGCATCAGCTCTCTAACAGAATCGGGTTTTTTTGAAAACAAATTAAGTCCTACAACTCAAATTTTCCAGGAATAAAAACTCGTATTATTTTGAACATGAGGTCACTATAATTGGCTAAAAGAAAGTAAATAAGTTGAATAATGTGTATTTTTTAATTGTATCAATGATTTAGCTGAACGTATATGACCCCTTTTCAAAATGTAAAATTGTTTGGCACTTTTAAGAATCAAAATAAATAAAATGGTACTATAAAATAATTCATTTTATATAAACGGCAAAGAGTGTTTAAAATATGATTGTTTATTATTATTGCCTAAAATGCAAAAATTTGAAAAAATGTATACTAAATTAAAGTTTTCAAAACAATTCCATTTATCATATAAAGGTAATAAAATGCAACAAGAAATATTTAAAGAAGCTAAAAATCTTCTTCCAGATTCCTTTTGTCGAGTATGTAGGCTATAATAATATTGTTCCATAAAACGGCTTGTACAAATCCGGTATGCAACATTTTGGAGACATTTTGTTGGAGAGATATCAGAAATGGTAAATGCGTTGCCATAGACGAACCTATGATGAAATTCAAGGGAAGAAGTACCTTGAAACAATATATACCAAAAAGCCAATAAAAAGAGGCTACAAACTTTGGATGCAATGTGATAAAATCGGCTATAATTATAATGTTGAAGTATACACCGGCAAAAAAGACTACGCATTAAAGAAAAATTTGGGTGCATGGATTGTTTTAGATTTGTCTTCAAATATGAGCAATCGAAATTATAAATTATATTTCGATAATTTTTTCATCTCACATGATCTTCTTGTTGAACTGAGACAAAGAGGGATTTATGCATGTGGAACCATACAGGCCAAAAGGAAGCACTTACAAAATTATTAGATAGCCGATAAGCATTTACACCGAGGTAATTTTGATTGGAAAATCAGTAATACTGGACTTCTTTATTTGAAATGGATGAATAAAAAAGCGGTTACAGTATTATCAAACTTTCATAATCCTTCTAATGTAATTGAAGTGCAAAGACGTAGATTTAATGACAACCTCCAAACCGTTCAAGTCCTCACATAATACGCGACTACAACTGGCATATGAATAACGTTGATAAGTTTGATCAACTCAAGAAGTATTATGAATTGGACCGTAGAAGTCAAAAGTAGTGGCCAAGAATTTTCTATCACTTCGTTGATGTGACTTTGGTAAACGCATACATCAGTGCTAAATTTGAAAGCTTTGAAGGGAACCTTAAAGACTTCAAGCTGGAAATAATATCCTACTCGACAAACATTTCTTTGCCAACATGAAAAAGACACGTAAACCTACAATAACGCCGATTCAGAAACGTAGAAAAAACTTCAAAAAAAAAACGGACTTCAAACTGCCCTAATTTCATGGATGCGGTGCCATATCTCTTTTTTCCCAATTAAAATGGGGAAATTGATTAGGCACCCCTTCCATAAAATTTTCTTTTACTTCCTAAAAGTTTTTCATTCACACTTTTCAGTGGCAAATTTTTTTAATTTCAAACCTTTCAAAACTCAGTTTCTTGAATACATTGTACCATGTATATTAAATACAATTTTTTGACGGCAATGCAAAAAGCACTACTGCTGAAATCTGTAGCGTTCATAAGAATTGAATTTAATTACATTTAATACATGATCTCATCAACGTTTACCTTGGTTTTAGGTATCATAAAAATTCGATTTAAATTGTAGCTTTGATAAATTCTCGAATTTCCAACTTTACGTATCAGCCATTTTGATATTCTCAGCTGATCCTAAAGTGCTTTTTAAGGGTTTTGTAAAATAATTTTACAAAACCCTACTAGTTTCGCGACCAGTCTGTCCGTCTGTCCGTCTGTCCGTCCGTACTTCCTCGGAAACTACTTAAGCTAGAAACATCAAATTTTGTGTGTAGGTGTAAAGTGGTGATCTCTTCAAAGTTCAACTACAAAAAAATTGTATAAGGTATTTAAGGGGGGTCTCCTCATATAGGAGAGTGACCCCCCGAAAAATTTCATTCAAGGTAGCCGGTATGGGTATCAAATGAAAGGTCTTGATGAGAACTTTTCAGAACAGGTCTTAGTTTGGCAAAGTTTGCTTCGAGGGGCGGACAGGGAGGGAAAATACACGAAAAATTGTTGTCCCCCCCCCCCCCTCGCGATTGGACACCTGTGATCCGAAAAATCTGAAAAAATCAGGAATGTAGGCGTTGATGAGTACAACAACAACAAATACGTTAGAAGTCGCAATTCACTCAACTTTGTTAGTAAAAGTATGATTTATCGATTTTATGTTTCCTTGAATAAAATCTTAACGGTACCCTTAAATTCAATGAAATTCAGTACGTAGATGTCTATTTATAAGATTAATCTATCCTGAAAGTTTCATAAAGATTGAATCATACTTAGCGAAGTTATAGCGGTTTGAATTTTCCTGTATCACTATGGAACAATATGCGCTGCATTTATTACTATGGCAACATATGGCTATGGAACAACATGCGCTTTTTATCGACTCAGACACTACAGTTTTGCTAGGATTTGCATGAAAATTTCAGGAATGATAGGTGTCATGAATCGGTTCAACTAGTGTTACCAGTAATCGTGAAACAAAATAGTGGCTGTTTTAAATGCGAAGATTGAATAATTTTGAGTTATTTTTTCCCAACTTCAACGTTTAAGGTGCATGCTATGAGCACTTGATTCAATTTAATGAATGACTGAAGATGAGTACCTACAATTAATGCTCATAAGTGAAACAAGTCAAGGAGGTGGGAGAGAGCTCCTAGCAAAAGGGTTTTGTAACCATTCTAGGATTCGAAAAAATTGGCCATGAATCGATGATAACAGTAGAGGAGAGTGGCCCCTGAAAAAAATTCATCAAACGTAGCCGATATGAGTATGAAATGGAAGTTCTCTATGGGAGCTTTTCAAAACAGTTCTTAAACTGTCAGTTTTTGCTTCGGTGGGAGCACTGGGGGGGAATTACATGAAAAATGTGTTTCCTCCGTCGCGGATGGACACCTGAAATAATTATCAAGGGAGATATTTATGAGTATAACAATGCCAAAAACCTCAGAAGTCGAAATTCGTTCAATTACGTTAATAATAGTATGATCTTCGTAATTCATATTTTCTCCAATAAAATCGTCTTTGACATGTTTCTTGATTTGATTCGATCTGGTGACTGCATTTTGTAAATAGAATACAAAACCCTTCAGACATGAGCGTAGGTCTGTTTACCCAACTTGTTTATTGTTCAACTTTTTTCGATCTTTGAGCGGCCGCTATTTGCTATCAAATGGTTCGACTGTGGATTTTATATTGTGAGCTTTCACACAGTTGAATGAATCTTTGTACCAGTTTTGGCACAAACTGGAGCTCTACTTTGGTCAAAACAAATATCACGGGTTTTCGACCAAAATATCCTCTACTTTGTTTTTGCTTAACAAATTTGAATGATTAAAAAAAGTAGCCTAAATATTTATGAAAATTTGGCCAAAACCGAAGCAAAATTGCGACCTCCAGGGGCACACACACACATAAACATACACACATATATATATATATATATATATATATATATATATATATATATATATATATGCATATATATATATATATATATATATATATATATATATATATAAATTTTTTTTATTTATATACGAGTATATTATATATATATATATATATATATATATATATATATATATATATATATATATATATATATATATATATATATTTATTTATTATATATATATATACATATATATATATATATATATATATATGTATATATATATATATATTTATTTATTATATATATATATATATATGTATATATATATATATATATATATATATATATATATGTATATATTTATTATATGTATATATATATATATATATATATATTATACATACATAAATATCTATATATATATATATATATATATACTCGTATATATATATATATATATATATATATATATATATATATATATATATATATATATATATATATACTCCGTCGTAGACGGTCCCAAGCCCGTTTGAGAAAGAAGGAGGGAACTCCTTGTTTCCCCAACCCACAGCTTCCATGATTCCTCATCCCAAATCCCCCAATTAAATGGTAGTAAATGCTGCTCTCGGGGTCGCACATTGTTTTTACTCGTTCCCCAATAATGTGACAATAAATGCCGAGAAATTCTAATAACTGTAAATACATCTACAGTTCTGCTACTAAATCCTACTTACAACTCCTTTGTGAGGGCGTAAGAGGGTGAAGGCGAATCCTCCGCGCCTGATAACGGAATCGACGAAATAACCATGCCGCCGGAATGGAGGTTAAGCGACGGGCTAACTTCCTATCCCTGGAAAACCTTTAAATGTTTCAAAGCCTGCAGATGGGCCTAAGAATGGATTGGAACCATGGCAACGACCTCGCAAACGAAAAAAGGACTATGGCATTGCATCCTGGAATGTCAGATCACTCAATTACCCTGGCACTGTTAAGGGCCTTTTACAACACGCCAGTCAATATCAATTAAAAATACTGGAAGTCCCGGAAACGAATCAGACTGGAAACGACATTCAAGACATGAGATCTCACACAACATTCAAAAGTGAGAGGCCTACTGGAAAACGAAAATACGGAGTTGCCTTCATTGTGAAAAGGGAGTTCAAATCGCACGTTATTGATTTTCAGGCAATAAACGAATGGTTGTGTGTGATCCGTATGATAGCGAAATTCTTTAAAATCTGGCTGATTAATATTCACGCCCCGACCGAAGAAAAGGACAATGAAACGAAGGAAACATTCTACAATAACCTGGAAAGACTGGTCGACTCATTGCCTTAAAACGACACCAAAATAATTCTGGGTGGTTTTAACGCTAAAATTGGCAATGAGCTATCTCATCGGGGAACGACTGGAGGATATAGCCTCCACGACAAAACAAATGACGACGACCAGCGCCTGATTGACTTTGCATGTAGCAGAAATCATACGTCATATGTTCGACTTGCTTCCCACATCGACGCATTCATAAAATAACCTGGTTATCACCGGATGGCAACACACAAAACCAGGTCAGTCATATTCTGATCTAACAACGTTGAGCCTCGAGCATACTTGACGTCCGTACATACCGAGGAGCGAATTGTAACTCAGATCATTACTTGATCAAAGTAACCTATCGATGTCATATGTCAAAGGCATATTCGGTGAAGACCAGCCTACTGCCAAAAATTTGACATCGAAAGGCTCCAAACGGCGTCTGTGGCCGAAAATTTCACGGAGACCCTAGACAACCAGCTAGCTCCCATCTTATCAGACGCATCGTTAAAGACAAGCAACGAGCTCTGGATGGAAGTGAAAGCAGCTATTAAGATCGTGGCAGAACAGACGATCGGACATCAAGCCCACGCAAGAGGAATGATTGGTTCTATAATGAGTGCCAGAATGCATTAAAAAAAGAAACAGGTGTACAAGGAATACGTAGGTAGGAAAACCAGGACGAAGAGAGAACACTATGAAAATCTCAGAAGAGTAGCGAATAAGATAATTAGAATTAAGAAAAGAAAATACTATGACAACCAATTAAGAAGTATAGATGTAAGTTTCGCGAGCAACAACACAAGACAAGCATAAAAAGTAGTAAGAAGCCTGAAACGTGGTTATCAGCCCAAAACCACGCTCTGTCGTGATGGCATCGGCAATATAATCGCTGATGAAACCAAGATTAAGGAAAGTTGGGCATCATATTTCAAGAACCTCCTTAATCCTCCACACAGCTCCAGAACATCGGAGCCTATAGATGTCTGCAAAGAGCGTCCATTAGCCCCACCAACTCTGGATGAAGTTTGTTCCGCCATCAACGCCCAAAAGAATAAAAAAGCGCCGGGCATTGATGAGATTCCAGTGGAGCTCATCAAATATGGTGGCAGTAGTGTGCATAAAGCTATTCACAAAGTCATCCAACACATTTGGCAACAAGAACATATGCCGAAAGAGTGAAGCCAATCAATTATATTCCCTATCCACAAAAAAGGTGATAAGCTACAGTGCGAAAATTATAGAGGCATATCACTACTTTGTAGGGCGTACAAAATATTTTCAAAGATCTCAGCAAATAAAATCGGATCATACACCAACAGTATTATTGGGAAGTATCAAGGTGGTTTTAGAGCAAGCAGATCAATGATAGACCAATTGTTTACAGTCAAGCAGGTACTTGAAAAGTGCTGGGAGTTCAACATAAACGTTCACCAAATTTTCGTTGACTTCAAACAAGCATACGACAGTATTGATCGTAACGTACTGTGCTAAATAATGATTGGTTTTGGCATCCCAGCCAAATGAGTCCATCTGACAAAAATGACAATGATGTCAACGACCTCCCAAGTCCGCATCAATAACCAACTCACCGATGCCTTTGTCACGAATATCGGACTAAAGCAGGGAGATGGACTGGTTCCATTGCTATTCAATTTGGCTCTTGAGTACGTCATAAGGAAGCTTCCTGTCGAAACGCGAGATACATTACTATACAAGTCGAGTCAAGTCGTAGTTTATGCCGACAATATCAACATTTTGTCACGGTCATTAATAACTGCTAAAGAACTCTTCCTGAAACTCGACAGCGAAGCAAAACTATTAGGGCTTCAAATCAATAAATATAAAACAAAACTCATGACGCAGTCGAGGAAAAATACCTCAAGCCCACAAAATATCACACTTGGCGAATACAGCACCAAAAATGTTAGCGAGTTTGGGTATTTAGACGCCAAAATAACGAAAAGGGCAATAATACGCCGAAGAATACAGCTCGCAAATAAAATATTCTATTCAGTATTGACGATCTTGAAGACCAGCTGCATGCACAGGAAAACAAAGCTCAAAGTATACAAATCTGTGATAAGACCTGTGTTATGCTATGGGTGTGAAACACGGACCCTAACATAAGCATCCGCAAATATATTGAACACCTTTGAGCGACGGGTCCTGAGACGAATAATTGGAGCAAAGCTAGACGATGACCAATGGCGAATTCGATACAACCATGAGCTGTATGAAATTTTTGACAGACTGGAGTTCTCAACGATGGTTAGATTTGGAAGCTGCAATGGGCTGGCAAAATGAATCGTATGGACGAACAACAGATACCCAAAAAGGTATTCATTGGGAGAACTGAAGGCCGTATACCAGTGGAGAAACCGAAGAAACGCTGGTCTGACTCGGTCGACGAAGAATTTGAAACTAGAGGACGCAGTCAATGGACCCTGACAGTTGGAGGCGCTATTTTCAGTAAGCAAAGGCCCGAGAGGGGCTGTAGTGCTAAGAAGAAGAAGAGGAATCCCTCTACCTGACCTAATTTAGTACTACCTACTTAACCCATCCTACGTCTATATAAAGTCATTCCCTTCAACACATCCTTTAGACACTGAAGATAACTCAAAGGAGACAAAACGCGTCTGCTCATACGACAAAGCACGGCCCGGTGACTTTTCGAGAAAAAAAGCTTCATTAGTTGTTTTGCATCTGAAGATAGTCGACAACATCAACTAAAATGCGTATATATTGTTTAGAATAAAACATATTTTTAACATCTTGCATGAAAATTAAATCAATGTAATCTGAACACTTGTTTCATTTGAAGCTCGATTATCTGCAGTCCAAGAGGATGAAGAACTTTATTAAATTTTAATCAATACCGACCACAATCGTGTTCATCTAACAGAATAAATTGTTAGAGAAAAGTTTCTGGGTTGGTAAAGTATCTGGTTATTTCGACAATATTACGTGAACATTGTATCTATCTACAATGATATTTTTACAACGGGAACTTAAGTCTGATTAAGTATATATTTTTGAAACTGGCGGTGGAAGTTATAATAAAAGAATAAGTAATGAAATATAATACAATATTAATCTTTGACTTTTCATTAAATGATGGATTTTCTTAGGAATTCGAGATCATCTATAGACAATTCGGAGTTCCTAGGATTAGAAAAAGGAACCGGGATAGAATTCTGTACCCATTGTTTCACCTACGATGTATGCAGTTTGTTCACTCATTTTTGGAGCTAGATAGCAGCAAATTCATTTCGGAGGTTTTTTTCAATGCGATTCAAATTGCAGGGGTAACCACAATACCCTTATGGTATGTACTGTGCCAACAGATACACTACTCAAACCGACTTCAACGCTTTCTACTTTGAACTATTGTGCGGTAGACTAGTATCTGCGGATAGGCTATAAATTTATGCGACATATTGAAAAATTGCGATTTGCATACGTACATAAGATACTAACCGAGGCATGAGCTTTACACCGTCCAAATAGCCTTCTAGCTGCGGTAAAACTTCTAAGTACATGAACCTCTCCTTCTTGTAAATATCTATCTCTTCAAAGAAATTACTTTTTCCATCTTCGGCTTGAAGAACACATTTTATAATCAAAGAAATTTGCTCTGCCTTAGAGTCACCTTTTCGGAATGCTACCAAAACACGATACAACTTGCTAAGGTAATTATCACCACTATCACATCCCATTGAAATTGTCAACTTGTTTATTCGAACATTTTTGGAATCGATTTGATGAGATAAAGCTTTAAGAACTAATTCTTCGTTCACACAAGCGGGAATGTCACAAGATTGCGTTTCCACGATCATAGTTTAATAAAAGTGAAAAATTTGATTCTACACTATTCTGATAAGTCAATGTTCACTTTCTCAGCACTCAAACAATACTCGTATATAGAATTAAAGATGCGCTACTTTATTTATAGAACCAGCAGAATAATTTTGATCCACAAATGCCTGAGATTATCTAATTTCTATTTTGTTCGTTGAACGAAATCTTGTTGATGATACAAACAAGAACATTCCACATCAGATTTGTAGTTAATTTAGCTGATTGAACATTGATTGTCCAATAAATTTAACAAGAGTATGCAAACTTAATTTGTCTTATCTGAAGTAAACTTCTATATGTTGCACTCGTTTGCGTTTAACAAATATTTGAGAAAAGATATTCGAATTCAGTTTGCGAAACAATCTATGTACGGCCTAGTGCTAGATTTACTTTGTGTGAAGATGCAGACAGATGCTACAAATGATCATAAAAATGTAAACTGTCTCCGTTATTAAGACATGCGGTTATGAGACGTGTGACTTGTTCTTTTAATATGCATTTTATCTTATCGTACAGCTTCAAGTTTGCTCAAAGATAAATTTTAACAAGTTGGGTAAACAGACCTACGCTCATGTCAGAAGGGTTTTGTATTCAATTTGCAAAATGCAGTCACCAGATCGAATCAAATCAAGAAACATGTCAAAGACGATTTTATTGGAGAAAATAAGAAATTCGAAGATCATACTATTATTAACAAAGTTGAACGAATTTAGACTTCTGAGGTTTTTGGTATTGTTATACTCATAAATATCTCCCTTGGTAATTATTTCAGATGTCCATCCGCGACGGAGGAAACACATTTTTCATGTATTTCCCCCCTGTGCCCCCACTGAAGCAAAAACTGTCAGTTTAACAACTGTTTTGAAAAGCTCCCATGAAAACTTTCATTTCATACTCATATCGGCTACGTTTGATGAATTTTATTTTCAGGGGCCACTCTCCTGTACTGAAATCATCGATTCATGGTCAATTTTTTCGAATCCTAGAATGGTTATTAAACCCGTATGCTAGGAGCTCTCTCCCACCTCTTTGACTTGTTTCACTTATGAGCATTAATTGTAGATACTCATCTTCAGTCATTTATCAAATTGAATCAAGTGTTCAAAGCATGCACCTTAAACGTTGAAGTTGGGAAAAAATACCTCAAAATTATTCAATCTTCGCATTTAAAACAGCCACTATTTTGTTTTACGATTACTGATACCACTAGCTGAAACGATTCTCAAAGATATACATGACACCTATCATTCCTGAAATTTCCATCCAAATCCTAGCAAAACTGTAGTGTCTGAGTCGGTAAAAAGCGCATGTTGTTCCATAGCCATATGTTGCCATAGTAATAAATGCAGCGCATATTGTTCCATAGTAATACAGGCCTTATAAATAGACATCTACGTACTAAATTTCACAGAACTTAAGGGTACCGTTAAGATTTTATTCAAGAAAACATAAAATTGATAAATCATACTATTGCTAACAAAAATGAGTGAATTGCGACTTCTCACGTATTTGTTGTTGTTGAACACACCAAGGCCTACATCCCTGATTTTTTTCGGATTTTTCGGATCACAGGTGTCCAATCGCGAAGGGGGGGGGGGGGGAACACACAAATTTTTCGTGTATTTCCCCTCCCTGTGCGCCCCTCGAAGCAAATTTTGCCAAACTAAGACCTGTTTTGAAAAGTTCTCATCAAGACCTTTCATTTGATACCCATATCGGCTACCTTCAATGAAATTTTATTTTTCCGGGGGTTCACTCTCCTATGTGGGGAGACCCCCCCTTAAATACCTTATAAAATTTTTTGTAGTTGAACTTTGAAGAGATCACCACTTTACACCTACACACAAAATTTGATGTTTCTAGCTTAAGTAGTTTCCGAGAAAAACTGCTGTGACACACGGACGGACGGACGGACAGACGGACGGACTGGTCGCGAAACTAGTAGGGTTTTGTAAAATTATTTTACAAAACCCTAAAAAGTGAAGTAGAATTCGACGTACCTTGAGCTTTAAAATAACTATCGTAGCGTTTGGTCAGTTATGTGCAATACATGCATTCAAATTTGACAACTTCTCCTTACCGATTTACATACATATATTAACCTTCGCAAAGAATAAGGATTCGCCATTTTTGCGGTTTTGCAAAATAATTTTAAAAAGCGCTACTAAAATCGCAACCTATTTGGCCGTTTGTCCGTTCATGTGAGCATTTTTTCTTGGAAACGATATAGGCGAGAAGCATAAAATTTTGTACGTAGGTAGAAGTGATGTCCACTTCAAAGTGCTACTACAGAACCAGAACTACTACTAAGTTTTATAAGTATTTAAGGGGGGCCACCTCATCAGTGTCGTGGCTTGCGTCATGAGCACCCCCTGGCAAGACTTGAATTTTCTGCCCTCCAATACTTATTTTCTAATGGGAGAAGAAAAACGACCATACAACTTTGGAAGTCTTATTTAATATTTTATTAGAAAAGAAATAAACAAATACAGATCAAAAATAGCACAACCACAAATTTTTTATTAATAGGTATGTTTTAATTTATAGTAAATTAAAAATTGACTTTTTTGGTTTTTTCCACGGCCGATCGGTCTATTATTTGATCTATAGTACATCAACACTTTTTGCAATTTCGTACTCAATTGATAATATGGCAAGATTGCTCAAACGTTTCTGGCCAGCCTGTGATCGTTAGTAATTTTTCATTAGTTTTAATTTGCTGAAAGATCGTTCGCAGCTTACAGAAGTGGCCGCAAGCGTCAATGCTAGGCGAAGTGCAATTCCTTTGTTGGGATACGTAGTAACTAAGCCATATTCGTCATGACAGTTCAGAAGTGCAATGTATTCTGCATTTTTTAAATCAAGCAGCAATGATTCTATTTGGTGTTTATAGCTTTTAATCTCTAAACATACGAGGAAGGTCCCAAAAGAACCCGACCCGACAAAGAAAACAGTGAAAAAAATTGCGAAGATGCTTTTTATTTTTCAACATAGTCTCGTTGCATACTTTTCACAACGATGTTCAATAGCTTCGATACCCAGTTTATAGTAGCTCTTCAAAATAGCTACTAAACGCAGGCTCTACCTCTTCACTGTTGGCAAATCATTTGCTGCCGAGCCATTTTTAGGGTTCTGTAAAAAAATTTTACAAAACCCTTCTAAAATCGCGTCCTGTCGGTCCGTCTGTCCGTCTGTCCGTCCGTCCGTCCGTGTGTCACAGCAGTTTTTCTCGGAAACTACTTAAGCTAGTAGCATCAAATTTTGTATGTAGATGTGAAGTGGTGCTCTCTTCAAAGTTCAAATACAAAAAAATTTTATAAGGTATTTAAGGGGGGTCTCCCCATATAGGGGAGTGACCCCCCGAAAAAAATTTCATTGAAGGTAGCCGATATGGGTATCAAATGAAAGACCATGATGAGATCTTTTCAAAACAGGTCTTAGTTTGGCAAAGTTTGCTTCGAGGGGCGCACAGGGAGGGGAAATACACGGAAAATTTGTGTCTCCCCCCTCGCGATTGGACACCTGTGATCCGAAAAATCTGAAAAAAATCAAGAATGTAGGCCTTGATGACTACAACAACAACAAATACGTGAGAAGTCGCAAATTACTCAACTTTGTTAGTAATAGTATGATTTATCGATTTTATGTTTTCTTGAATAAAATCTTAACGGTGTCCTTAAATTCTATGAAATTCAGTACACAGATGACTATTTATAAGATTGATTTACCCTGCAGGTTTCATAAAGATTGAATAATATTTAGCGAAGTTATAGTGGTTTGAATTTTCCTGTATTACTATGGAACAATATGCGCTGCATGTACTAGTATGGCAACATATGGCTATGGAACAACATGCGCTTTTTACCGACTCAGACCCTACAGTTTTGCTAGGATTAGCATGAAAATTTCAGGAATCATAGGTGTCAAGAATACCTTTGAGAATCAGTTCAGCTAGTGGTATCAGTAATCGTAAAACAAAATAGTGGCTGTTTTAAATGCGAAGATTGAATAATTTTGAGTTATTTTTTCCCAACTTCAACGATTAAGGCGCATGCTTTAAACGCTTGATTCAATTTAATGAATGACTGAATATGAGTACCTACAATTAATACTCATAAGTGAAACAAGTCAAGGAGGCGGGAGGGAGCTTCTAGCAAAAGGGCTTTGTAACAACTCTAGGATTCGAAAAAATTGGCTATTAATCGATGAAAACAGTACAGGAGAGTGGCCCCTGAAAAAAATTCATCAAACGTAGCCGATATGAGTATGAAATGAAAGTTTTCATGGGAGCTTTTCAAAACAGTTGTTAAACTGTCAGTTTTTGCTTCAGTGGGGCACAGGGGGAAATACATGAAAAATGTGTTTCCTCCCTCGCGAATGGACATCTGAAATAATTATCAAGGGAGATATTATGAGTGTAACAATAACAAAAACCTCAGAAGTCGAAATTCGTTCAACTTTGTTAATAATAGTATGATCTTCGAATTTCATAGTTTCTCCAATAAAATCGTCATTGACATGCTTCTTGACTTTATTCAATCTGGTGACTGCATTTTGAAAATTGAATACAAAACCCTTCTGACATGAGCGTAGGTCTGTTTACCCAACTTGTTTTAAATTCGGAAAAAGAAAACAATCCGTGGGAGCCAGGTCTGGTAAATAGGGTGCGTGAGGAAGCAATTTGAGCTTCAACTCATTGATTTTGGCCAACGCAATGACGCACGTATGGACTGGTGCGTTGTCGTGATGAAACAACACTTTCTTTTTCGTCAGGTGGGGCCGTTTTTCTTGATTTCATCACTCGAATGCTGCAATAAGGCTGTGTAATACGCGCCGCTGATTGGTTTTCCTTTTTCGAGATAATCAATAAATATTATTCCACGCCCATCCCAGAAAACGGGTGCCATGACCTTGCCAGCTGACTGAACTGTCTTTGCTTTCTTTGGAACCGGTTTTCCCTCTTCAGTCCACTGCTTTGACTGCTCTTTGGTTTCAAGTGTAAAATGATGGACCCATATTTTGTCCATAGCTATGAATTTTCCCAAAAACTCGGCTTCATTGCTGCGAAACATTGCCAAACACTCGATGGAAATATCCTCACGTTGCTGTTTGTACTCCATTGTGAGCAAATTCGGCACCCATCTTGCGCACAGCTTTCTTATGTCCAAATTTTCAGTCGAAATGCGATGCATAGCACTTTTTGAAATGCCTGCTATGCCTGAAATCTTGCGCACTTTTAGTCGACGGTCATCCAATACGATTGAGTGGATTTTCTTCACATTTTCGGAATTAGTGACCTCACTTGGTCGACCACTGCGGTGTTCATCTTGGCAGCTCGTACGACCTCGCTTAAACTGAGCTACCCCGTATTTGACCATTGTAAAAGAAGGAGTAGACTTCCGCAGAGTAGAACTAAACTCGGCTTTGATATCGGCTGGACTTAGACCTTTCAAATGAAAGTATTGTACCACGTAACGATGCCCGATTTTTACATATTTAAAAATTCACTGAGAGCGTTCAGCTTTGAAGTCTGTAAAAAGATAATAATGAACGTACCGTTATGAATTTTTCACATTTAGTTGTTGAAAGGTGGTATTCTCAATCGCAGTAATTATTTTTTTAAAACTACCTGTATTCATAAGTCAGGTCGGGTACTTTTGGGACTATCCTCGTAATTCATTGGCATTTTTGTATAGGGTTTTCCAATAAGAGGTGTTATTTTAAATATATCTTATGGTTTAACACCTTGCGACTTCTTCCTTTGGGGCCACGTGAAAGGGAAGGTCTTCGTTAACAGCCCAGCGTCGATTCAAGACCTCAAAAATGGAATTCGTGAGCTATCGAGGACATATAATGAAATAAACATCCGGTCATTTATAGTAAACAATTTGAGTAAGCAGGAGAGTGCTCCTACCAGAAGGTCTATGTAAACTTCCTAGGGTTAGAAACACAAATTTTTGGTACATTTTGCCTTCCCCTGGACCCCTATTTCACAAAATGATTTTTTTATTTCAGGTCCTAAGAGTTCTAATTAAGACCTTTCATTTGATACCCCTCTCGACTACCTTTGATTGAAAAAAATTTTTAAGGGCTATTTCGTTATAAGGGGGGACCCCCCTTAAATTTTTTTAAATTTTTGGTTAGACCTTAACTTTAGAGCGACCATTACTTCTGACCTTTTCACAAAGTTTGAGTATTG
Source organism: Odontomyia ornata (assembly GCA_963969285.1). Classification (NCBI taxonomy): domain Eukaryota; kingdom Metazoa; phylum Arthropoda; class Insecta; order Diptera; family Stratiomyidae; genus Odontomyia; species Odontomyia ornata. The sequence goes on along the minus strand of OZ017739.1, from coordinate 355,687,959 downwards.
TAACTTTTATAGTTTCTGAGAAAACTAGCTGTGATGCGCGGACAGATGGACAGACAGACAGACGGATGGACAGACGGACAGATAGATCACGAAACTAGTAAGTCTTTGTAAAAAATTTTTTAACAAAGACCTAAAAATGGGAAAACCCCTTTACTTTAATGCGAGATCAGTTGCTGGTTTTTAAATAGGTAAATTTCTCGAGAGAAATTTACATACTGCGGAGAGTATCATATATATGTTATATATATAGGATATAACGAAATTTGTGACCACGCTAGAGGTTGCAATTTTGCTCCGATTTTGACCAAATTTTCAGAAAAGATGTATTGAGTAAATATCTCGATTAAATTCGTGAACCAGCTATATCGGCTAGGCGAAAAAAAATGGCGGCCACTTTAGACGCAAAATCGTGATATCTGTTCTGACCAAAGTATAGCTCCGATTTGGATGAAATTTAGTACAAAGGCTCACTGATGTACGTGATGAATTTCACAATAAAAAATCCAAATTCGGTATAGCTGAAACAAAATGGCGCCCGCTCGAAGGTCGAAAAACCTACAAAATTTTGTTGTTGTAGTTTTGACCAAAGCTTTCAACCAATGTTAATGAAATTCGGTTTTTTGATAGAAACTATAAGTATTTAAAGAGTTGTGTAAAAAAACTGGAGGTCAAGTGGCGAAAAACAAAATGGCGGCCAGGTGAAACTCAAAATTTCAAAGTCCTCTTTAAGTCGCAATTTTGATCCGATGTACATGAAATTTGATTTTGAGATAGAAATCAGTTAGATCTAGAAATTTGACATTTTGTTGATCATGCATGTGCTATTTTCAAAATAGCGGCGGTTTAAATATGCGACTTCTTCAGGTTTTCGTGGCCCTCTACCGGTCACATTTTCCAACGGATTTTGATGAAACTTGAGATTATGGATCTTTGTACTATGCTCTTGTATCTTGCAGAACATTTTTGAAATCGAATGAAAAATGAAAAAGTCGAAATTTTGAAACCTAATATTATTAGCTGCCATTTTCACTAAAATATGAACAATTTTGCCCTGTCTAGAGTCAAACTCTGATTTGAACGAGATTTGCCGCATTGATTGATGAGGTCCTAGCATACAAAGATTTAAAATAATCCAAAATCAAATGCATGCATTCAAAATGGCGGTCCCCAAAGGTCAGAAGGCAAGCGCAATTCGTTATTTTAATAGCAACTGAAATAATGAATAATTTTCATGGAAACGTTTTAAATTACTTAACTTGGAAGTATTTATAAAGCAGACCATTTTTAGGATATTGTTAAAATATTTTTACAATACCCAAAAAATTATGAAATCGTGACTTGTCTGTCTGTCCGTCAATCCGTCCGTTTGTTCGTGCGTCACAGTAAGTTTTCTTGCAAACCACATGAGCTAGAATGAGGAAATTTTCTACGTAGGTCAGTGGTGCCTCTCGAAATTTGCAGTGCAAGAAAATATTTGAAAGTGTTGAAGGGGGGCCTCCCCATACAGGGGGGTGACTTAATTTTTTTTTATTTCTGTAGCCCTCTAGCAGCCTAGTTTCTCAACAGATTCCAATGAAATTAGAAATTATAAGTTACTAAAGCAAGTTAATTTAACCCGCAAAAAAATCATGCAAATTGGATGACAATTGAAAACGTCGAAAATTTACAGCTTGATATTCATTTTTGGATTAATAGCGCCCTTAAATAAAAGAAAAACTCAGAATTATTCCTTAAAGCACTATTTGTTTTTATTTTTCCCAAATATCGATATTTATCTCCGAAATATCGATATTTGGGAAAAATAAAAACAAATAGTGCTTTGAGGAATAATTCTGAATTTTTCTTTTACAGCTTAATATTTTTAGCAGCCGTTTTCAACAAAAAATCAAAATGGTGGCCCCTGATCGTTCAGAAAAGAATTGAAAATATTTATATTAATAGCAACGCAAGTGCTGTTTAAACTTTTATGGAAATCTTTTGAAATTATCTATTTGAGCTATTCAAACCGACAAGTTATCACCTTTGTGTGGTAACCACTGTGAAATGTATAAACAGCAAATGTGAGAAGGACAACACCTGTATTTATATGTTTATAACAATTTATTATCTACCGAATTCAATATATGATCCATAAATGTGCAACTTAATTGAATGAGCAAAATATTTGTGCCTCTATAAAGGGTCTCTAAATACAAACGTCGGCAGATTCTGTTCATGTCAATAAATACCCATATTGTGTTACGAATATTGCAGTAAAAAGTTTAGTAGTACGCAAGCCAAATTCTTTTCCGAAATCTTACGCTACATACGAGAAATTTACCTTTCCGGTTGGTGTTGCCAACGGGGATTTCTTTAAGTTCTTGAGTAGATGTATCGTTTAACGAAGGTCCTGTTAGGAACCCAAAATCCAAAGCTACGATAGCCAAACTTTGAAATCTCCATTCCATTTGCTGAATAAGATTGTCTAGTACACAGTAAAGCCGAACCTTAAATTTTTGATGAGGAGTCATTATAGCCGGTTCATGCTTGGCCTTTTCGTCGTACATTATGGTTCTTTTCTGGTTCTATCAACAACTCATTTGCAATTTTTTGCGGTAATATTACGCGGTTCTTTCTGATTATTTCTGAAACCGTTGAAAAAATCAACAAGCCCGTGCAAATTTTTTGATGCAACCTCAATGGAAACGGTTTTCTCCTGTAGAATGCGATTAACTTTATCTATACTCCTAAGAAGATGATCCTATACGACCAATAAATAGATAACTTCGAAATTATCATCATTTTTAAAATAGTTTTTGCTGAGGATACAGCGTCAGCTGTATACTCGTATGTCGTGTTTTCATCAGTACCACCTGCAATGGTATTTAATTTTTTCATTACCTGCGGTAGTTGAGTAAGCAATGCGTGAAGTGAGTTATATTTTGACGACCATCTCGCATCAGAATGGCCCTTCAGAGTCCATTTCAAATTTGATAAAGCTTGCCAACGTTCAATTGATCCGCAAAAATATTTTAAAACATTTTGCACTGTCCCGAAAATAGAGTTAATTCTGGAGTTACAGACGACGCATGTACTCCAACTAAATTGAGTGAGTGAGCACTAAATGGTGAAAATCTGGCATGCTGATTCAGTTGCAAGATTTGCGCTTGAACTCCTTGATATTTATCCACTATATTAGCCCCATTGTCATATGATTATCCCCTGCAGTCTGATAATATCAGACCATCTTGGCTTAGTTTGTTTACGATTTTGCCAGTAAGTCCACCGACGGTTTTTTAATCAGTTTTTATAAAAGCTAAAGAACGTTCTTCAACTGTACACTTTCCATTATTTGTATCTACACAGCGTACAATTTCGGACATTTATTCTTCGTGGCTGAAATCTGGGGTACAATCAAATGAGATACTGTAAAATTTTGCTTTCAGAATTTTTTCCATAATTTTATTTTTGACTTCTGACCTTAGTGCTGAAATTATTTCATTTTGTATATTTGGTGAGAAGTACGAAAGGCTTCCTTTGATAATAGAGGACACGTGTTGATTCATTTGTGGATTGTGTTTGGCCAGGAGCTCCACAATACTCAAAAACATACCAGATTTACGATGTCCAATTTGTTCGACCCCTCTTCGCAGTGCCAGATTGTTTTTGGCATAAAACATTACAACGTCTATGAATACCTTTAGAATGTATCTCCACTTTTCTTTTTCTGCAGATATTCCACATTGTAATTCTCTGTCTAAGGTTTTACCTTTCATTAATCGCATTTCCATTATTTTCCATGTTACATTTGATTTACGTTGTTCTACAGTGTTTTCGTGTTCTTTTATTCTTGGATTCAAATGTTTCCAATCATGAAAACCTTTTGCGAGAATTGTTTCTTTCGTACTGAATAAAAATTATGGAAAACAAAAATTGATTTAGTATTATCACTGTAAATGAGCCACTATCTCTCTATTTTTTCATTATTTAACAAGGTCTTCTGAAACCAATTAGCTGAAAAAGTTCTACCATCATCAGTCATTGAAAGTCTTAAATCGCAGTCGTTTCCCTGCTCTGGTCCACGTTCAATGACACAACAGCTAACTTTGCCATCCATTTTGGGCCATGACCTGGAGTCATTATAATTCATGCAAACAGGATTTCCAAAGTCAGCAATTTCCGAATCCAAAGTATTTAGTGTCGTTACATCACCTGAAAAAAAGCGATTGATTGCAAAGCACAATCTGCGCTAAATGTTTGCCAGTCAATCTTATCAACAGGCTAGATTTTATTAAATCAACAAAAATTACTAGTTAAGCGCGACGAGCTATTCGCCACTTGTAGGGAGTTGAAGGTACACTCTATATGCATAATTTATCAATTCAAACAATTCAAACTATTCAATAACACTAATACGAAATAAAAAATTAATTGATGAAAAAAACAAACTACATTTGATTAAAACAAGTAAAATATCTGTAGGCAGAGTAAAGAGAGTGTCGAACCTGCGCCCATTGGTTGTCATAAATGAGACCATTAAAACAGCTAGGTACCTTTTCCCACTGGCACTGCGTGGTTCCCGTTATAATCGAACCCCACACACTTCTTGTTTGGATTAACTATGAGCACCGTGAATGTGATTTGATACAACACGACAGTATAAAATAAGACCTTTTTTGAAGCACCTGTCTAAACTAATACTAACTATCAGCAACAATAAAATATATCAACGCATAGCGTGATTGTCATTTTCATCTGAAGCTGTTTCATTATCAGTGTTATCCTTTTTAGGGTTTTGTAAAATAATTTTACAAAACCCTTCTAAAATCGCGTCCTGTCTGTCCGTCCGTCCGTCCGTCCGTCCGTCCGTCCGTCCGTCCGTGTGTCACAGCAGTTTTTCTCGGAAACTACTTAAGCTAGAAGCATCAAATTTTGTATGTGGGTGTAAACTGGTGCTCTCTTCAAAGTTCAATTACAAAAAAATTTTATAAGGTATTTAAAGGGGGTCTCCCCATATCGGGGAGTGACCCCCCAAAAAAAAAATTCATTGAAGGTAGCCGATATGGGTATCAAATGAAAGGTCTTGACGAGAACTTTTCAAAACAGGTCTTAATTTGGCAAAATTCGCTTCGAGGGGTGCACAGGGAGGGGAAATACACGAAAAATTTGTGTCCCCCCCCCCCCCCTCGCGATTGGACACCTGTGATCCGAAAAATCTGAAAAAATCAGGAATGTAGGCCTTGGTGAGTACAACAGCAACAAATACGTTAGAAGTCGCAATTCACTCAACTTTGTTAGTAATAGTATGATTTATCGATTTTATGTTTTCTTGAATAAAATCTTAAAGGTACCCTTAAATTCAGTACACAGATGACTATTCATAAGATTGATTTACCCTGCAGGTTTCATAAAGATTGAATAATATTTAGCGAAGTTATAGCGGTTTGAATTTTCCTATATTACTATGGAACAATATGCGCTGCATGTATTACTATGGCAACATGTGGCTATGGAACAATATGCGCTTTTTACCGACTCAGCCACTACAGTTTTGCTAGGATTTGCATGAAAATTTCAGGAATGATAGGTGTCATGTATATCTTTGAGAATCAGTTCAGCTAGTGGTATCAGTAATCGTAAAACAAAATGGTGGCTGTTTTAAATGCGAAGATTGAATAATTTTGAGTTATTTTTTCCCAACTTCAACGTTCAAGGTCCATGCTTTGAACACTTGATTCAATTTAATGAATGACTGAAGATGAGTACCTACAATTATTACTCATAAGTGAAACAAGTCAAGAAGGCGGGAGAGAGCTCCTAGTAAAAGGGCTTTGTAACAACTCTAGGATTCAAAAAAATGGCCATGAACGATGATAACAGTACAGGAGAGTGTCCCCTGAAAAAAAAAAATTCATCAAACGTAGCCGATATGAGTATGAAATGAAAGTTTTCATGGGAGCTTTTCAAAACAGTTCTTAAACTGTCAGTTTCTGCTTCAGTGGGGCACAGGGGGGGGAAATACATGAAAAATGTGGTTTACTCCGTCACGAATGTACATCTGAAATAATTATCAAGGGAGATATTTATGAGTATAACAATAACAAAAACCTTAAAAGTCTAAATTCGTTCAACTTTGCTAATAATAGTATGATCTTCGAATTTCATATTTTCTCCAATAAAATCGTCTTTGACATGTTTCTTGATGTGATTCGATCTGGTGACTGCATTTTGAAAATTGAATACAAAGCCCTTCTGACATGAGCGTAGGTCTGTTTACCCAACTTTTTTCGTCTTTATCAAGTAGTTCATCAATATTTTCTGTAGAAGTTGTGCTACTTTTGGACAGCGATGCAATTGTCATGTCACATTGTTCTGAGCTCGGCTATATCAACTTGCTTAATGTGTAGGCTAATTTTTTGTGTTCTACTTTGCGTGTACTTCTGATCTTTCAAAATTGGGATCCAGACAGCTTTTTCGGTGGTGGCATTCTAAATAGACAATCACAATAACTAAAATACCTTGACTAGAATTGTAATACTTAAGAATGACGTTTAATGTTCACTTCACAAATAACTTGATAATAAAGTATTCAACTGAAATATAGCCTATCTTTATTGCACTGTATAACAATACGTATTTACTGCCTTCTCCACTGATTGATGAATGATGGCTCGAGCTTTTTCACGGAAAAACAGAGTCACTGTAAACAACAATGCCGAGGCGGGTTTTCTTACTTAGAGCGACGTGTTTGTTCGATAAGAATGATTGTCATTCTTTATTCAAAGATGCCAGGTGCATGCAACGTTTATGATGGCATTCATGTTATGCTCCGTTTAGGTACTGGCCGAATGTTTTCTGTTTTCTGAAAGTGATTATTTAAGTTTGTCCTCATGACTTTCCAGCGGCATTACACTTAATGATCATTTCTAACGTTAAACGATGCAATATGTTTTTTTTTTGTTTTCCTTAAAAAATCAACAATTTGTTGCACATAGAGTTTTTCAGGATTCGACAAAAATAGTTTGTGTAAGTTAAGGGCACGTTTATAACCTGCATGTTTATTTTAGCTGCCCTTCTACGCAGTCTCGGGTTGTGGAAATGCGCCCCAAAAGTTTGTTCCCCTGGCGGCTGCCTACCTGGCCACCCCGTAGCTACGACACTGTTCCCCATATAGGAGAGTGGCCTCTGAAAAATTTCATCACAGGTTGCTGATATTGGTATCAAATTAAAGGTCTTGATGAGAACTTTCCAAAGCAGGTCTTAAACTAACATTTTTTACATCAAACGGTGCACAGAGAGGGGAAATTTATGAAAAATTTGAGTCTCCTTCCTCCCCTCGTGATTGGACACCTGTGATTGAAAAAATCTAAAAAAAATTATGGTGGTAGGTGTTTATGAGTACAACGACAACAGATAGCTTATAAGTCTAAACTTTTTCAATAATTGTATGATTTTCGAACTTCACATTTCCCCAAGTCGTATAGGAGACGTTGACGAGTCAACATCTCCAGCTGATTAAGTTTTGAATTTTTGTTTGATTTGCAAGTGCGTACAAATTCGGAAGTTGAAAATTGATAGCGGTTAGAAGAGAGAGAAAGATAGGTAGAGGAGAGGGAGACAGCTAGAGAAGAAGAAGATAGAAAGAGAAGGAAGTAGAAAATAGAAGGGGATAGAAGATAGCGATTCGAACGAGACAGAAGATAAAAAGAAAAAAACATAAGGGACTCTGGGTGAGTCCTATTGTATTCTTTTGCTAACCTGGGTCAGTTTCAGTAATTTTTTTCCAAATTTTGAATTTATTGTATATTGAATTGATAGTTTTTTTGCGGTCAGGATGTCGACGTATGGCGGCAGGGCTGCTGGACGTGACGAAATAGAAAATGATGAGCAAATTGCTTCCTTGGTTGCACAACCCGACCATATTACGTTAAAATTAGTGTTTGTAACGCTATTAGAAACGCAAGAAACAGTTGCGAAAACGAACGTCGAACTAGGCGACCAGTGAAACAAAAACGAATTGCAAGGTGCAAAAAATGCAGAACTAAGTAATTGTTGCAAAATAAGGCTAAGATTAACGGTAAATTTCAGAAAGATAGCCCTAAGATGAAAAAATGATAGGTGAAGACGTCCTTAGCTCCAAAGTCTTGTTCCTCTTCTGAAGATCCGGAAAGCAATATGGAAATTGACTGTTTGAGTAGCAGTAAAGATAAAGAGGATGAGATTTTCCCTGCCCTTTGTAGTGAATTAGTGGTGTAGATATAATGCCCACAAAGGACTGCAGTGATGGTCTGCTGCCTCGGCAAGAGAGGATAATGGGGTTCGCCGAGATTGGCCTTGTCTGAGGATGCGTGAATGCGCTGGCAGGCTAGCGTTGCGGGGTCATGGGGCGGGTTCTTTTTCCCAGCATAAGGACCCACTACAAAATAAATTTCGCATCCACGAATTGAGGAGCTGTAATGTGGATTGACTGGCATTAAGGCGGAGGTAACCTACTAAGGGTGGAAATTGCTCAAAGCCAGTAACAACCTGAGCCAGGAGAAAGCAGACGGACCTGAGTGGACTTCATCTTTGCTGATGATACTTATGTCCCCCAAATAAAAGTGGGGTGGAAGCAGTGCTATCACGTACCCCCCAGCCGGATCAAGATCCAAATGTAAGCGTGGTCATATATTTTCCATTTAAGTGAGAAACTCATACAAACATAATTTGCATGAATTTTCCTTTAAATGAAAAATATAAACGTAGCAAATTTATGTCAAAGTATTATGTGAGGGAATCACATACCAAAAACTATTGAGGAGTCTGTTTGTTTTTGATTGGTATTTCTTCATTGTTGAACTTGCTGTGGAAATTACTTATTGATAAAATTTAACGGCCATGATTTGCTAAAATATAAATTTTTCATTTCACAAGGTGACCTCCCCCTTTCCCGCCCTTATCCCTTCGTGCTAGTTTTTATGTGTAGGGTGGCTGAGCACGAGCAGAGGGTGTCCAAGGAGACCCACGACATGACTGAATGCTCAGTATGCCATCCCGGGTTACGCTCCCGACTGCTGAAATTTAATGTCTGCAACTGTGGTGACTTCCGCAGTTGTAAAAACCATTCGATTGCTTTCGCGTTTAAGTCTCCCCCAACGAGCACGTTACCGTCTGTGTTTCAAACAGTGCCCTCCAAAACATTCAGTTTGGCTTGGAAAGATGATATCAATTCAATCGGCGTTAGGTGCACACTAAAACAGGTTGTCCCTGAGCACCGACCCTACACGAAACCATCCCCCCCATCTGCAGCTCTTCGCCTGGAAATCACTATTCCGAACTCGGACGGTGACAGTATCAGTTTCATTAGGATACCATGATACCGAACTTTTATTATGGTGTTGCTGACTCAGCAGTACAAAGTCTGCTTTTATATCCCTCACAAACAGCTCAATCAGATTTTGGGCGGTTGAAATATGGTGTAGGTTTAGCTGCACAATGTGGTTCATCCAAGTTCTGATTTTTCCTTGGCTAAGACTTCCTGGAAAACCCAGCATTTTGCTAATCCCAAGACATGCCTAAGATCCAGTCTTGGATCAGCATCCTTGCAAAGAATACAGTATACCTTTTTTGTGCACTCTTTTCTTTTATGTTCCATTTCACCGCATTTGTAACACAGGGAACTCTTATCGGGTCCTTTGCATTCTTTTGCAGCGTGACCATAGCCAAGGCGTTTGAAGCATTGAAGAAGCGCTGGTCTTTGCTATATCCTCTAAAGAACCCACCTTATTCTTACTTTACCCTTCTTCAGAAATTGTTCGGAGTCCTTTTCCGCCAAGACAATGACGGCTAGGCGTTGTCCCCTATAGTTTTCTGGTGTCAACCTTGCTTTGAACCTGCTCACGCCAGGAAACTCCCTTGCAATGGCCTCTTCTACCTTTTTTTTGTGGTAGAGAGGTGAAGGCATTTATGCAGTGTGCGACTCCCATGGAGGATACCTTTGGACTACCCACTAAACACCTCCCCTGTCAATCTGAGAACCTAGCCTGGAACCGTTTGACACATTACTTCGGGCCAGGTCTCGTTTTGTTACGCCGTGGGGCGCCTTCAAGCTGGGGAGTCCCTTTCCTAGCGGGAGGGAAGAGGGGAAGAGGAATTGCCAGAAGAGTGATCCCCCAGCCCCAGTGCCTCCGGCTGCTGTGAGTCCCTTTTATATTTTAGGACTGCCCGAGCATAATGTGCCACCTGGTTCCATTTGTCAACCGATTCGAGCATCACCGCAACTATATTATCCAGGGTGAGCTCTCCCGTCTCCCTGTAGAGTTCCCTTTGCAGCCTGGCCCATTTGGTACACGCAAAAAATGTGTGACAGGCATTGTCCTCCTCTCCTGGGCAAAACCGACAATCGGGAGACCGTGACTTGCCGATCTTGTGCAGGTAAGACTGAAAACACCCGTGCCCGCTCAAAAGCTGGGTCAGATAGAAGTCAGTCTCACCATGTTTTCGATTTAGCCACGGTCTCACATCCGGGATGAGGCGCGCAGTCCACCTTCCTTTCGTGCAATTCCTCCAAGACTGCTGCCAATCGTTGAGCGAGCGTTGTCTTTCCTCGCGGACAACCATCTCCCTCGCATCCTCGTTTCGGCGCAGGTAAATAGCGCGGCGCTCTCTAGCAAGGAGGGCGACAGGTATCACGCCTGCAATCACTCTCACCGCCGAGTCGGAGACTGTTGGATACGAAGATGCAATTCTCAGTGCTCCTCTTCTCTGTACCTGAGCCAATCGTTTTCGGTATACCTCCTTGCTGAGAGCGTCGCCCCATACCTCTGCTCCGTACATTAGCACTGACCCTACAGCACTCATCAAGAGGCGTCTTCTTGATTTGCTCAGAGAAACTCATCTTCGAGTCGATCAGTAGCCCCAGGTACTTCACCGCTGGCTTCGATTCGATCTGTATATCTCCAATACTGATCATCCTTACTCTAGGGATTCTCTTTTTTGTCAAGATGACCACTTCGGTTTTCTCCAGTGCTAAACTGAGCCTGCGAGCAGTCATCCAGTCGCTCACTCGGCGCATTGGCATACTTAGCCTAAGTTGCGCTTGTTCAACGGTGCCTCCGGTGACCAGAGCCGCAACATCATCCGCATAGCCGACCAAGCGCGACTCATCTGGCATCTCAAGTCTCAGTAGCCCGTCGTAAGACACGTTCCACAGTTCCGGACCAAGGATAGATCCCTGGGCAACACCCGATGTAATTTCCATCCTTCGTTGGCCCTGAGTCGTGTCGTAGAGCAGGCTTCGGTCCTTTAGGTAGTTCCTCAAAAGCCGCATTAGATATTCTGGAACTTGAAAAGAGTTTTCCAGCGTGTCCAGAATATCCACCCATCTAGCGGAGTTGAAGGCATTCCTGACGTCGAGTGTCACCAACAGGACGATCCGTCGCTTGGTGCGACTATATGCCTCTGCCTTTTGGACCGCGTTCACCACCTCTGCAATCGCATCAATGGTAGAACGTCCTACTCTAAAGCCGTACTGCCGAGGAGATAGGTCCCCAGCAGCACGAATCGCGTCAGTGAGTCTTCCCTTGATGAGTTTCTCTAGCACTTTCCCAGCCGTGTCTAGCATGCATAACGGGCGGTATGCAGACGGCGATTCGGGATTTCCCTTCCCCTTGCTGACCAGCACGAGCCTCGCCACCTTCCGTCGTACCGGGAAAACCCCGTCCCGTAGGCAAGCGTTGAATGTGCTGAGCAGCAAGTCAGGACAATGGTGATAGACGAGCTGCAAAACCTCAGCTGGAACACCATCTGGACCTGGAGCCTTCCTCGCTTTCAGGGAGAGGACTGCCTCCTCCAGTTCCAGCTGTGTGAAGAGTGGGCACTCGACTGCTGTTTCACCATGGACAGCGTCAACACGGACGGCATGGGCGGGGAAGAGTCTCCGCACTATCGCGTCCATCTTTTCCGCGTCATGTATGCAAGGCTTCCGTAGGGCACCAAGTTTCCCCATGACCAGCTTGTAGCCAAGGCCCCACGGATCCCTATTTACATCGTCCACGAGGTCTTGCCAGCATCGGGCCTTGCTCTTGTTAATAAGCCTGCGAAGATATTTCCTGCCGGACCTGTATGCTGCTAGCCAAGTGTCTGCCTCCTCCCGTGTTCTTGCCCGCTGGGCCTCTCGCCGAAGTTTATGACACTCGCTTCTTTGTTCGGCGATCTCGTTTGACCACCAGTATACTGGAGGCTTACCATGTCGGGGTCTCCGACGGGGCATGGAAGACTCTTCTACCTTGGCCAGATCTGTGACGCAGTCAATGTGTCTTATTTCGATCGTTACCATCAGCTCGAGCGAAGCTATGGTTGCGCTTTTGTCAAGCACTTTTTTCACTGCTTCGCAGAATGCTTCCCTATTGTCGGCCGAATTCAAATTCGACCAATATGTGGCCTGACTGCGTTGGCCGTACTGCTTTAATGGGCAGTGCTGGTGTCTATGGGTCGTACGCTTCCCCTGATATCCCGCAGCACCTCTGCGTAGGTGTTACGAGCCCGCTGCCCGGATCTTTATCGTGGCTTCTTTGCCTCCTATTTTGCATCAGGTCTTTTTTCTTGTTAGACGTCCGTGCGAAATTTATTTTCTGACTCTTTTTGAAAGAGTTTCATTGCGGCTTTCTTTGCTCCTGTCAGCACTATCTGGAACCCCTGATCTGGCGTTCCACATCCGTTAAGTGCCTCTTCCTTCCTTCTTTTATCCCGATCTCCTTCGATTGGGCGAGCACTATTCTTCTATTGGTGTTTGGTGGTGGAGTCATCTGCACGTGCCCTTTAGACTTGATCCTCAGCGCTTCTGTAGCCTTCTGCCCTTCTGATCTCCTTCAGCTTTTAACCATCTCCTCCGATAATGTCTTATTTAGTCTAGGAGCTCAATCTTTACTGCTTTGTTGATTGCATTCTCCTTCTCCGCAAGGGCATTAGATTTCTCAACCTACTTGTACTGCCCTCGATCTGGTATCCCAAAAAGCCAGTCAAAATAGCGCTTCCAGCGCTGACACTTTTCGATTGTACTTCCCATCTGTAGATGTAAGCAGTACAGCTAAGCGATTGATGCAGGTTCTTCAGACACTACTTGTCTGCCATTTGTCATATCATAATATCGGTGGCGGCAGAAAACTATAATGGACCGTTTCGCTTCATGAACTGATCAACCTTCTGTTCAAGTTTCGTGGCACTTTGCCTGAATATAACTTTTTATGTGGTTTCTACGTATATCAAAGTAAGTAAGTAACTTCTTTTCGTTATAGAAGATCTTCTGGCACTTTCTGGCAAGAAAATCGGCAGGTATCATGCCTGTGATAATCAGTACCACCAAATCAGAGACTGCTGGATATGTGGACGCAGTCCTCAGGCTCCTCTTTCAAGAAAGCTTAAGTAAATTATCAATAATTTGAGCTTTATGACCTTTCAAATTTATAAGAATAGAACTACCCATGAGTATTTCATTACCAATTATTATAATCGTTATCTCACATGCTTCCGAATCAACTACTTCACAAATGTCCTTCTCACATTTGCCTGCTTGACTTAAGTTAATTATTAATTGCCCCTATTAATTCTCGCTCTAATAGCTAATCAATTCATTAAACATTCCCTCGCATTACTAATCCCCTAAAATCGGCCAATGTCAAAAGTCCTGCTTCACCGGATGATGAAAATGTTAAACGACCAAAAAAGTGTGTGGAAAAATGGCCGAGCCATTTGTTCGAACATTAAGTTCAGGAGGAAAGATTGTGAAAAGAACTTTGTCACGCAATTTGGCATTCCTTTGTTGTACTGCCAACAGTGTGATGTACCCTGTACGGACATCTAAAATTAATCGATCTGCTTGATTACCGAAAGTCCGTTCTTCGTATAAGATAAGGTCAGAATGCGTGACTCCACTCGAGTCCTGTTCCTGTTGGCAAGTTAGTTCTAGTGTGGGGGCAATTAGGGGACATGACGTTGGAATTTCGACTGTATTGCTGCCAATTTGATACTTTATTTCGGCAATTAGATGAGGTCGGAAATGTAACGTGGTTGCGGAATGGAGTATGCGTCACTATATTTTGTCCTTGACCAGAATGCAGACATTTTGGTTTGAAGTAATGGTGGGGTTGTTGATATTTGAATATTTAAATTACATTTGGGTGAAGGCTTTTACGTTTGTTTTCTTTGCGAGAAATGTTCAAGGTAATTGAATGAATTTAGGAAGGAAAATGTGTTATTTAATACCGTCTTCTATGTATTAATACTGGAAAACTTTTTTTGAGGCATAGGATATAGATAAAATATTTTTACTATCCCAGCGCGGATAAATAATTTGCAGAAAGTATTCTTCAATTTTTAATTTAATATCGATACTCTTCACACAACATTATCATTATATCAAACAGGATTTGATTACTCCTCATCTGACAGAGTTACTACAACTAACGAAGGAACACTTAGCTCAACGGTATTTCATAAAGGACATAATTTCACTTATCAAATTATTGTCAATAAAATCTAACAAAATTTATCCACCGTACTTGTCTAGGACAGAGTCAAAATAGATCGCATAAACACAATTCAAGGACATTATATAAAGAATACCACACGAAGCGCAAAAAACCTTGGATCCAGTGTTGGAACAGCGTCTATACAGTCACCGGCAACTGATATCAAATTGATGAGGTTAAAGTATTTTCATAGCGCGGAGAGGATACTTTTAGTGATGTGTTCGACGACACGCTTCCAGCATACAAAAGTGTCATATTCAAGATAAAATGGTTCTGGGAAGAAATAGCAATATTTTTCATGTGCCATTCAATGTACTGTATAGGGAACTATTTAATCATGTGAATCTGAAAAAAGGATAAGCGATCGTTCAACCATATTGGGTATTTGATGGAAAATTGAATGGAGTTTATTCCGTTAAGCGTAACATTTGGCTTCCACATAAAAACATTTTCACACTGTTGAAATGACCCATTACAAATTATTGCTAACTGTGTTTCTTGATATTCTTGAGGAAAAAACTTAAGTTCTATTCTTTTCATAAGTAGTCTTCCTTGCTTACATATAGGACTCCGAATTCTTGTGGACAAAACATTTTCTCTCACAGAAATCGTATCAGTTTCATTCCTTGAAAAAGAAATGATTCCGTAATTAATACTGAATCCTTCTTTGATTCACTCCTATTCTTGCAAACTCATTACAATAGAGAAATGTAGATTTCAAGGGTTTTCACTTCTGCACAATAACCAACAGATATAAATAACGAGTTTCGTTTCATTGGTGGTAAGTGGATTGGTAAATTGTATTCGCTGTAATCCCGTGAGCCCATACATTTAATGTTCACCCACGCAGGAAAGTTTATTTCAGGCAATAAAAGATTAATGTTGCAACTCGGTTGGGCTTTCTTCTTGTTTCGTGCGAGCATAATATTCGCTGGTACGTACTGGCTCGTTTATTTTGGCAAGGGTGAACTCACAAGGAAGTAATTTACGTCTTTTACCACTTGAGGTTGAAAGTATCCGTAAGCAGTTTGTTTTATTTTTGATAAGAAAAGTTTAATGGTGGTGCGCCAATTAATTAAATGGATTAGCGGTATATGTACAATAGTTGGAAAAGTTCTGAGACATCTGCGGTACGAACATGTTGACGGAATAAGCGAAAAAGCTATAAACAGGGCATAAAGTCATTTAATTATTTTAATATTAAAGTAACACCGAATAAAATAACCATTAAAAGTGTTTTCTTTTATAGTCAATATAAATGTAATATTGGATATTCTAAAAAGTACTGAGCCTTTTTGGTCACCAGATGGTGTTCATTGTTATATATCGGGCAATACTAATCAGATTGAGTCAAACTGACATGCGTTTGAAAAGTGGCATTTCAGTCTACAATTTTCATATGGACAGTTTTGTATTTTGTCATTCATGTCAAAACTTGTATTAATTTAAAAATGAGTGAAATTTCTGAAAAAATTCCTTATATTTTTCAATATCACTACGATCAAGGTGAAAATGCATCGCAGGCTCGTGAAAAAATTTGTGTTGTCTACGGTCAAGATACTTTATCAAAAGCCACAGCCAAGAGATGGTTCGTTCGCTTTCATTCTGGAAATTTTGATGTCAAAGATGCATCTCGTTCAGGTCAACCAGTCACTGAAAAAGTCTATGAAATCTTACAAAAAATTGAAGAAGATGGACACATAAGCAGCCATGACATTGCTAAGGAACATAATATCTATCATCAAATAGTTTTGAAACATTTGCGTAAGCCTGGATACACAAAGAAGCTCGACGTTTGTGTGCCGCACGAATTAACACCAAAAAATTTGATCGACTGAATTTACATTTGTGAAATGCTAATAAAACGCAACGAAATCGAGCCATTTTTGAAGCAAACTATTACGTGCGATGAAAAATGAAGATCATGGTCAAAATAAGGTGAATCATCATCACAAATGACATCAAAGCCAGGATTGACAGCAAATAAGGTTATGCTGCATGTATGGTCGGATTAGAAAGAATTTTTTATCATGAGGTACTAGAACCTGGCCAAAAACGCAATTTGGCTCTATATTGTCAGCAATTAACCAGATTGCAATAATAAATTCAAAAAAAAACGGGCCAGAATTGATCAATAGGACGGGCGTTGTCTTCCATCATGACGATGCCAGACCACACACATCTTTGATGACCCGGCAAAAATTGACAGAGCTTAGCTAGGAGGCTTTGATGTATCCACCGTATAGTCTAGACCTTGCACCATCAGATTTCCATTTGTTTCGGTCACTGCAAAACTTCCTTAATGAAAAGAAATTCACTTCAACATGGGACTGTGGAAATCACTTGGCCAAGTTTTTCGCCGATAAACCACAGAAGTTCAACACAGATGGAATAATGGCTCTACATAAAAAATAGCAAAACGTCACAGATAATAATGGACAATATGTACTTAAATAAAACCCATTTTAAATAAAAGAAATATTCAATCGAAAAATGACAAAAAAGGCTTTGCACTTGAGGTTGGTGCAGTTTGGTACTTGCGTTTAGTACTTGCATTTCCCCTGTGTTTACCGGTGCCCCAATGATGAAGCATTAAGTGCCAAGAAACACGGATAACTGTATTTAAACCAACAGCTCTGGCACGAAACCCAGACGTTAGAGGGTAAAGGCGAGCCTTCCGCGTATGACAACAGAGTCGAAGTAATAACCATGCCTCCGAACTAAAAGCTTGGTGACAGAAGAACACCTGCAGAAAAAACCTGTTATAAGTGTGCAGAATCAGGACAGCGAGCTCTTAAAACACTCAGTACGGCCGCATATGAGCAAATGCTTGTCTACTAGAATTACGGTGCTATGGGGTGGACTCGAATTTGTAGCCTGAAGACCTCCTGCTACTAATTCGCGAGTACTCACATAAACAAGTGAAAGTAGCAGGAGAGTGCTCCTATTAGAAGGGTATTATAAAATGATTCGAAAATCGAACAACGTCTTCTGAATAACAAAACTTGACTCATACATACACTTGCCAGAAAAATATCCATAAAACACTAAAAAAAAGCAACATATTAGGAAACTTATGCTTAAGAAAGCTGCTACATTTAAATATTTAAGCAACAAAATTTATTCATTAATAAAACTATCTTTTTTATAAATTTTTCCGGTGGTATTCCTCTAAAATCTAGATTTTACAAAATAAAAACAAATAAGCCTCACTTAAACGAACCAGAAAAAGTATCCGTACATGAAAATATTAATTTGAAATATTCAAATATTTTATTACATATCAGGGCTTAATAGCTCGTCGGATAACCTTTTCTCTTAAGGACCTCCTTTGGCGAATTGGTAATTTGGCCGCACTCATCGACGATGACGATTTTCAGCATTTCCTTCGAGGTTATGCTGTACTGACGGATCCTGCGCTCCAACAAGTCCCACAAATGCTCAATGGTATTAAGGTCTTGGGATTGGGGTGGTGTACACAGTTTATGTTTTGTGTTGTAGAGCAACCAAAGCTTCACATTGTGTGCTGTGTGCTTGGGATCATTATCTTGCTGGAACCAGAAATCGTTACGAAGCCTCAACTGCTGAACGCTTTGCTTCAAATTTGCCTTCAAAATATTAAGGAAACGTATTGGTCCACAGTTGATTCTATAAACAAAAGTTAGCCAACTCCTCCTGCCGCCGTTCACTCCTAAACCATCACACTACCTCCACCATGTTTCACAGTTGGTACGAGGATTTTTCCGCTCTTCCACCACACTAACTTTCTTCCTTTAATGCCAAATATGCAAAATTTGCTTTCGTCAGAGAGTAGAACCTGTCCCCAAGACTCTGGTGGCTTGTTTATATATTTTTTTGCGAAGCCATCTCTCTTTAGTATTTTCCGTATGATATCTTCATGGAAAACATTGTCAAAGAGTCTTTTATATTTGTAACATTTTGGGAAGCAGTTACTCGAGAATTCTTTTTAACTACCTGGAAAATGTTTTTTTTTTTCAGTCAGTACGGAGGGTCGACCACGATGAAGCTTCGACATAATCGAACCAGTTCTATTAAATGTTTTCACCACATACTGGATAGAGGAGTAAGTTCTGCCCACTATTTGACCAACTTCGCGGTAAGTTTTCCCTTCACTCTAAAGTTTAAGTTTTAGCATAATTTTCTTCTCCTCAGCACTGATTTCGCTAATTTTTGGCGTCATCAAGTATTCTTGTGCACGAAAAGTTTAAAAAAAACGGCATTTGCTTTTAAATCTACCACAACGTAAAGCACAACTATTATCGGACCTAAAAACATTAATATGCATCTGCATATATCATCGCGTAATACAGGGAATCTTTCAGTTTGTTCTGTAAGGATACTTTTTCTGGTCTATTGTGTTGTCATAAATTGATTTTGCTTGAGTTTCATGTCTTTTTAAATAGTAATTATTATGAAATATACTAGGAATCATGCAAAAGTGTAGATTTTATAATATTATAAAAGAAAGCATTCGAGTTAAGTGGACACATCCTTTTTAATACAACGATAACTTTGTTATCTTGCATGTACGGATACTTTTTCTGGCAAGTGTATATTCTATGAATTGAACTCAGAAAACTGATAAATTTTTATTATATATTTTGATTTGCTGCCCTTTTGTTTTCAGTGTGCTGACCTCAATGTTTTTTTTTTGTGGTATGGAGATGAATGCCATTTATGCATAGAGTATGGGACTCCCATGCTCGCAAAAAGTTGACTGGACTACCCGCTAAACACCTCCCCTGTCAACCTGAGAAACCAGCCTGGAACTGTTCGACACATTACTTCGGGCCAGGTCTCGTTTTGTCACGCCGTGAGGCACCTTCAAGCTGGAGGGTTCCTTTTCTAGCAGGAGGGGAGATGGGAAGAGGATGTGCCAGAAAAGCGCTCTCCCAGCCCCAGCGCCCCCGGCTGCTGTGAGGCCCTTCTATCTTTTAGGACTGCCCGAAGGTAATGTGAAACCTGGTTCCATTTTTCAACCGATTCGAGCATCACCGCAACTATATTATCCGGGGTGAGCTCTCCCGTCTCCCTGTAGAGTTCCCTTCGCAGCCTGGCCCATTTTATGCACGCAAAAAATGTGTGGCAGGCATTGTCCTCCTCTCCTGGGCAAAACCGACAATCGGGGGAGCGTGACTTACCAATCTTGTGCGGACAAGACTGAAAACATCCATGCCCGCTCAAAAGCTGGGTTACATAGAAGTAAATCTCACCATATCTTTGATTTAGCCATGGTCTCACATACGGAATGAGGCGCACAGTCCACTTTACCTTCGTGCAATTCACCCAAGACTGCTGCCAATCATTGAGCGAGCGCTGTCTCTCCTCGCGGATAACCATCTTCCTCGCATCCTCGTTTCGGCGCAGGTAAATAGCGCAGTGCTCTCTAGCAAGGAGGGCGACAGGCATCACGCCTGCAATAACTCTCACCCCCGATTCAGAGACTGTTGGATACGAAGATGCAATTCTCAGTGCTCTTCTTCTCTGCACCTGTGCCAAACGTTTTCGGTATACCTCCTTGCTGAGAGCGTCGCCCCATACCTCTACTCCATACGGTAGCACTGACCTTACAGCACTCATCAAGAGGCGTCTTCTTGATGGGCTGGGTCCCCCTACGTTGGCCATAAGTCGACTCAGAGCCGATATTCCCGAAGCAGCTTTCTCAGCCGTTGCCCTGATTTACTCAGAGACACTCATCTTTGAGTCGATCAGTAGCCCCATGTACTTCACCGCTGGCTTTGATTCGATTTATATGTCTCCAATACTGATCATCCTTACTCTAGGGATTTTCTTTTTTTGTCAAGATGACCACTTCGGTTTTCTCCAGTACTAAACTGAGCCCGCGAGCAGTCATCCAGTCCCTCACTCGGCACATTAGCATACCTAGCCTAAGTTGCCTAAGAGCCGCAACATCATCCGCATATCCGAGCAAACGCGCCTCATCTGGCATCTCAAGTCTCCGTAGCCCGTCGTAAGACACATTCCACTGGTCCGGGCGAAGGATAGATCCCTGGGCAACACCCGATGTAATTTCCACCCTTCGTTGGCCCTGTGTCGTGTTGTAGAGCAGGCTTTGGTCCTTTAGGTAGTTCCTCAAAAGCCGCATTAGATATTCTGGAACTTGAAAAGAGTTTTCCAGCGTATTCAGAATATCCACCCATCTAGCGGAGTTGAAGGCGTTCCTGACGTCGAGTGTCACCAACAGGACGATCCGTCGCTTGGTGCGACTATATGCCTCTGCCATTTGGACCGCGTTCACCACCTCTGCAATCGTATCAATGGTAGAACGTCCTGCTCTAAAGCTATACTGCCGAGGAGATAAGTCCCCAGCAGCACGAATCGCGTCAATGAGACTTCCCTTGATGAGTTTCTGTAGCACTTTCCCAGCCGTGACTAGCATGCATAACGGGTGGTATGCAGACGGCGATTCGGGATTTCCCTTCCCCTTGCTGATCAGTACGAGCCTCGCCACCTTCCATCCTCATTGTTTGAGTAGTCATGTCAAGTCAAGTCAAAAGCGTTTTATTCAATACTAATAATTTTAAAAGAATATAAAGCAAATTCCAAACAATAATAATACAAAAACTTAATGGTCCAAATGGCTCTCGGAATTTACACATTATCAGCTAAACACACATTAGTTGAGACTATTACATATTTTATGATTCGATTGAAAAAAGGGGAAAAAACCAACTAACACTGTTCAAAAATTTTTTTTGTAATTTTAACACAACAGTCAACTTTAATCCTACACCTTACCTGTAATAACTTAGTTCTAATAAAATTCAATCAAAAACTTTGTCTTATACAAAAAAAAGCTACCACAATATTCCTAACCTAAGCGTTTACCTTATCTCTAAACTAAATATAATAAACAGATCATATACCTAACGTTTCCCTTAATTTTCAACACAAACAAACAACCACACCAAATGTAACAACAATGAGCTGAGACTCCAAAACTCAGTAACGAAAAACACAAAAACTGAAAATAAACACGAATGATTTGGACATTGTCATTCATCCATCAATAACTAGATTGCTCCGTCTTAGCTCGACCAACCTCAACGAATCTAGCAAATGAATATTTCCATTGGAATTGTTGGTCTCGTGAACTCAAATTCAGAGGATATTCTTTTCTTATCGTCGTTCCGTCTATATATGTGATATAACATATGATTGAAACGCCGTCAGAATCAAAAACATATTGATTCGTGTCCAAATACATGAAAGCTTCTGGGGGAACGAAGCCAGTAGCGAGACAAGTCGCAATATACCCGTCTGTAGTGTGGAACCGCTGTGAAATCCAAGGGTTTCCACCCACAGTTATAGGTCTTGCAATATGACTCCGAAGAAGTCTTAATATGAAAATATCGACTCTTGTCACTTCAGAAGTTTGATAAATTTTTCTATTCGATATATAATGCTTCCAATCTATCTCAAGCTTTCTGCACAAACCAGTACACGCACGAAGACATTTCACTTCGAAAGCTCTTAATCTTTCTATAGCACTAGCACTCTGGTTTTTGATCGATGTATCTAGAATGAAAGAGTCTTCGCAGGGCCATGACTACGTTTTGTGCCTTACCGAGCCTCATTTTGACATGTTCAGTATAGTACAGATACTGATCGAGATAAACACCGAGGTATCGAATACAGGATTTATGGGAAACCCGTTCTGAACTACCCTCACTAGCCATGATGTGGAAATTCTTCCAATTACGTTTCAGGTCTTGACTGACCCCTACAGCGTTGTCCGAAACAAAATTGTTTCGCACTTTTGCGTATTGATTTTCATTCGCCAATCCTCGGTGCACAGTTGCACATCATGGAACGTTTTTTCAAGATTACTCTGAACTATTGTAGCTTTTGGGTCTGCCAAATAGATGATCAGATTGTTGGCAAATAGTAGGGATGATCGCGTTGGTAAGACGTTACAATCAAAGCCGTTCGATAGCTTGCAAATTAATATTGAGAAAATCAGAGACGCAGTAACTGTTCCCTGATGCAGAGCATTAAAGACATTGAAGTTGCGCATTGTTGTCAGACCTCCATCAGTTACAACAAATGATTTCCCATATGACATATTGCCCGGCATGGCGACAAGGTGTCTGGGAAACCTGTCCTGAAGGGGTCTAAAAACTAGTCCATCGAACCACACCGTATCGATGGCTTTCTCCATATCAATGGGACACGCTCAAACACATTCTCTGTTGTTTAGTTTCCAACATATGTCCAAGGTTACTTTTGTTATCGCATGTATGGTCGAATACCTGGCACGGAAACTAAATCAGTAATCCGTCATCAACTCATATTTCTCACTGTAGACGTTTAATGCGTTTTTAAGTATCACTTCAAACACCTTGCTGATGTTAGGCAGCAAGCTGCTTGGGCGATAGCTTTTAGGACTCCAAGATTATTTTCCTTTCTTCAAGATCAGTAATACCTAAGCCATTTTCCACTCATTTGGGAAATATGAATTGCTCAACATGTTGTTGAACAATATGCAATAATTTCTAAAAGCAACCTCAGGCAAATGTCGTATAACTATTTTGGAATACCGTCAGTTCCACATGATTTCCTGTTGTTTATCCTGCCAAATATGAAACACAAGTCTTCATAGCTGACAAAATAATCTATAAGATTCAAGCTCAGTATGAGGTTAGATGTTAATGTTTCATTGAAATGAAGAATTGATTGGCCATTCAGGCTTGATTTGAAGTCGAAACTTTTGCTCCAATGACCTCTGAAAAGGTTAGGTAGATAAACCAATTCAAAATGAGTTCCAATCGGGGGAAGTTTCTGTAATCCATCACATATAATCCAGTTTCTATTTCTATCCGGTAGATTTATCTCATCACTGACGACTTCAAGATTTGATACCTTCATTCGGGACTTCTTACGAAATGAGTTATTCACTTTCGCAAAAACGCCATCTGGGTCTTGTGGGCGAGCACCCCTCCCATTGATTGCTGACCTGACTCCTGAAGCATGAACGGATTAAACTCCGGACATTCTTCAGGTATAATTTCAACAAACCCAACGAGGGATGGATGCAGTCCAAAATTTGTCGATAAATATTGTTGACGCGTGTGAGAAGAAGGCTGTTCAATCTTTTCAACCGTGCAATGGTTGGTTTTTCATATCTTTCCATATTGTTTCGATGTTTAATCTTAGGGACTACTTTCTCAATCGTCTCCGATGTCAGCTTCTCTAACTTCGACAAATAGAGATCTATTTCATCGTTAGTTCGATTTCTGTCATTAGAAACCATTAAGCAAGAGTTGCTATCATCAGGAGAAGAACATTGCTTATGGTACTCTTGATTAAACTTCTTTTGAAACTTTTTCCAATCCGTTTTTTGAAATGCAACCGATGATTTTCATGTTGAACTGGAATGAGGAAGAAATCATCCCTTTGATGATTGATTTCCATTACGATTGCATTTTGGTCGCTATCGTAGGGAAGCACCTGCAGTTTCCGTTGAGGACTATTAAAGTTGAATTCGAGTCTTGTGTCAGCAATGCAGAAGTCCACATATGATTTTGCCCTAGTGTATATTGGGAGCTCCGAGCCATATAGATTGCACCTGTATTCAATACACCTCACGGATTATTGGTGGTGCTCAGCCTGACCTGAACGCTAGGTTACCAGCAGGAATATAATAACTATGCAGCGTATTCAGTTCGAGTATTTCAAACAAGGAATTGAGCTCCTCCTTGGACTTGAGAACATTTCGATCAGTTGCATAGGCAGAGATAACGAAGAAGTTATTCCCACCTGGCAGTGAAATTTCGATAACGGACACTTCAAGAGATTCAAAGCTTTGGAATTTGACTTTTTCAATATTTTGGAAACAATAGAGTCTTCTCACCAATATTCCGGTGCCACCTCCCCATCACCTATCCTTTCTTACGAATTCAAAATCTTTAAATGTCATGGAGTGCCATCGGACTCACACAGCGAGAAGCAAGATGTCAGGCTTTTTCTTGGCAGGGAGAGAGACAGTCACGTCGATGCAGCCTCACAATGGAGGTCACGTTGTTCGAGATAAGACGAAGCCTTTCTATGGGAATATGACTGGATGACAATTTGTTGTGAGGTATTTGAAAGGCCTAAACGCTGAAAAATAAAGTTGATTTAAGAATCCTGTTTATCGATAAAGAATTTAATTGCTGATAAATTTTAAGAAGCAGCTCATCATTGCCACTTACATTATTTATTTTATTTACATTTTCTGCTGGTCCTCTAGCAGCAAGTGCAAGTGACACCCCGGGCAAGACGAAGTTGGTAGGTATCACATTACAGTGTACTTAGCTTTGTTTTGGAATAAATTTTACCTTTGCATCTTGATTTCGGGGCACCCTCAATATGATGCTGGGTGACCAAAGACACGGCAATTCACACAATATAATTTGGCTCCGCCTGAGCCGATTTGCACTCGCCGGGCGCATAGACATCTTTGCATTTTACACATATGTATTTCATGGCGCAATTGGAGGCCAAACGACTGGATAACATCACTTTTCTGGAGGCGTTCCCACCTCACCACGTGAAAGTTCAAGTACATTACTTTTTATAGGGCACTTGAAGTGCTTTTGCTGAAAATCTTGACTAAGTAATAAGGCAAATTTTTACGCTCGACAATCGATCTCCTTGTTTCAAAGTCTTTAACTGTGATAAATTCAATTTCTGCTGCAACTTCTTGAAGCACCTGAAAGATCGACTGTGTCCTCTCCACTGTTTAGACCCTTCAATAAAAAGGCCTGGTTTTTTCGCCTTTTGGGGTGTATGTAAAATGCAGAACATCTCCAGAGTTCAATGCACTTTTCGCAGCCTGGAAATCAACCAATGACTTAGTTCTAATTGCTAGTTTATCTGCATTGACACTCTTGATCTCAAAATCGTTTAATTTATTTTCGGCTGCCAAAAGCCGAACCATATCTTTGCCTATTTGCCCAAACACATTGATTGTTGGGACTTTTTCTTTCTTTTGATTAACCTTGACAGATGGGCCAGCAGACAAAACTTTTGGTTATTCTCCCTATTTTTAATTTTTAAATACTTGATAAATCCACTATCAGGTTTCGTAATACAATGTTCAGAATTTTTGTTACCTTTACGCTCTTCAATACTCATGGAATCGTCTAGTCCAGCTAGCGCTGCATAATAGTTCGACGTTTGCTCCGCCCGCGCTGAGGACATCCTTTTGATCGGGTTCTTGTTGCGGTTTCTTAGATTTCTTGTCTTCGGTCGATTGTGACTTTACCTCTTTTTTCTTCTTGCTGGTTTCTTTTACTTTGTTGAACGTCAATTTTCCAACTAGCTCTTCTAGTGATTGGATCTGAAGTTTGAGCTCGTCGTTTTCTCTCTCAACCTTCTCAGCTTTCTCGTTAGCTTTGATTACCTGCTCGATCTCGATGACTGATAAAATTTTCGGTTTTTCATCGTTTTTATCCAATCTTCGTTTTAGTTTTTGTCGCCCGTCATCGTTGGCGATGGACACAATCGTTCTGGTTGATGGGGGAAGCCATTGGGCTCCTCTCTCTCGTTGATTTTGCAGCGAGACTAGAGGGAATGTTCTAAACCGGGACTTCCCTTGAAGGTATTTCCGCTTTTTGATCCTTCTTCAGGAAAGAAATTTCAGGTATTCGATAAATGTTCGAATAATTCGACGGTGATGGTTTTCAATTGAAAAATTAGTTTCAACTGACTTTTGTGAAAATTAATTAATTTTTAAAATTGACAGGAGCGACTAGATACTTGTCTACACGCAACGAGTGCTAGACGTAAAATCTTCTACAATGCATTATAATGCAACCATTGATCCCAACACTGATGAAGAACGCAAGCCCGAAATTGTCATATGTTATAACCGCACCAAGTGTGGTGTGGAAATTGTTGACATTACAATCTTTTTGAATCTAATGAACATTGCCGTGATCAATGCGTTGGTAATCAACCAAATGAACGTAGATCCGGAAACAATTGTAAGGCGTACCATCTTACAAGAATTGTCCTTCAATTTGATAAAACCACTTTTGATTCGGCGGACAACTGAAGAAACGCTTCCTCGACACCTGAAATCTAGAATCGAAATCCTCATAGATATACCTCAAGAAACACAGCACGATATCACACCGAAGATGGCACAGGTTAGTCGATACGCATTTAAATAAGTTTATCATTCCTTCTATAATTTCATTCCTACATTGACAGAAAAATAACTGACAGCAATTTAAAAATGACCTACCATATTAGGCCACGCGTGCAGTCGTGAAAAAAATAGGGGCGCGTGTACTCCAGTGTAAATATGATCATAACTCATTAGAATAGGTTATGCTCGTTACCCAAATATAACTAATCGAAATGATAGTACCATATCCAAAAGTGTCTTAAATTCGTTAATTGATACTTCAAATACCTTTAAAGAGAGGTTTTGATAGAGAGTTGACTTTCTCGTTTAAGTGCGTATCAAAATCAATAAGAAAGGCATCTTACACCTTTCAACAAATCCAATAATAAAGGTCGTCTACTCAGTATCCAGTTCAATTCAATCCAAAAATAAAGCAGCTATGAATATTGAGGTAGACTTTTATGGTTCCTATGGAGCTATACGGTGAAGAAAAATAGAGATCCTGAATTTCACAAACATCGCACAACTGTCGTCCTGCAGAAGCAATGAAATTAACTTAACCAGCCAATCTAGTTCTATAACAAGCCTTTCATCCCATTCAAAGGCATTTCATCGCATCCGTTGGGGAGTCCCTTGATGAGAAAACACAACAAATCGAATACTTTTCTAAATGGAGGTCTATGGAGTATCGCAACGGCTCTGAGCGCCTTTTAAAGAACTAAATTAAGGAAAATAATTGAAATGGCTAACAGGCTGATGATAATTCGTTGTGGGTGTTGCCAAATTGGAAACAGGAAAATTAAATTTTTCTGAGAAATTTTCTCGACCGATTAGGAAGATTAATTTGTGATGGGAGCTACGCTATTGTGAGTCCCGGTGAAATTTAAATAATTTTAAACGACCACCAATTATAAGCTGGTCATATTTTAAATGGTTACTAAATCCACGGCTGGTATCCCTAGTTTGACTGCTTCTTAATTTTCTGGGTATAGCAGAAGTGAGTCATTCACAGCCTCAGCGAACAAACCGTAGAAACTAAAGTTGGGATGTTTGCAAAATCTGCTAGGATACAAATTGATATTTAGGGCTGACA
Source organism: Odontomyia ornata (assembly GCA_963969285.1). Classification (NCBI taxonomy): domain Eukaryota; kingdom Metazoa; phylum Arthropoda; class Insecta; order Diptera; family Stratiomyidae; genus Odontomyia; species Odontomyia ornata. Next base: position 355,660,223 of record OZ017739.1, on the reverse strand, counting down.
GGATTACGTAACACCACCCAGACGGGAAATGTTTGAAAATAATCTACTTAAGATGCTGACAGGGTAGAGGGATATTTACCGAAATGCTCCCACAAAGAAAATCAAAATTGAGCAATTCGTTTCTATTACGATTTGCAACGTGATTGTTGTTCCTCGTAGAGGTTCCTTTCATTCGTTTTGGCTCCTTGAAATCTATAAATAGTTCTGAACTAATCCACTCCAGAATTACGTTTTAGTAGGATTCTACTCTTGTCCACATCAAATCATTACGTATTGAATGAATGCCTTGGGGTAACGATGTAATGATTAGAAAAAATCTACATCAGCGAAATTTTCCAGAAACCCGAACTAGGTTGAAGAAATTATTTTCCGAGAAGAATAAAACAATACGATCCCCTTATGGCTCATTTTTGGAAATATTTGGGATTGTTCGTTGGTTTCGTGCATTTTTCTATGAATTATTTATTTATTGAGAGATGCTACTGGTGTTATTCGAGAATAGGATTCCTGGGATTCATCTCATTTGAAATTTATCACTTTGGACTTCGTTCCTAAGGAAATGGCATCAGAGGAGCCTGCCAGTCATTCAATCAATTGACCACAAAGGTATTTTTCAGTGTGTCGATAATTTGTGTTGGGGAAAAAGGAAATAAAGTTCGTGATAAAAATGAACGACATTTTGAATAGAAAAGGCTACTATGGGTTTAAACATATCCTGATTGTCTCTTCATGTTCGCTATACACTTCAAGGTCAACCAACACTTGTACTATTCAGAAGGGAATAAATTGAAAAAGTTAATAATTAGTTTTAATTTATGAAAGGAAAACATTTTATAGTTCTTATTAAAGCAAAACAACAGAAACCAATGATTTAATGCCATATTAAGTATGTTTATGCTTAACAAAAAAGTAACTGCAAAGAACTTTACAAACAGGTTTTTGATAATGACTGCTAATACTCACTTGGCCAGCAGCGCGAATTTTAATTTAGGTTAAATTTTAATTTCGTTAATTCAGTTAATCAATGCGGCTTCAACTTAATTTTGTAAATTTGCAAATTCAGTTCAAACATCGGCAAATTTCGATGGACAATTAATTTTGTCACCTTATGTGACTCTAAAACTTTTAGAAGCCACTCTATGCTAAGTTGAAATTTCTCAGCTGACGCGCACGAGTCAGCAAAATACTGTTCAAGCATTTTATCATCATACATTGTAAATTGGATTCAGATCATTTTGCTGATGCGCAAGAGTCGGCAAAATGAATTCGGATCTTATCTTGTCTATCAGATGTCATGCAATGTGAATCTCCACGTTCTTTCCCGTATCAGACACGAGCGTCAGCGGTTTCCATGCGAGAGACGCTTATGAACGCTAAAGAGTCAGAGTTTTCTTGCATGGGAACTGCTGACGCTTGTCAGAAGATAAACGCTAATGTATTCAGTTTTAATGAAACTCAAAGATTATCTGGCGCATAAAATGTATTCAATTAGAGAGTCAGGACTTAACGTTTGAGAGGAACGGAAGTGCTTCGAAATTCCGGGCGTAAAATGGTCGAATCGGAGCGCGTGTTCCAGGAGTTAAGGACATTGGCCAGAGCCGTAGAAAATGTAATATCGAATTACAAAATAGGATTCGCCCAGCCGCAAACAAGGCATCGGTTATTATGAAGAGTGGCTTCAGCGTGTAGAAACCGCCTGGGAAAAATCTAAGCACAAGGGCACCGAAGTTCGATCCTTGCCCGAGATTACATCGGAACACGAATATTACACAAGCGAAGTTTACGAAACGACCAGGATCAATGACGTCACCTTCCAGAAACACTTCCTCGAAAGAATGAGTGCTCTAAAGGGCACAACATTGCCAATGTCACAGCCACCCTTATCTTCACACGGCAGCGACGACAGGCCTTCAGCCACGCTAGTCTCGGAGCAGGAAAATGCCGTTTTTACAAGCAAGTTACGATGCTATTGGGCCTTGGCGAATTTGCTGAGAACGATGGCTCGCCTAGAACCACAAGAGAGCACAAGGAGGTGTAAGGCTAGAGCGGAGGTGGTGCAGCCGGGCTGGCAGCAGTAGGATGAACTTCATCAGCAATTTGATGAATCCTGTGAGGACTCTGCGGCACAAGCCTCAGTTTGGAGGAGCATATCCGGTTGGAGGAGGACGCGCAGGATTGCATTGTTCACTTGCAAATGAAATTCGACGCCAATACCGAAATGCCACCTTAGCCTGTTCCACGCGCTACGAGACCAGGCTTGTTGCTCCTGAAAATTGCCTTGCCCACCTTCAATGGAGATGACCTGCACTGGTGACAGTTCCGGGATTCGTTTATGCAAATGGTGCATAATCAGCCGAGTTTTAATAATCGACGACTCTTGGTGTCAGCCTTCATCGACAAATTGATGGGGCAGCCATCTCAGGCCAGTGAAAAATCCGGCAGTAGTAGCAACAAAGTCGCTGCATGACACCACACAAAGGTGTCACAGAGGCCTGGAAAACCTGCAAATATCCACAATGGATTGTGATCCATTGCTACTACACGTTTTGCTACAAAAGTTGGATTCGACAACGCATGCCCTCTATCAGCAATCTTTGGCTAACCCACGTGAGCTGCCACCTTTGAAGGGTTTACTGGATTTCCTACAAGTGTGATTCCGGGCACTCGAAACGCTCGGCGGTACAACTAAGGACCATGACTGCAACCACAAGAAGACTACCAAGGCTGCCGCCCATCCCGTCCGTGTTGACGCTGTCCATGGTGAAACAGCAGTCGAGTGCCCACTCTTCACACAGCTGGAACTGGAGGAGGCAGTCCTCTCATTGAAAGCGAGGAAGACTCCAGGTCCAGATGGTGTTCCTGGTGAGGTGTTGCGGCTCGTCTATCACCATTGTCCTGACTTGCTGCTCAGCACATTCAACGCTTGCCTACGGGACGGGGTTTTCCCGGTACGTTGGAAGGTGGCGAGGCTCGTGCTGATCAGCAAGGGGAAGGGAAACCCCGAATCGCCGTCTGCATACCACCCGTTATGCATGCTAGACATGGCTGGGGAAGTGCTAGAGAAACTCATCAAGGGAAGACTCACTGTAGCGTTTCGTTTTGCTGGGGACCTATCTCCTCGGCAGTACGACTTTAGAGCAGGACGTTCTACCATTGATGCGATTGCAGAGGTGGTGGACGCGGTCCAAAAGGCAGAGCCATTTAGTAGCACCAAGGGACGGATCGTCCTGTTGGTGACACTCGACGTCAGAAATGCCTCCTTCAACTCCGCTAGACGGGTGGATATTCTTGATACGCTGGAAAACTCTTTCAAGTTCCAGAATATCTAATGCGGCTTTTGAGGAACTACCTAAAGGACTGAAGCCTGCTCTACGACACGACACAGAGCCAACGAAGGATGGGAATTACATCGGGTGTTGCCCAGGGATCTCTCCTTGGTTCGAACCTGTGGAACGTGTCTTACGACGGGTTACTGAGACGTGAAATGCCCGATAAGTCGCGCTTGGTCGGCTATGCGGATGATGTTGCGGATCTGTTCGCTGGACGCACCGTTGAACAAGCGCAAATTAGGCTAGATATGCTAATGTGCCGAGTGAGGGACTGGATGACTGCTCGCGGGCTCAGTTTAGCACTGGAGAAAACCGAAGTGATCATCTTGACAAAACAGAGAATCCCTAAAGTAAGGATGATCAGTATTGGAGACATACAAATCGAATCGAAGCCAGCGGTGAAGTGCCTGGGGCTACTGATCGACTCGAAGATGAGTTTGTCTGAGCAAATCAGGGGAACGACAGAGAAGGCTTCTTCGGGAATATCGGCTCTGAGTCGACTTATGCCCAACGTAGAAGACCCAGCCCATCAAGAAGACACCTCTTGATGAGTACTGTAGGGTCAGTGCTACTGTACGGAGCAGAGGTATGGGGCGACGCTCTCAGCAAGGAGGTATACCGAAAACGTTTGGCACAGGTACAGAGAAGAGGAGCACTGAGAATTGCATCTTCGTATCCGACAGTCTCTGAATCGGTGGCGAGAGTTGTTGCAGGCGTGATACCTGTCGCCCTCCCTGCTAGAGAGCGCCGCGCTATTTACCTGCGCCGAAACGAGGATGCGAGGGAGATGGTTGTCCGTGAGGAGAGACAGCGCTCGCTCAACGATTGGCAGCAGTCTTGAGTTTGTTGCACGAAGGGAAGGTGGACTGCGTGCCTCATCCCGGATGTGAGACCGGGGCTAAATTGAAGGCATGGTGAGACTGACTTCTATCTGACCCAGCTTTTGAGCGGGCATGGATGTTTTCAGTCTTACCCGCACAAGATCGGTAAGCCACGGTCCCCCGATTGTCGGTTTTGCCCAGGAGAGGAGGACAATGCCTGTCATACATTTTTTGCTTATACAAAATGGGTCAGGCTGCGAAGGGAACTCTACAGGGAGACGAGAGAGCTCACTCCGGATAATATAGTTGCGGTGATGCTCGAATCGGTTGACAAATGGAACCAGGTGGCACATTATGCTCGGGCAGTCCTAAAAGATAAAAGGGACTCACAGCAGCCGGAGGCGCTGGGGCTGGGAGATCGCTTTTGTGGGATCTCCTCTTCCTCTCTCCCCTCCCGCTAGGAAAGGGATTCCCCAGCTTGAAGGCGCCTCACGGCGTAACAAAACGAGACCTGGCCCGAAATAATGTGTCAAACGGTTCCAAGCTGGGTTCTCAGGTTGACAGGGGAGGTGTTTTTTTGTGGTAGGGAGGTGAATGCCATCTATGCACAGAGTGTGGGACTCCCAACGCCGTGGCAGCGTTGCGATGCCCAAGGTGCTTGCTGGAGCACCCACTGTACTACTGCTCGGAGTTTCTCCAGGTCAACGCTGCAAAGAGGCTGAGTTTTGTACTTTCAACGAGGCTGTGTATAAATTGCTTGCGAGAAGGTCATCAAGCTGCAAGGAATGCGCCAAGAAACATAATACCCTGTTGCATATGACGGGAGACAGAAATTCCAAGCAGACCGGATGTTCAACCGCCACCTGCGCCACCTGCCCTCACTCTGACAACTCTCATGCAACCCGAATCCAGGAAAAATGTTCAGCTGAGCACAGCGGGGGTTAGGGTGGTTGCCAGCAATGGGAGGGTAACCAGCTGCCGAGCAGTGTTGGACCCTGGCTCGCAAATCAACTTAGTAACCGAGTGAATTATCAAGAAACTGGGTCTAACGTCTTCACCACAACTTGCGCTGATTGAGAGGGTGGGCAGAAGCATCGAGAAGGTGCATCGTAAGTTTGATTTTGGCCTAAAATCCAGAGTATTTGGATATGCCACGCAGTTGGAGGCCTACGTCCTGAATCAAATTATATCTCCTCAACTTTCTCAGAATCTCGACACATCGGAATGGCATATTCCTAGAAATATAAAGCTGGCGGATCCTGAATTCCACCGAATGGAGCAAATCGACATGCTGCTGAGTGCGAAGCATTTCTAGGAAGTCCTTGCCGTCGGGCAAATCAAGTTGGGCTCTGTACTCCCTGTGCTCCAGAACACGCTCCTAGGTTGGATTGTTGCCGGAAGGGTAGCTACACCTCAAACGTTTCCAGTAAAATGTGGAGTTTTAACCGAAGACACTCAGCTGACTCAGGCTATCAAGCGATTCTGGAAGGTTGAGGAGGCACCGGATCCACAGCACAGTTTCACAGCGACTGAAAGAGCCTGTGAAGTACAATTCACCCAGACGACTGAACATGAGTCCAATGGCCGGTTCTTCGTACGGCTTCCTTTCAAGGAAGATTCCGAAAGGCTGGGCGACTCGCAGGACATTGCCATGTGAAGATTCATGGCAATCGAGCGCAGACTGGAGAAGAATCCCGATCTAAGACGGCAGTATTTCGAGTTTATGGACGAGTGCGAACGACTGTGACATATGGAGCAGATCACATGGTCAGCGAGTAAGGAAGCACATTATTTTCCGCCACGCCACTGCGTCCTGAAGCCAAGCAGTAGCACCACTAAATTGAGAGTGGTTTTCGACGCGTCCAATAAAACATCTACGAAAGTTTCCCTGAATGACAATCTACATACCGGAACCACAATTCAGGATGATCTATTTGCAATTCAGACCCGTTTCCGTCTGCCACGCTTCATTTTCACGACCGACATCACCAAGATGTGTCAGCAAGTAGCGCTTCAGTATGACGATTGCAGATTTCAAGTGGTGGTTTGGGGAACAAGCCTAGCCCAGCCTTTGCGATATTATCAACTCAAGACCGTCACGTCAAATTCATGGAACGGACGATCGCATCAGACATCCTCCAAACGTTCGAACCATTGGGCATCCTAGCCCCAGTTATCGTAACCACCAAATTGTTCCTGCAGGCGTTATGACGATTGAAGTTGGACTGGGATGCGGCCTTGCCTCTCGATATATATACACAGTGGGCCCATTTTCACGGTGAGCTACCATCATTGCAAAGGGTTCATTTTTCTCGGCACCTTATTGCCTGCGAGAAACCAGTCCAGCTGCAGCTACATACTTTCTGCCACGCCTCGGAGAAGGTGTCGCTCAACATCCCCGAGCAGTCAAGTCAACGTTCGGCTGCTCGGTGCCAAATCCAGGGTGGCCCCATCAAGGTGTTGGCAGTGCCGCTTTTGGAGTTGTGTGCCGCCAAGGTGGGAGCAGATTCAACGAATCGTGTCAAGAGGGTGCTCAGTCTGCCGGATGTTTTTCACGTCCTCGGGTCCCATTCAGAGGTCGCATTGCCGTGGGTTAACTCAATCGCTTCATCCTACAGCACTTTCGTGGCCAACCGTGTTTCGACCATTCAATCGTTGTCGAGACCAGTGGCGACATGTGGCATCCCACGACAATCCTACGAGCTAAAAGACTCTAAGCTCTGGTCACGGGAACCATCTTTCTTGACCAGGCAGGGTACCGAAGCCTGTGAAGTCGAGCAAAAGCAAATCAGGGTTGCGATCATAACAACAGCTAGTGCAAGCAACCATTTTGTGTACGAGGCTCAACACGGCAACTCATTTGGAAGGCTTCAATGGGTGGTCGGTTATATGCTGCCTTTTGTGGAGCGTTGCAGGACAAGCTCCCAGTCACCTCAAATGCGCAGCCGTGCAGTAACAAGTCACGAACTCTCCAGAGCAACCGAAGTGATCGTGAAATGTATTCAGTAACATGATTTTCATGAGGTCCTGCGTGACATCCATCTACAGAGGCAGGTCAACAAGAGCAGCACCTATCGAGTTTGACTCCTTTCCTGGATTTGGATGAAATCCTGCGTGTTGGCGGTAGCCTGGAGGCCTCACAACCCACCTTTGAGGCCAAGCACCCTATGTTGCCGCCGTTTGCGAGTCCACTTACAAGGTTACTGATAACGGATATTTATCGCAACAATTGCCATCGCGGAGCTCAGGCGCTGTTAGCCACCACAAGACAACGCTTCTGGCCTATCAAAGGGAAGCAGCTAGCACGGGCGATTGTTCGACAATGCATGCGATATATCAAGGCAAGGCCACAACTGTTCAATCAGATTATGGGGAATCTACCAGGTGCTTCACCCGTTCATCCGCTCGGGTGTCGACTTTTGCGGACTAGTGCTGATACACTACCGAGGCAGAGGTGTGCGGCCTCAGAAGGGATATATCGCTATATTCTGCTGCTTCGCTACCAAGGCCGTCCATCTGGAATTGGTGAGCGATCTCATCACCGAAGCTTTCATCGTTGCGCTGAAATGTTTCATTGGGGGACGAGGTCTCTGCAAGGACATCTATTGCGATAATGCGACCAATTTCGTAGGTGCGCAAAATCAGCTACATGATCTGTCTTCCTCATTTCACTCAGCCGAGGGTCAACACAAGGTGGCCGACTCTTGTAACACTCGGGGAATACAATTTCATTTCATTCCTCCTCGCGCCCCTCACATTGGTGGATTATGGGAGGCAGCCGTCAAATCAGCCAAGAATCTGCTTCGTCGAGGCGCTTTAGCAGCCACACTCACGTACGAGGAACTGCACACCCTGGTAGTCCAGGTGGAGGCCATCCCCAACTCCAAGCCTCTAGCTGCGATGTCCGACGACACGCTGCAGTCCGATGCAGGGACCACCCCAGCCGCATCGATTAACTGAATCAATGAAATTAAAATTTAACCTAAATTAAATTCGCGCTGCTGGCCGAGTGGGCATTAACATCCCCTCCCCCCCCCCTGAAACGTTCCGTTCAACACCTTCCAGTGTGTGTGGCAGTGAGACGTCTGGGCAGCGGAACTGGTTTCAGTCGTTGCGAATGTGGTTGGCAGCTTACATTTTTGGCCTTGCCCCACAGGAAGATGACAAAAGCGACGACTGAAGCTCAGATATCCCAGCGCAGAAAAGAAATTATTAATTGGTGAACGACAAAGTCGAAAACAAATTATAGAATTAGATTTATGACATAAGTTAAGTCAAGTCAAAAGCGCTTTATTTAATACTAATCGGTATAAAGAATTCGAAAGCATCGTATCACAGCCTCGAAGAAGTGTTATCGGTAGTGGCCAGGGAGGTTCACACCAACTTTTTCATGTGAAAATTTGCCGAAGAAACGACTGTGCTAGTCATGTATGTGGTAACTGAAAGCCATATAAAAAATAACATTTCGGTAGAAGATATACTGCAAACGTTGCATTTACCTCATTCAGGAAAATGCAACGAGAAGATTTCGGAAACGACTGATGTCTGATCGCAGACATAGCGTCAGCGGAAGTTATTTATTTAAACTTCTCGCGTACATGGCATCGCTCCCAGTCAAAATAACTATTTTACGTAAGCGACGTGTAACGCAAGTGAAAGAAAATAAAAGTCAAGTTATCATTGTTAAAAATTTACTTTATTGAGTTTACTGTGGAATAATTTTTTTTATGCTCGTCCACGTCCCGCTACGAAACTAGTCCAATCGGTAAACGCAATTACGAAAAAATCTGATATTCGAGGTTGAAAGTAATCGAAACAAATAAAAATAAAGGTATTGCTAAACTCTAGGCAAAATCTTAAAAGGATTTGCCTCTGACTTCAATCATAGCATTGTAAGTTTGCTAATAATTATTACCAACACGAAATTTCCAAATTGTGAAATAATATAATAATATGCTTTGAAGGATCAATCAAGCATAAAACGATACTTAAACCTTTGAGTGACGCTGCTCATATTCCCAAAACTAAAACAAAATAATGAGAACAAAACTAAAAATAATACAGGTGTTAAAAAAAAAACAATAAGTGACATTAAACAGAACAAAATCAAAACTAAATTCAAAAGAAGTGAAAAAGAATAAAAATAATAATGAGTGACTTGAGTGAATGAACAATAAGACAAAATTTCTGGCTTTCTGTGATCGACGAAAATTTCATGGAAGAACAAGTGCAACAATTGCAATTTGGGATTCAGACACAAGATAATCAAATTTTCTAAATGAGGGATGCTTTGAGACGACTACAACTGGAAAAAGAATCGGCAGACACAAAACTACGTGAAAACATATTGAAGGCAATCCGATACATGGCAAATTTTATTGGCACATCTCTCAGTATAACCGTCTGTAGAGTGGAATAGCTGTGAAATCTAGGGGCTTATACTCACAGTTACAGATCTTGCGATATGTTTCCGAAACAGTCTCAATATGAAGATATCGATTCTCTTCACTTTAGTAGTTTCATAAATTCTTTTATTCGATACAAAGTGCTTCCAATTTGTCTGTACAAACCAGTGCGAAACCCTTTAATCTTCCCATAGTACTAGCACTCCGGTTGTACCAAATCTGACATCCATATATGCAAACTGGTCCAACCAGGGTCTGTAACACATAACTTTGACCTTTTGATTAATGCATCTGGAATGAAAGAGTCCTCGAAGGGCCATTACTACTTTTTTTGCTTTACTGAGCATGATGTTGACATGTTCAGTATAGTACAGATACTGATCGAGATGAACACCAAGATATCGAACACAGGATTTATGTGGAACCCGTTCTGAACTACTCTCACCAGCCATAATGTGGAAATCCTCCGAATTACATTTCAGTTCTTGACTGTCCCCTGCAGCGTATTCCGAAAAAAAGTTGCTTGGCACTTCTCGCATCGATTTTCATTCGCCAATTGTCGGTGTAGAGCTGCACACCATTAAACATTTTTTGAAGATTGCTCTGAACTATTGTAGCTTTTTGGTCTACCGTATAGATGATCAGATTAGCAGCAAACGCTACCAATGATCGCATTGGCGAGGCGATAAAATCAAAGCCGTTCAATAGCTTGCGAATGAATATTGAGAAACGCAGAGGCGCAGTAACTGTTCCCTGCTGTAGATCATTCAAGACCTTGAATTTGCGCATTGTTGTCAGATTTACATCTGTTACAACTAATGATTTCCCGTATAACATATTGCACATCATGGCGACAAGGTGTCTGGGGAACCTGTCCTGAAGGAGTTTATAAATTAGTGCACCTAACCACACCGCATCAAAGGCTTTCTCCATATCAATGAGACACGCTTTCATTATTACATGTATGATCGAATGCCTGGCACGAAAACCAAATTTGCAGTTTGGTATCAACTCATATTTCTCAATGTGGTTGTTTAATGCTCTGTTCAGTATCACTTCAAACGCCTTGCTGATGTTTGGAAACAAGTCGATTGGGCGATAGCTTTTAGGGCACGAAGATTCTTTTCCTTTCTTCAAGATCGGAAATATCTTAACCTTTTCCACTCATTTGGGAAATATGAATTGCTCAACATGTTGTTGAACAATATGCAATAATTCCTAATAGCAACCTCAGCAAAAAGTCAGAGAACTATATTTGGAACACCGTCGATACAACATGATTTCTAGTTGTTTATCTTGCCAAACAGAAACACAAGTCTTCATAGCTGACAAAATGATCACTATGATTCAAGCTCGGTATGAGGTCAAATGGGAATGTTTCATTGAATTGATTTTGGGATTCGCCTTTCAGGCTTGATTTGAAGTCGGAAGTTTTTGCTTCAACGACCTCTAAAAGTATTTGATTCCTTTTCTAAGGGTTTGATAGATGAATCAATTCAAAATGAGTTCCAATCAGGGCAAGTTTCTGCAATCCATTACTTATAATCCTGTTTCCATTTCTATCCGGAGTCGTACTATCAATTTCGATACCAGATTTATCTCATCACCAGATACCAGATTTATCTCGTCACTTGTGACTTCAAGATTCGATACCTTCACTCGAGACTTCTTACGGAATATGCTATTCACTTTCGCGAAAACGCAATCTGAGTCCTGTGGGCTAATACCCCTCAATTTTTCCGCCCATTGATTGCTGACCTCACTCCGGACATTCTTCAGGTGTAATTTCAACAAAGCCAACAAGGGATAGTTGTAGTTCAAGAATCGTCGATAAATATTGTTGACGCGTGTGAGAAGAAGGCTTTTTAATCTTTTCAACCTTACAATGGTTGGTGTTTCATATCCTTCCATATTGTTTCGATGTTTAATTTTGGAAACTACTTTCTCAATAGTTTGCAACGTCAGCATCTCTAACTTCGATATTTCATCGCTAGTTAGATTCCTGTCATTAGAAACCATTGAGCAAGCGTTGCCATCATCAGGAGGAACACATTGCTTCTAGTACTCCCAATTAAACTTATTTTAAAACTTTCCCCAATCCGTTTTTTGAAATGCAACCAATGATTTTCATGTTGAACTGGAATGAGGATAGCATCATCCCTTTGATGATTGATTTCCATTACGCTTGCGTTATCGTCGCTATCGTAAGGAAGCACCTGCAGTTTCCGTTGAGGACTATTAAAGTTGAGTTCAAGTCTTGCATCAGCAATGCAGAGGTCCACATATGAATTCGCCCTAATGTACGCTGGGAACTCCGGCCCATATAGAATGCGCCTTATTCAATGTGGTTCTTTGTTATCAGGAATATACCTCTGGAATTATTGCTGGTGGTCAGTCTTAATGTATGCTTGGCGTTCAGTTCACCAGCAAGAATATAATAACTATGCCGCCTGTTCAATTCGAGTATTTCAAACAAGGAGTTGAGCTCCCCCTTGAACTTGAGAACATTTCGACCAGTTGCATAGGCAGAGATACCCAAGAGGTTATCCCCACCTGGCAGTGAGATTTTGATAACGGACACTTCAAGAGATTCAAAGTTTTTGAATTCGACTGTTTCAATATTCTGGAAACAATAGGGTCTTCTCGCCAATATCCCGGTCCGACCTCTCCCATCACCGTTTACTCTAGCGTTTCTTACGAATTCAAAATCCTTGAATATCATCGAGTGCCATGAACTGAGGTTGGTTTCAGTGAGAAGCATGATGTCAAGCTTTTGCTTGGCAATGAATTCAAAGAGAGTTGACGTTGGTCGATATGAGGCGAATCCTATCCATAGGAATGTGACTTGATGATAAGTTATTTTGGGGCCTAAACTATGAAACACAAAATTAATTTTTGTATCTTATTTATCGATTCCATCTGATAAAGAATTTTGCTATCGGTAAATTTTGAGAGGCAACTCATTATTTCCACTTACTTTATTAACATTATTTACAGCATTTTCTGCTGGTCCTCTATGCTCCAAACTTAAGGAAGTTCAGAGCTAAGACAATGAGGTGTAGTTGTGTTTGCTTTGGAACGGATTTTACTATCGCATCTTGATATCGGGAGCATCCTCGATATGATGCCGGATGACCAAAAACACCGCAGTTAACACAGTATAATGTCTCTTTCAGTTCTGTCTGAGTGAATTTGCACCCACCGGGAGCATGAACGTCTTTGCATTTGACGTACCGGTAATGCATGGTGCAGTTGGCAGCTAAATTTCTAAATCGTTGACGCCAATAACACTGGTTCACTACCCTTTTCTGGAGGCGTTCCTACCTCACTACTCGGAAGTTCAAGTACCTAATTTGTTGAAGGGAACTTGGACTGCTCTTATTTGAAACCTATACCAAGTAAAGTTATAAATTCTTCTTTTGTACCGTCGACCTTCTTATCACGAAGGTTTTAACGGAAATAGATTCAATTTCAGGTGCAGCTTCCTTGAGCACCTGAAGAAGATCGACGGTATCATCTCCGTAGTCCAAGCCCTTCAACAAAGATCTGACTTTTCTCACTTTTCGGGGTATAGGTGAAATGTGGAACCTCCCCAGAATTCAGTGCACTTGCAGCGAATTTGAAATCAACTAGTGATTTCGTTCTAATTTTTAATTTCTCGGCATTAACTCTTTTAATCTCGAAACTGGTTAATTTATTTTCTGCTGCCAATAGCCGAACCATATGTCTTCCGGTTTGACCAAACACGTTAATTGGGGGAACTTTTTCTGTACCTTTGGAAACTTTTTGAGAGGGACCAGCAGAACTGCAAGCTGGTTTCTTCTTCTTATTTTTTTTTTAAATACTGAATAAAATTATTAGAATTACCTTCAATACATTCTTCAACGTCCATTTGTTATTGTAGTCCGTCCAGCGCTGCATAATAGTTTTGGCTGTCATTAGCACCTCCAGATCTTAGGATTTCTTCTGGAATAGCTTTCTTTGCCTTATTTTGTTATTGATTTGCTTTACCGGTTCTGCATCTTGAGTTTTCATCCCTATCTCGAACATATCTTCGTGGGATTTTAGTCGTAGTCTTAATTCTTGATTTTCAAGTCGAGGTCGAATCACGTCTTGTTTTTTCAACTATTTGAGTTTAATGTCCGCCATCTGCGGAGCTTTCCTGGTTACTCGTATGTCTTTTTTTATTGACGATTCTCGCCAATTTTATATTGCTTGTCTCCCCGGGGACCTCAACGGTGGGAAGCCTTCGGACTCCTCCATACCAGCAGTCCTTAGTTGGTCTTTGGATTATTTGCTTTTCTTGATTTATCGAAATAAAATAATATTCGATATGATTCGGTGCGTCGATTTTGACGATAAAACCATTTTCCAATAAAAACCAAAATTTGCTTTGGATTGGCTTTTAAAAAAAATTAATTTAATTTTCTGCAAACTTGACAGGAGCGAATTAAAGACACGTCTATACGCAACGATGCCTAAACGTAGAATTTTTCCAACAGAAATTAGGAAATAGTAGACTTAATGAGGATATAGGCAATAATGCCTCAGGACCAATAAACTTTTATTGTATAAATAGGTCAGTCTAGGTTTAAGTTATTCCATTGTACTGAAAAAGACTGCAAGTGGTAGTTGAAATGCGTATATACGAAAAAAAAAATCTTAGTCGCGAAACGGAAGCATATTTAATTTATAATTTAACTAATTATAAAACAACTATAGAACGTTGGGGAACTTGGTTAAGTTTAGAAAAGTCTAGTGTTCAAAGAAATTTATCTATTTTTAGGGTTTTGTAAAATAATTTTACAAAATCGCGTCCTGTCTGTCCGTCTGTCCGTCTGTCTGTCCGTCCGTCCGTCCGTCCGTCCGTCCGTCCGTCCGTCCGTCCGTCCGTCCGTGTGTCACAGCAGTTTTTCTCGGAAACTACTTTAGCTAGAAACATCAAATTTTGTATGTAGGTGTAAAGTGGTGTTCTCTTCAAAGTTCAAATATAAAAAAAAATTTATAAGGTATTTAAGGAGGGTCTCCCCATATAGGGGAGTGACCCCCCGAAAAAAAATTTCATTGAAGGTGGCCGATATGGCTATCAGATGAAAGGTCTTGATGAGAACTTTTCAAAACAGGTCTTAGTTTGGCAAAGTTTGCTTCGAGGGGCGCACAGGGAGGGGAAATACACGAAAAATTTGTGACCCCCCCCCCCCCTCGCGATTGGACACCTGTGATCCGAAAAATCTGAAAAAAATCAAGAATGTAGGTCTTGATGAGTACAACAACAACAAATACGTCAGAAGTTGCAATCCACTCAACTTTGTTAGTAATAGTATGATTTATCGATTTTATGTTTTCTTGAATAAAATCTTAACGGTACCCTTAAATTCAATGAAACTCTGTGCACAGATGATTATTAATAAGATTGATCTATTCTGAAAGTTTCGTAAAGATTGAATCATATTTAGCGAAGTTATAGCGGTTTGAATTTTCCTGTATTACTATGGAACAATATGCGCTGCATTTATTACTATGGCAACATACCTGTATGGGTATGGAACAACATACGCTTTTTACCGACTCAGAGACCACAGTTTTGCTAGGATTTGCATGAAAATTTCAGGAATGATAGGTGTCATGAATATCTTTGAGAATCGGTTCAGCTAGTGGTATCAGTAATCGTAAAACAAAATAGTGGCTGTTTTAAATGCGAAGATTGAATAATTTTGAGTTATTTTTTCCCAACTTCAATGTTTAAGGTGCATGCTTTGATCACTTGATTCAATTTAATGAATGACTAAAGATGAGTACCTACAATTAATACTCATAAGCGAAACAAGGCCAGGAAGCGGGAGAGAGATCCTTGCAAAAGGGCTTTGTAACCATTCTAGGATTCGAAAAAATTGGCCATTAATCGATGATAACAGTACATGAAAGTGGCCCCTGAAAATAAAAATTCATCAAACGTAGCCGATATGAGTATGAAATGAAAGTTTACATGGGAGCATTTCAAAACAGTTCTTAAACTGTCAGTTGTTGCTTCAGTGGGGGCACAGGGGGGAAATACATGAAAAATGTGTTTCCTCCCTCGCGAATGAATATCTGAAATAATTATCAAGGCAGATATTTATCAGTATAACAATAACAAAAACCTTAGAAGTCGAAATCCGTTGCTCCAATAAAATCGTCTTTGACATGTTTCTTGATTTTATTCGATCTGGTGACTGCATTTTGTAAATTGAATACAAAACCCTTTTGACATGAGCGTAGGTCTGTTTACCCAACTTGTTTTTTTTCCTAAACATACTAAACACTTCTGTCATTACTAAATTTTCTTCTACGAGAAACTTTAGAAATATTAACTTTATGAGCCAGATCACAAGTAGTCAAATTTGATAACCAAGAAAGTGGCCTGGCAGCAATTATGAATTTAATCAGAAAAATCGTTTTAAAAGCATTAAATATTATAAAACATAATGCTTCTCTACCACTTTTATTAAAGAGTAATTCAATTTACCCTTGAGGTTTTTTTTAACAGTTTAGCCTTGTTTCCTAAGGTAGGATTGCTTAGCCTTGTTTCCTAATGTAGAATAGAGAAAAATCCATCCAACCTGAAATATTGTGGATATATCTAATCAGCCTCAGGTTTAAATGTCACGTATCAATAATTTTAATGGCTCCTGGGAGTCAGCCGTCAATCATCTGGAAAATTCGTGCGATAAGCGATCAAACGCAAAAAAAGATTGAGGCCATAAATGTGTAAAATCATGTTAGAGTGTCAAGCGGGAAACGATTTCCATCTATGAAAACTCTATAGTCATCGGCAAAAAATGATGAAACAAAACAGCAATAACGAGACTACCACAGAAAATAGAATTCGCCTCGAGGCACGTCCTTCGGTAGCAATGTGAACAGAAGCAGCTGCTGGAATTGCTAACAAGGCATAGGTACGAGTATTGGCACAACTCAACTAAGTCCTGAAGCGGAAAAAGTCGCACTAACATTCATATGCATGAATATTGATTTTATAGGGAAAACTACGCTGAATTCATTTTGCTCAATTGGAAATACAATTGAGGTTAGTGGGTGTAGTGAAACCTCAGATGGATTGTAGAATACTGCAGCGCTCCTTAAAATTCATTCAACATACACAGGGAAGACTGGAAAACGGCCTTGTTTGAGTGTTAACTATCAAGCGATGACGACATAATTGTGGCAATTAGCGGCTAATGAAATGAGCACCTTAAGCTCACTCACCTGCAAGTAATTAGCTTAGAACGAAAGGAGCATGTAATTAGGCACTGAATCGAGCATGTCGTCAAGTGGAGAGAGAGAGCAAATAGGTCCTTATTATGTTAAACTGTAATTATCCTTCGCAAACCAAAATAAAAGAATGCACGTTGTGTTTCATGAGGAAAATCATAGAATATAATATAATTTGTGGGTTTTTGCAAGATATCAAACAATTAAATTAATGAGTAACGGAATAACCGGGCTTTATAGCAATAATTTCATGGTTAGCTAAACATAAACTTTAACAAAGAAATTTCAAATCAGTTCCCAGGGAATAGTTCAAGCTGGTTAAATGCAAATTCAAAAGGATTCAGTTCCAGCTAGAATGTCTGAAATTGACAATATTTCAAATGTACAACCGCAACCCATAATCAACGACTCCCCTTCGAATATTCTTCACCATATTTAAACCACTGTTCGTAGTCAGATTAAACGCAAACCATTCGCTTTGAACATCACTCAGAAACAGCGTTTATCAAAACTGCTTTCCCATGACACTCTGCCGTTTCATAAAATATTCGGTGATCCTAGGGGAGCATAAAGAAAGGCCGAATGGTGGTTAATCAACTTTGCCACTGAAATCACATAATTGTCGTGGTCGCAAAACCCCCGAATGAGACTCTCGCTCGTTGCAGACATTTGCAAATGTAAATATGCCATCCGTCAATAAAAAAGCACGATATTTTTATTAATTGATTTCAGTACTGAACGGGAATTAATTTGCATTAAGTCTTGTCAGCCATAAAAAACCAGAGCGGAGGATTTTTGGTGCTGGTTGTACTCACACATATGAGTCCCTCGAACACTGATTAACTCAACCAATATGTTATATTTGCACACCAGGAACAAGCTTCCGGGGAATTTTACTAATTTGATGATTTCAATTTCGCTCAGGATACTACGTCTGATGCATGCTAGGAAATGTTTTCCTTGTCGATAGCATTTTTTCCTTAATTTTCATTTCCAATTCAAATGAAATTAAATTCAGTTAGCCAATACGATACGTTGAAATGAGCCTGTTGCACACTTGCTGGTGTAACTTATTGGAAAAAGAGGTTTAGAAGGGCGAGACCATCCTGGACTATTTGCTAGATGATATGAAATGAAATCAAATATGTTCGCACTTTTTGCCAATATTGAATGCTACCTAGCTGGAAGGATACTTTCCAGGAAAGGCAATAAAAGTGTTTCCGGATGATTGTAGCTTTGCTCTTTGCTAGTTATTATGCTGACCTGGTACGATTGTGCACACAGAAGGCGTTTTATTGGTCTTTAGTAAATAGTGCTCAACAGGACCGTCGTCCAACTTCAATCTGAATGCAATTTTCAATTTAATTTTACAATGCAATTGTTGACAAGCATTTGATAGAGACCATACAATGAGCAAAGTGTGATGAATATTGGTGGTAAATGAAAACTTTTGCTAAATATGATTTATTTCTACAGTGGAACACAATGAAATTTGATGTTTTTGAAAATTGCTTCTTAAAAAAGAAATGATTTGTTTTCCAAGGAAATATTGAATGCAAACTGTATTGACACTGATAAAAAAAAGTTTGAAATGTTAAACCCGGATAAGTGCACAGAAAAATCCAGAAACGTTTGTGCACTTATCCGGGTTGTGTGCTCACGCAAATCGCACAGTAATTTTGTTTCCTCCACTTAAGGCGCAGCCCCCCACTGAATTGATATTTTAGGCAAACTTTACTATCGTCCAGCTTCAAAACTTCAATTTATTTTCAAAAATGTTTGGATTTACTTTAACACTAGAAAGACCGAAATTTTGAACTACCTATAAAGACCAAGTGGGGTCAAATGACTCATTCATGGGTTGTAATGTTTTATTCGTGTATTATGGTTTTAAGTTTTATTGATTAACATCAATAAAAGTAAATAAAAGAACTTCATAGTAATTAAACATCTAATACGTGATAAAAAAATGAAAATATTAGGCACATTTTTGACATTTTAGCTCCTTGTTAACATTACAGGAAAGGCTTTTTACAACTAATACAAGATTTATTGGTTTTGTTCCTGTATTTTTGCACGTAACACCGTTTTCTCTTTCCACTACGTTCTTCTTCAGGCTCTGGGGGTATGGTTTTATCGGGCTGTGAAGTAGATGGTGTCATCAGGGAGTGGGTATCTTGGCCGGCTAACTCCCTTGCCAAGTCAAGAATGAACTTTTTTCTACTGATTTTTTTCTCGGATAGTTTTTTGTACAAAATCCAAGAATTAATTGCTGCCAAATCCAAAATATTATAAAACACTTGCACGGGCCAACGACAAGAAGGTGCTTTGACACTATATTTCTTGGCCATTTGATCAAAAACGTCTACTCCAAATTTCTTAGCATTGTAAAACTTCACCGTGTTCCGCTTCTTTTTTGCTTCTTCTTGATCAACAAATACATTAGAGTGAAGTGAACTTAGAATCATAACTGATTTTGAAGGTTTTCCTTGATAAACTGTAAGTGTGCAGGTTTCAGAGTTGTGAATATGTGTTTCATATAAACTAAGGGATGCATTTTTTATAGTAGCTGGAATATCTCTTCGTGTTTTGTTTACCGTACCAACTATTGATGCACGTTTTTCAATTAGCTTTTTAGCTAAACTTACACTGGTGAAAAAATTAACAGTTGTTATATTTCGACCAGTATTCAAGTATGAGTCCATTAGTCGTAATACAACGCACTCGCCTAAACTTTGATTTTGTGGACGGCTTTCATCTCTTCCTAAATATGGGAAACCATTACACAAGTACTTTGAATCAACATCAACGCAAAACCAAAACTTGATTCCAAACTTGTCTGGTTTGTTACCCATAAACTGCAAAAATCTACACCGAACTTTTGTGGAAAAAAGCTGTTCGTCAGCAGTAAGGTTTTCACCAGGCTTGTAACATGAAATACTGTTATGGATGAACTTATTCCATACTTCCTAAATCATTGCAAATTTATCTGTTTGCAAACGTTCAGCCCTTTCTGTTCGCACATCAAAACGCAGAAAATGGATTATTTCTTTGAAACAATTCCGAGCCATGTTTTGTGAACAAAACTGAATACCCCAATTTTTGTCCCAAAGGTCATTTTGCCCCAAAGGCTCCTCGAGCGTAGAAAATTGCAATAAAAGTATCTAATTCATTCAATGGGAGTGACCAAGTATTATCTTCAGTACATTCCTGAATATGCCGCAGCATGGAGTCATCAATGATAAGTTTCCATGCAGATAAAATACTTCCTTTGTAACACCTTTTTGCAAAAGAAGTTGGTCCAGCTTCCTCTGTTAGAATATTCTGTCGTGGACGACGACCAGGTTGATTCAAAACTGATAAGTTTCCAGGAGTCCAACTTACACCGCTAGAAGATACCTCGACATCAGTGTTGTGGTGAATAATTTCAGTTTGTACTCTGGAACCTCGGCCACGATGCCCTCGACCCCGACCTCGACCTCTTCCTCTTCTTAGGTTTGCGCTACGTAAAGTCGAGAGAGGTACTGAATCTGAAACAGTGGAGTAACAGTGGAGTTCTTATTTTATTTACATCAATATATAAAATAATATACACCTACTATCAGAATCGCTATGAGTGTGATCATCATCCCTAGAAGAATCACTATTTTGTGTAATATTGTAATCACTTTCTGAGTCTTCATGCAAAATGTGCCTCTCTTCTTCAGTCGGTTCACAATCTGATTGGTCGTCCGGTAAATTTTGCAACACTTCCAATATTTTAGAAGGGCGAAGGGAACGATAATGAGACATTATATTAGTATGGCGAGCCGTGATACGTCTTTGCTTCGACAAGAACAAAACGAAAAATTTTATTTCAACTACCCATAACACGAGTATATTCAAGTAAATGTAAATATTTACAAAGCACGCACGCAGTGGTGTCAAATGACCACTGCGGTCTTTCTAAGTAGGTGATAATTTTTAATTAGTATTTATCTTGCTATCGGTATACTCGTACACATATCAGAATAATGTAAACAATGACGAAATATTAAAAGTCATAAAACGACAATAACTTCGATGCTATGGTTTTGATAATATTATTGATCAAAAACTTCATTGGGGTCATTTGACCACTCTGTTCTTTCTAGTATTAAGGAGAAACCCTGTGCTGGTGAATTAACTCGTTATATTTATAAACAAGTTGAGTCGACAGAACTACGCTCGTGCCTGCAGGGCTTTGTACTTAACATACAATATGCAGACATATGAGTATAGAATAATTTAGTTGAAGTAAAACTTTAATGACATGCACAACAAATATATTTTTGCTTTAAGAGAAAAACCAGTCTTACTCCATTTTAGCTGGCTTTTGTTGCAATATGTCTGAAATCATCGACTAAGCCGCATCTTAAATGTCTTTTTGTTATATTATATATTTGGAGAAATACAATCGATATCTGGTTGGCCCATGTAGCAGAAAAACCATGTTTGATTTTTGTAATCGGAGAAAATTCAAACGGAAATAACTTCTGTGTAGTCTATTAAAGCTCATAGAGTACATGGGCCTTTCAAAGGACATTTAAATATCTACCTTCCTCCAATTTAATCATACTAATACAGTTTTACTGACGAAAATATTTAATTGACAGATCCTACTATTATTAGCTAAGTTGTATAATTACCTTCATAATTTTTCACCGATTATTTTTAGCTGCTCATCTTCAGCTTTTCATTAATAGATTTAATCAAGTGTTAATAGCATGTACCTTAAATGTTGAATTTCGCGAAAAATAACAAAATTTTATGCAATATTCTCATTTAAAACCGTCGCTGCTTTGTTTTACGATTACGCATGTCACCCGTTGAATAAATTCTCAAAGGTATTCATCATGAATATAATTCTTGAAGCTTTCATACAAATCCTAGCAAACTTGTAGTGTCTGGGTTGATTGGAAGTGCATATTTTCCCATAGCCATGTAAAGTTGTTATTGTATTACAGGAAAATTTTAACCCCCACAACTCATATAAATACGATTCGATCTTCCTGAAATTTTTAGCAATTTGACATTTGTATATTGAATTTAAGGTCGTCCTTACGATTTTATTCAAAAAAGTGTAAAAGTGTACTTTCACTTACAAAGTTGAGTGAATTTCGATTTCTGGCGTATTTGTGGTTGTTGAGCTGATAAAGGTCTACATTCATGATTTTTTTCAGATTTTTCGGATGAAAGGTTTCAAATCGCGAGGGGAGGTACGTCTAAATTTCGGGCATTTCCCCTTCTCCTGCATCACTTGATACTGATAAAATAGTTTAAAACTTTATGAGATGTTTTGAAAAGATCTCATTGAGACTTTTCATAAAATATCCCACTTGACCACCTTGTTTCTTTTTTAAGGTCACTCCTCTATACAGGGAGACCCCCTTAAAACTCTTTGAAAACTTTGTTCACCCCAAAACATTCTAGAAGTCATAACTTCCAACCTTTTTACGAAATTTCATGGCTGTAGCCATACAGACATACAGACGGACAGACGCATAGATAGGGTTTTGTATTTTAGTATAAAACCCTAAAAAAGGTAATAAGGTTTTATTGATAAAAAGCAGTATGTTAGACCTCAGAAGCTACTTAACATAAAACCTTGATTTAAATTGAGGTCGTTGAGTCAGATTTAAAGTTAGGGAAATATCAAGAAACATAATAATTATGAAAATCTTAGCACAAAATATTCAAAATTCACGTAAATTTACATGCATGAAGGGAAATTGTTCAATCTCTGCAGAGTTGCTGACAGAATAAGAAGTGGAATCTATGCTACTTGATCTTTGGTACGACGAGTATTTTTGATTGAGTTTTTTCCTGTTTGTGCAGATATAGGATGGATTGGTATCTAAGTAGCCATTGCTTTGAGAAATTATTGATGAATATCCGTTAAAATAGGTGAGATAATGTGTTGAACTTCGATTTTCGATTGAAATTTGACATTTTAGCTGTGGCGTAATCAAAGCTATGCGAGAAGTTGTAAACAAAATAATTAATTTTACTAAGAGTTTATTAAGTCTGATGTCTTTTATATGTATATATATACATACATATATGTATATATATATATATATATATATATATATATATATATATATATATATATATATATACGAGGTGTGTTCAAAAAGTATCGCGAATTTTGTATTTTCGCGGGTTACGTATATTCGAATTTCGATTTTTTTGTGGCGTTATGTTGGTACTCATGTCTGTCACTTATGCCGACAAGCTCGGCCATTTTGAATGTTCCCTTGAATGGTGATAGCTGCGTTACTTGCACGTGTTTTCTATCGTCTTCGATTTTTACTTATTCAAAAAAATGGATCAAAGAACGTGTATCAAATTTTGTGTGAAAAACGAAATTAAGTGCGTGGATGCATTCCGAATGTTGACTGTGGCATACGGAGAAGCTACTTTGGACCGAAGCAACGTTTATCGGTGGTACAAAATGTTTTTAGAAGGCCGAGAAGATGTTAACGACGAAGAGCGTGCCGGACGCCCGAGCACTTCAACAACAGACGAAAAAATTAATGAAGTGGAGAAAATGGTATTGGCCAATCGTCGAATCACCGTTAGAGAAGTTGCTGAGGACCTAAACATATCGATTGGCTCGTTCCATTCGATTTTTATCAACGATTTGGGCATGAGACGGGTCGCCGCGAAATTCGTACCAAAATTGCTCAATTGCGACCAAAAACAGCAACGCATGAACATTGCTAATGAGATGTTAAACTCTGTCCGCGACGAACCAAATTTGCTCCAGAGGGTCATAACTGGTGACGAATCGTGGGTTTATGGTTATGACGTGGAAACCAAAGCTCAATCATCTCAATGGAAGCTGCCGCATGAACCAAGACCGAAAAAAGCGCGCCAAGTTCGGTCGAATGTGAAAGTTTTGCTGACAGTTTTCTTCGATTGCAGGGGCGTGGTGCATCATGAGTTCTTGCCACAGGGAAGAACGGTCAATAAGGAATATTACCTGCAAGTTATGCGCAATTTGCGCGAAGCAATCCGCCGGAAACGCCCGGATTCGTGGGAGAACAAAAATTGGCTTTTGCACCACGATAACGCCCCTGCTCACACATCGTTGCTTGTGCGCGACTTTTTGGCCAAAAACAACACACTAATGATCCCGCAGCCACCGTATTCCCCAGGTCTGGCCCCCTGTGACTTTTTCTTGTTTCCTAAACTGAAGAGGCCCATGAAAGGACGACGTTCCGCTACGCTTGACGAGATAAAGACGGCATCGAAGGAGGAGCTGAACAAGATTAAAAAAAATGATTTTTTGAAGTGCTTCGAAGATTGGAAAAACCGTTGGCACAAGCGTATAATATCTCATGGGGATTACTTTGAAGGGGGAAAAATAGATATTCATGAATAAATAAATAATTTTTGAAAAAAAAAACAAAATTCGCGATATTTTTTGAACACACCTTGTATATATATATATCTATATATGCATATCTATATACATCTCAATACAAAAAAACAAGTAAATCTTTGCTTAAAAGAACAAGTACTGGCAACCCAGAAACGAACTGGACTGGAAATGATATTCAAGACATGAGACCGCACATAATATTCAAAAGTGGGAAGACTACCGGAAAACGAGAATTCGGAGTGGCCTTCATTGTGTAGAGGGAGTTCAAATTGAACGTTATTGATTTTAAGGCAGCCAACGAGCGGTCGTGTGCAATCCGCATAAAAGGAAAGTCTTCAAAATCTGGCTGATATATGTTCACTCCCCGACCGACGGGAGGGACGAAACACGTTCTACAATCACCAGAAAGACTAGTCGACTCATTGTCTGCAAACAACATAATAAAATTTTGGGTGGTTTCAACGCTAAGGTTGGCAATTAGGTATCTCATTGGGAAACGACTGGAGGGCATAGCCTCCACCATTAAACAAATGACAATGGCCAACGCCTAATTGACTTCGCATGTAGCAGAAATCTAGTCATGCGTTCGACTTACTTCCCACATTGACGCATTCTTAAAATGACCTGGGCATCACCGGATGGCAGCACACAAAACCAGGTCGACCTTCTTCTGATCCAACAACGTTGGGGCTCGAGCATACTAGACGTCCATACATACAGAGGAGCAAATTGTAACTCAGATCATTACTTGATCAAATTAACAAATCGATGCAATATGTCAAAGGCACATTCAGCAAAGACTAGCCTGCTCCAAAAATTTGACATCGAAAGTCTCCAAACGGCGTCTGTAGCCACAAATTTCATGGAGACCCTCGACAACCAGCTGGCTCCCATCTTATCAGACGCATGGTTGACGATAATCCACGAGCTCTGGATGGAAGTGAAAGTGGTTATTAAGACCGAGGCAGAACAGATGGTCGGGCATCAAGCCCGGCGCAAGAGAAATAATTGTTTCGATGATGAGTGCCAAAATGCGTTAGACAAAAAGAAAATCAGGCGTAAAAAGGCTACGTAGGTAGGAAAACCAGGACGAAGAGAGAATACCATGAAAATCGCAGAAGAGTAGCAAATAAGATAATTAAAATTATGAAATGAAAATACTATGACGACCAATTGAGAAGTATAGATATAAGTTTAGTGAGCAACAGCACAAGACAAGCATACAAAGTAATAAAAAGCCTGAAATGAGGTTATCAGCAATATCATCGCTGATGAAACTAAGATTAAGGAAAGATGGGCATCATATTTCAAGAACTTCCTTAATCCTCTACACAGTTCCAGACGATCGGAGTCTATAAACGTTTTGCAAAGAGCCTCCATTGGCCCCACTAACTCTGGATGAAGTGTGTTCCATCATCAAAGCCCAAAAGAATAATAAAGCGCCGGGCTTCGATGGGGTTCCAGTGGAGCTCATCAAATATGGTTGCAACAGTGTTCACAACGCTATTCACAAATTCATCCAACACATTCGGCACCAAGAACATATGCCAAACGAGTGGAGTCAATCAATTATATTCCCTATCTACAGAAAATGTGACAAGCTACAGTGCGAAAATTATAGAGGCATATGACTACTTTGTGCGGCGTTCAAAATATTTTCAAGAATCTTAGAAAATAAAATCGGATCATACGCCAACAGGCTTATTGGAGAGTATCAAGGTGGTTTTAGAGCAAGTAGATCGACAATAGACCAATTGTTTACAGTCAAGCAAGTACTCGGAGTTTAACATTGACGTGCACCAAATTTTTGTTAACTTTAAGCCAGCATACGACTGTACCAAATAATGCTTTGCTTTGGCATCCCTGCCAAATAAGTCTGTCTTACAAAACAAAACTCATTGGCCCAAACAACAAATTTCGCCTATCGATGTACCGGAGTTTAAAACTATCCCAAGGTCGGAACAATGGCTTAAAATTCTTGTCAACGACAACAGCCTGCTATCTCGATATAGCAATATAGCTAAGTTACAGCGCATAATCGTATATTTGTTACATTTCGCCCACAATTCAAAAAACAAATAGAAGAAAAGGATTGGTCCATTAGAAGCAACTGAAATGAATGCATCATTGGTCAGCATAATAAAGTGGGTGCAGTTGACCGCATTTTCCAAAGAAATTGAAGCATTGCAGAGAGGGAACGCACTTGACTCCACTAGCCGCCTCATTCCCCGTACTCCTTATTTGGATAAAGACGAAATTTTGCGCATCGGCGGTAGACTCTTAGAAGCCAAAATACGTATAGAACAAAGGCATCCAATTTTATTACCTGCTGATCATCATATCACGCGCACAATAATCCGAGAAGAACAAATCAGATTGAAAACTTTTGGCCCTTAAATAGTCGAAATATTACCAGAAAAATAATACACGAATGCGTTTCTTGTTTTCGCGCTAAGCCCCGCTTTATCAGTCATACGATGGGTAACTTGCCACAGGATTGAGTAAATTACTTCCGCCCTTTTCTCAATGTTGGTGTCGATTATTGCGGACCATTTTTCATTAATGAAAAGCGCTTTCGCAACCGAAACAAAATCAAGGCATACGTGGTAGTATTTATTAGTCTGTACAGTAAAGCACTACATCTAGAACTAGTTCGAGACCTTACTACCGATTCATTCATTACCAGCTTGAAACGTTTATTTGCTAGAAGAGATAAGGCCCAAAATATATATTCTGATAATACTACAGCATTCGTCGGTGCCGATCGTGAATTGAACGAATTAGTTAAAACAATCAAGTAACAAGAGCGCAATGGGTTGATACGGCAATACTTGAATAATGAAAAAATATCGTGGCATTTCATACCACCTAGAGTTCCACATTTTGGTGGCATCTGGGAAGCCGCCGTAAAATCGTTTCAGAAACATTTCTTGGTTACCATACGAAAAATGCCATTAACTTTTGAGCAACTTGAAACATATGTAATAGAAATAAGGGCTATCCTTAACTCTCGCCCTTTGTCTCCCATGTCCTCTGATCCCAATGACTTGCACCCTTTAACTCCTGGTCATCTCCTTATTGGTGGTCCATAAACAAGCCTTCCAAAGATAGACTTAACAGACTTGCCGCCAAATTGGTTGTCTGCATGGCAACACGCACAACAGATGAGGCAACACTTTTGGAAACAATGGCAAAAGGAATATCTTAACCAGCTACTAACCAGAAATAATCAACATTCAAACCTCGTAGATCACATCAAAATTGGCCAGCTAGCTCTCATCCGGGAAGATAAACCTGCCGCCTCTACAATAGTCTCTCGGAAGAATCATCGCTACCCATCCAGGAGACGATGGCGTGATACGAGTAGTTACGCTGAGGACCAACAACGGAGTCTACAAGCGATGTGTAAAAAGGCTATGTCTCTTGCCCATTGAATAGGATCGATCTTCTACACATTATGTTCAGACTACACACACACCACACATTACATTGATTATATTTATCTTATCGAGCTTGCCATTAAACATTTTTTTTTGCTCAACATCATCTTGTTATTATACTAATAAAATAATCTCATTATTTGAACAAGACTGTTCAAAGGGGGAAGTATGTTCCGTCTCTGTCTATTTTTCAACAATTTCTAATTCCTGGGAATTTCCAAGTCTAGTCTGCAATATGCGTTTCACCATTATAACAAAAAACAACATACAAAAGGACCATAGCATTCTTTATTAAGTATTTTCTATTTCTAAAATTAGCGTTGTTTTCCGCAATAAAAATTTGGGTCCTTCAATAATAAATCTGTCATTATGCCGTACCCTTTTAACCTGGTTTCTATCTACAAAAGAAGGACAAAAAGGAGGAAAAGAAAATATGCAACATCTTTTACTATTTTTTTGTTAACCAATCATAGTCCTACAGTTTCCCACTACAAAAATGTGTAATCGCTAATAGGATTCCTAGCTTGTAAAAAATTTTGAAAATGTTGGATTCAATTTGTCGGCTCAAGTAGCAACTTCAATTTTAATTTGCGAATTTGTAGCTATTACGTGTAATACTTTATAAATAAACTCGGCGATTGAAAATCTCAACATTTACTCGTTGAATAAAATCCAAAAATCGTTGAAGAAATTTCGCATAGGAATACTGAATTTCCAGTATTCCTAATCTCGCGGTAAACTAATCGTGAGTACAAAACAATATATATATATATATATATATATATATATATATATATATATATATATATATATATATATATATATATATATATATATATATATATATATATATATATATATATATATTGTTACATGCACGAATAATTTTGCGAGTTACTGTCGTTATTATTTTCACAATCGTTAAGAAGATCATGATCAACAAAACGAACGTACTCGAAAACTCATTAATCATGATCAACAAAACGAACGTACTCGAAAACCCACCAAGCATAAACATCTGAAAGTGAGTCACTGCTCCATTCATTACGCTGCTCGAATGTTCCCGCTAGTTCGGCAATGTACGAGAAATGGATTGAGTAACTAGAGACCCTATATAAAAGCGAGCTGAATGAATGGGGGGACCATTCAATCATTCATTAGAACCGCGATAGTAAAAACTGCGAAAGTGTGGAGCGAATAGAAAAGCGATATTGACCGAGTAATAGAAAAGTGATTTTCGTTGATTGTGAAGTGATTTTAGAAGACAATTGCGATAGAAATTTATGGACAAGTGGAAGTTAGACTTTTAATAGTGAAATTAGTAATTGTGCATTCTTTTAAATAAACTCTATTTAATTTAATTTAAAAAACATTGCGTTTTCACTTTCCCGGAACATTAAAACTATTGGCCGCGAACCATAACGCGTGACAGTGGTGTCAAGAAGTGAGAATGAAAAAATTGGAAGTGAAAACGTTTAAACATTTTTAAAGTGCACAATAGTGAAAATCAACGTGGAAACTTGTGGAAAAATAGCCGTAACAATAAAAATGCCAGGAAACTATCATCTTAAAAATTGATCAATTGACCATATCGGAGCTCAAGGAGGAGTTGGAACAGCGAAATCTGGCCACACAAGGTACAAAGGTCATACTGATTGCACGCTTGCGTGACGCAATCGAGTCGGAAGGCGTGAATCTGGGTTCGGGTGAGCTCTCAGATGCGGAAAAAGGCGCAAAAGGTGGAGAAGTAGAAACACCAAAATCAAAGGAGCCAGAAAATGCGCTAATGCAAATGTTAATGCTGATATCATCCAGTCTGACTGCGAAGCTAGATGAACAATCCGCGAAGCTAAATGAACAGTCATCCAGTTTAACTGCGAAGCTAAGTGAACAGTCATCAAGTTTAATCACGAAGCTAGATGAACAATCAGCGAAACTGGACTAGCAAGCGATCGAAATCAAGGAAGTGCAAAAACAGTCAACCGAAATAAAAGCGGAGCTCAGTAGCCTGAACAAACAAATTAAATGCGCCGAAGAAAAGGTTTTCCAGGTCAAGGAGAAGGTCAGCCAGGTTGAGGAGAGAATCAACTTTGAGATCAGCCAGGTCGAAGAGAGAATGAATCATGAGATGGAAAAAGTGAAAAAAGAATTGGAAGCAGCAAAGGCAGTAGTAACAGCCTCACCAGCCCCACGCGTAACCGCAGCGAATAGCACTACATCGTGGAGAAGCGGGCATATGCCTTCCGGGTCAAATTGACGGAGAACATTGCACCATAACAATCGACACTGGTGCAACCCGATCGATTATTCGACCAGACCGTGTGAGGCATCAACTACTTCACAAAGGCAAAACTTTCTCACTACAGACAGCAACGGGAGAAACTGCACCTGTCCATGGAGAGATTAACCTCCAGATACAGTTGGGAGGCCTTGCGTTCCGACATAATTAATGATGAATGACTACATTCTCGGAATGGATTTTCTGCGACGACATGGAATCACGTTGGATTTGGGCAAACGGATATTGAAATGGCAGAATGTAGAAGTATTGATGGAGAATCCGCGCGTCCAAATTGCCAAGATGAATGTAGTAGTATGTACCAACACTGATGTACCGAGTTCTGCGAAAGCATTGTATGGTCCAAGTTTGATGGTGATTCTGGAGACGACCGATCTTATCTGATAGAGCCAACGAAGACGACCGCATTGCTCAGTTTGATTGTAGGACGATGCCTTGTAAGGTCTATAAGGAACGGATAAGTGCCGGTTAGAGTCCTTAACACCGCAGACTCAACCACGAGCATCAAAGTGGGAGAAGTCATTGGCAGCTGCCAGCCTGTTTCCACCATCACCTCCTTGGAAGCTTCGCACGACCATCATCGAAAAAAGAAGCAAGACACAGGCAAAACCCGGGAGTCCACGTCTGTAATATTGAAGCAGGTCAAGTTGCCAGCACAGCTACTCAAACAAGCCTCTGGTCTGGTCACCAAGTACAGTGACATCTTCTCAACAAGCCCGGATGATCAAGGCCAAACGAGTATGGTAACTCACGTCATAGATACACAGGGAGCCAAGCCGACTCGACAAGCACCAAGACGTCTTCCTATAGCCAAACAAGGAGAAGTGAGCGCATTGATCTCGGACATGGAAAAACAAGGCGTTATCGAACTTTCTGTCAGTCCATGGGCCGCGCCTGTAGTTCTAGTAAAGAAAAAGGGTGGTAGCACTCGTTTTTGTGTCGACTATAGGCAGCTTAACGACGTCACTATGAAAGATAGTTACCCGCTTCCACGCATCGATGACATCATGGACACTTTGGCCGATGCAAAATGGTTTTCTATACTCGATCTCAAGAGTGGCTACTGGCAGGTAGAAATCTACAAGAAGTACCGAGAGAAGACCGCATTTTCAGTTAGGACCGGATTGTGGCAATTTGTGGTGATGCCATTTGGGCTTTGCAATGCTCCAGCCACCTTCGAACGCCTGATGGAATACGAGCTACGAGGCCGAACCTGGAAGACCTGTTTGGTGTACCTAGATGACATCATTGTCATCGGGAAAACGTTCGAAGAGCCTGTGCGGAACTTAGAAGAGGTTTTCTCCCGATTGCGACTGGCGAAACTTGGTCCCGACAAGTGTACCCTTTTTGTAGCTGAAGTAAAATACCTGGGACACGTCGTATCAGCGGAAGGTGTCAAAACAGACCCTGAGAAAGTTGAAGCCGTGAAAAGCTGGCCAACACCAAACAACAAGCGCCAACTACGAAGTTTTCTGGGCCTGGCAACTTACTATCGAAGATTCGTCAAAGACTTTGCCAAAATAGCTAAGTATCTCCATCAGCTAACCGAGAAAAATCGTCCGTATGTCTGGAATGAATAATGCCATGTAGCCTTTGAGACCTTGAAGGAGAAGCTGTGTGAATCGCCTGTGGTGGCATATCCAAAACCCGGAAAAGTGTTTGCAGTTGACACCGATGTGAGCAACGGTGGTATTGGAGCTGTACTCTCCCAGCAGATCGATGGCGAAGAAAGAGTCCTCTCGTATTACAGCCGAGTTCTTTCAAAAAGTGAGAGGATCTACTGCGTGACCAGGAAGGAGGCTATAATAGAGGCCACCAAGCAGTTCCACAAGTACCTGTATGGCCAGAAATTTGTTCTTCGAACGGTCCATGCATCACTGAGATGGCTATTTAACTTCAAAAACCCCGAGGGACAAGTTTTGTGATGGATCGAAAGATTGCAGTCATACGACTACGAAATTGTTCATCGAAAGGGCGGAGTTCATGGAAATGCTGACGCCCTATCGCGTCGTCCATGCCCAACTAATTGCAAGCATTGCCGATGGATTAAGGAAAAGGAACCGCCCGTTGATCTGCGATTGATAACGGCCGAATTCGATGAAGGCTGGTCACCGGAGGAGATTCGAAATGCCCAGTTAGCCGATGAAGGTATCGGACCATTGCTCGTATGGAAGGAGACGACTGGGCGACCTGAGTGGAAAGACGTTTCAATGCATGGCGCAACCCTGAAAAGCGATTGGGCACAATGGAACTCCCTTCAGGTAGAGCGTGGCATACTCAAGCGGAAATGGGAAACGGCGGATGGCAGCTCCTATAGGATGCAAACTATAGTACCCAAAAGCCGAATCCACGATGTGGCTAACGAAATGCATGTAGGATCCTCGGGAGGCCACCTTGGCGTTAACAAGACCTTAGCGAAATTGCGGGAAAGGTTTGACTGGCTCCATGCTCGAGAAGACGTAGAGGACTGGTGTCGCAGATGCACAATTTGCGCTTCCGTCAAAGGTCCAAAGCGATGACTGAAAGGACAAATGCAAACCTACAACGTGGGTGTACCGTTTGAAAGGATTGTTGTTGACATCGCAAGACCCTTCCCTAAATCCGAATGGGGAAATCGATACACGCTGGTTGTAGCCGATTATTTCAGCAAGTGGCCCGAGGTTTACCCCGTTGCCAACCAGGAAGCAACTAGTGTAGCCGAACAGCTAGTGTTAAATTGGGTCAGTAGGTATGGCGTACCTTGCGAACTACATTCGGATCAAGGCCGAAACTTTGAGTCACTAGTTTTTGGCAAAATGTGTGAGCTGCTGGGAATACGGAAAACGAGGACAACACCGCTGCATCCCCAATCCGATGGAATGGTCGAACGTTTCAACGGCACGCTCAATAAACATCTGGCCAAAATGGTTGACGAGAACCAAAGGGACGGAACCGACATATCCCACTATTTTTGATGGCGTACAGAGCTGCCGAACATGCACCGACTGGCCAAGCCCCAGCCAAAGTCATTTTTGGAAAGACTATTTGTCTGCCGGCTGATATAAAGTTCGGAACAACCTGAGAAACCCCAAACGATCTCGGAGTACGGACAGTGCGAAAACACCTCGAATTGGCTACTGACCGCATGAAGACCAGGTATCATCTAAAGGCAAATTCTACTGACTTCCAGCAAGATGACTTGGTGTGGCTATATAATCCGCAACGGCGAAAGGGTCGGTCTCCAAAGTTGCAACATAATAGGGAGGGACCATACCGAGTTACAAAGCGAATCAACGACGTCGTATACCGCATACAGGGACACCGTAAGCCAAGAGCCAAAATGAAAATCGTGCACCTGGACCGTCTTGCCCCATATTACCTCCAGGGAGAATTGACTACAACTGGCGACACATCTTTTCGGGGCGAAAAGAACTAAGGTGGGGGCAGTGTTACATGCACGAATAATTTTGCGAGTTACTGTCGCAATTATTTTCACAATCGTTAAGAAGATCATGACCAACAAAACATACGTACTCGAAAACCCATTAATCATGATCAACAAAACGAACGTACTCGAAAACCCACCAAGCATCAACATCTGAAAGTGAGTCACTGCTCCATTCATTACGCTGCTCGAATGTTCCCGCTAGTTCGGCAACGTACGAGAAATGGATTGAGTAACTAGAGACCCTGTATAAAAGCGAGCTGAATGAATGGGGGGATCGTTCAATCATTCATTAGAACCGCGGTAGTAAAAACTGCGAAAGTGTGGAGCGAATGGAAAAGCGATATTGACCGAGTAATAGAAAAGTGATTTTCATTGATTGTGAAGTGATTTTAGAAGACAATTGCAAAAGAAATTTATGTACAAGTGGAGGTTAGACTTTTAATAGTGAAATTAATAATTGTGCATTCTTTTAAATAAAGTCTATTTAATTTAATTTAAAAGACATTGCGTTTTCACTTTCCCGGAACATTAAAACTATTGGCCGCGAACCATAACGCGTGACAATATATATATATATATATATATATATATATATATATATATATATATATATATATATATATATATATATATATATATATTTATATATATTTATATATATATATGTGTACTCAACTTCTCAAAAATGCAGTCACCAGCAACGAATAAAGTCAAGAAATATGTCAAAGAGATGTGCACGTTTCATAGAAAATCCATTGTTCTTCTAATTTCAACTGTCGCCATATTGTTGCAAACCGACAATTCAAGAAGATCAAATTAAAATTGCAATGACTGATTCGATGGAAAGTCCATAAAATACCAAAATCATGTGATATTGTTGTTGTAATTGGAAAAATTTCAAATGGCTATAACTTCCGTGTATATCATTCGATTATCATCGGACATGCAAACTTTAAGGATCTTTTGTGGGACTACTTAATTATTGAATTTCGTTCAGTTTAACGATACATATACGATTTTATTGCTGAAAATGTGAAATTCTAATATTATACTATTTTTAAAAAAGTTGAGCGAATTTTGACTTCTAAGGTATTTTTTGTTGTTGTACTCATAAACACCTAACTCCATAGTTGTTTTCAGATTTTTTAGATCACAGGTGTGCAATTGCTAGGGGGGGAACACAAATTTATCGTGTATTTCCCCCTCCCTGTGCGTCATTCGAAGCAAAATTGTCAAATTAGGGCCGGTTTTGAAAATTTCTCATCAAGTCCTTTCATTTAATGAAATTTTTTTTTCTAGGGCCACTCCCCATAAGGGGCACCCCCCTTAAATGCCTTATAAAATTTGTATGCAGTTGAACATTGAAGAGAGCACCACTTTACACCTGCGTACAAGATTTGATGTTTCTAGCTTAAGTAGTTTGCGAGAAAAATTGCTGTGACACACGGACGGACGGATTGACAGACAGGACGTAATTTTAGTAGGGTTTTGTAAAATTATTTTACAAATCCCCTAAAAATGCAAAGTCTGAAACAAAGTGGCGGCCACTCAATTGTCTAATAGAAGCAAAAATTTGTTGTTGTAGATGTGACCAAACTTTTCAACCGATGTTAGTGAAATTCGGCAGTTTGGTAAAAATTTAAAATATCTAAAGAACAATGAAACTAGAGATCAGATTTCAAAAAACAAAATGGTGGCTTTTTGAAGCTTGAAATTTCAAAGGATTGTAAATGTCACAATTTTGATTCGATGTTCATACTCATCTAGAAAATAATAATCCATAAAGATTTTGTCACTTTGTTGATCATCCCCGGGCAAGTTACAAAATGGCGGTGGCTCAAAAATGCGATTTTTTCAATCTTTGGGGCTTTCTAGCGGCCACATTTCTAACGGATTTTTATGAATCTTGGAGTTCTGGATAATTGTGTAAGATTCTTGCATTTTGCAAGAAATTATCAATGAATATTATATATAGCCAACAAAGTTCAGAAACAAGCGCAATTCGCTATTTTAATTTTTCATGGAAAGGTTGGATATGGCTTGAATTGGAAGTATTTATACAACAGATCATTTCTCTAAACAATGTTTGGCTTTCAAAATAGCGGCTAAAATTACTAGTTGCTTTTAAAAGGTAGGGTAACTGTGGGAAATTCGCCAATTTCGCCTTAAGATTAAGGTTAAGAATCTGGCCTGTATTAAAATACAAAACCCTATTGCAATCACGACCTGTGTCCAACTGTCCGTCCGTCCGTCCGTCTGTATGTCACAGCACTTTTTCTCCGAAACTATAGAGGCTACAGCCATCAAACTTTGTAGAGAGGTCAGAAGTGGTGACTTCTTGAAATTTCAAGGGTGGAAAATTTTTTCAAAGGCGTTTAAGAGAGGTGGGTTTATAGAGAGGTGGCCCCTCAAAAAAAAAATTTCATCATTGGTAGTCGAGTAGGGTGTCATTGGAAAGGTCTCAATGAGACCTTTTCAAAACAAGTCTTAAAATTGCCTTATAAGTACCGAGGGGGAAGGGGAAATGTACGAACTTTTCGCGTACCCCCCCCCCCCCTCGCGATTGGACACCTTCCATCCAAAAAATCTGAAAAAAATCAAGAATGTAGGCCTTAATGAGTACAACAACAACAAATACATGAGAAGTCGAAATTCACTCAACTTTGTTAGTAATAGTATGATTTATCGATTTTGTGTTTTCTTGAATAAAATCCAAACGGTACCTTTAAACTCAATAAAGAGAGATGAGATGAATATTTATAAGATTGATCTTTTCTGTATGTTTCATAAAGATCGAATAGTATTTACCGAAGTTATAGCGATTTGAATTTTCCTGTATTACTATGGAGCAATATGCCCTGTATTACTATGGAAACATATGGCTATGGAGCCATATGCGCTTTTTACCGACTTAGACACTACAGCTTTGCTAGAATTTGCATGAAAATTTCAGAAGTGATAGGTATCAGGAAGATGAGTACATACAATTGAAACTAGTCGAAGAGGCAGGAAAGAGCTCCTAGCAAAAGGGCTTTGTAACCATTCTAGGATTCGAAAAAATAGGCCATGAATCGATGATTACAGTACAGGAGAGTGGCCCCTGAAAAAAAAAAATTCATCAAACATAGCCGATATGAATATGAAATGAAAGTATTCATGGGAGCTTTTCAAAACAGTTCTTAAACTGTCAGTTTTTGCTTCAGTGAGGGCACAGGGGGGAAATACATGAAAAAAGTGTTTCCTCCCTCGCGAATGGACATCTGAAATAATTATTAAGGGAGATATTTATGAGTATAACAATAACAAAAATTTCAGAAGTCTAAATTCGTTCAACTTTGTTAATAATAGTATGATTTCGAATTTCATATTTTCTCCAATAAAATCGTCATTGACATGCTTCTTGATTTCATTCAATCTGGTGACTGCATTTTGTAAATTGAATACAAAATTTCATGAAAGGTAGCCGATATGAGTATCATCTGAAAGTTCTCTATGAGAGCTTTTCAAAACAGTTCTAAAACTGACAGTTTTTGCTTCAGTAGGGGCACAGGGGGGGGCGAGGGGGGAAATACATGAAAAATGTGTTTCTTCCCTCGCGAACGGGCACCCGTGATCTAAAAAATCTGAAAAAATTATCAAAGGAGATATTTATGGGTATAACTAAATACCTCAGAAGACAAAATTCGTTCAACTTTGTTAATAATAGTATGATCCTCGAATTTCACATTTTCTCCAATACAATCGTCTTTGACATGTTTCTTGATTTTATTCGTTGCTGGTTACTGCATTTTTTAAGTTGAGTACAAAACCCTTCTGACATGAGCATAGGTCTGTCTACCCAACTTGTTCTCATTGCATGCCTGAAAGCCACTAATTGCTGCGCAATTACCCAAAGTAGGGCTCAATGTCGTCAAAAAACCCAACAAACTCTTGACATCCTAATCGTTCATCAATTCACCTGTAATTATTTTCTCCAGCAAGGACTCATCTTCCAAAAAGCTTTTTGCCTTAAATCCTATTTCAAATTTTCTGCATCCTCTTTTTTAACATATGCAGTTTTTTACCTGCCTTCCTTTTTTGTTGCCATCTTGTGTCAAAACATAATGAACAGTTCTTTTACATTATACAACTTGTCGAGAGCTAAAAAGGAGTAGGAAGAGCAAAGAGTATTATGATGAGAACCGTGTGACGCTTGGAAAAAGAAGCAGAAGGTGGAAGAACGTGCCCGCGTATAAGGCGACTCGTCTTTCTGTTTTGTCGGAAGCGAAGGCGCCCATTCAAGGGTGTACGAGCAACTTTACATAAGAGTATTATTCCGCAACTATAACCTACTTTCATGCTTGTTCGTTTTCATCAAAAATGAAAAATGCACGAACCTCTGCAACTTATTATATGTAGCTTACTTTGATTGGTGAGCGAAGGGGGAGCAGAGCGGGGTAAGCGGATGAAAAAGGATGTTTGAGCTGCCACAGTATTCACAGCAGTGTTTCGAATGTGCGCTAAATATTCTTGAAGTGCAAATAAAAAGGAGAATCAAAGATTTTGTATCGCATCCCTGAGACTTTTAATTTTACATAACTGCTTTGAAGGAGCAGCAATTTATCAGCACTTAGACTCGTCAACATCACTGTGTCATTGGAAGCTGCGGGACTACCAAATCATTCATCGCTCTCCCACGTTCATTTATTTCTTTTGCGAAGCATCTAATGGTGGTATAAGCGAGATAAATCTATTTAAATATTTGATGACGATTAGAGTTTCCATGAGAAACTTTGACCTTTCGCCAATGAAAATAAGAGTTCTTATCCAATTCTTCCCAACATTTATCGGTGAATATTTTGAACATTTCCCACGCATCCATAGAAATCTGCAACATGAGTGCTGGAAACGTGAGTCCACATGAAACAGACAATTTGAAAAAGTGAATATACATATTTAAAAAGTTCTCTGCATTTTTTCACGTGCAACAATAATCGTACGAAACATCTTTCCAGGATTCATAGTTACACCTGTGGGAAATTATTATACGCCTTCGTATAGCAGGACGCAAAAACTTGTCGAGAGCAAACTTTCACTTGCATTGCCCTCAATTTTCCCACTTTGCATTCACCTGAGTTACGGCAAGTCTCGAAATTTTGCGTGTTCTTCCGTCTCAGAAAATTATGAGAAGTATCTCCTTGAAAGTTTAATGGTAGGAACGGTGTCGACATCATTCATAGCGGTGTTCTGTGGATAATTGAGTTACCCAAGAACATCTGATAATGATGATGTCGTAGATTCATTAAAAATCCTGCATCGCGGAAAGATGCTATGATGACATGGATTCATAAGTTAAATAGAACATTTGAGCGGGGAGCTTGACCTGTCATTTTGTACAAATTCCTTTAGACATTATTTTGCGTACACCAATTATAAATTATCATGAAGTAATGCAAATCATGATCATCCATATCTACGATACATATAAATTCTGATTTCATATACAACGTCTACTATTTATAGCGGTGAGACATATTTTTAATTCACTGCTGTAAAAATGAAATTATTAATGGTTTTTCCAAAAATTTAAATTTGCCTTCGTTTGTTTTTTAGGGTTTTGTACTAAAATACAAAACCCTATTGCAATCACGACCTATTTCCGTCTCTCCTTCCGTCGGTCCGTCTGTATATCACAGCACTTTTTCTCCGAAACTATAGAAGCTACAGCCATTAAACTTTGTGGAAAGGTCAGATGCGGCGACTTCTTGAAAGTTCAAAGGTGAACAATTTTTTTTAAAGTGTTCACCATTGGTAGTGGAATGCAGTGCAATAGATAGATATATATATCCATTCAGGACTGCAGCGATAGTCTGCTGGCTCAGCGGAAGAGGATGGTGAGATCCGCCGAGATTGGCGTTGTTTGGAGACGCGTGAATGCGCTGGCAGGCTAGCGTTGCGGTGTTGTGGGGCGGGTTGTTTCCCCCTACCACAAGACCAACTACGAAAATATTTTTCGCATCCACGAATTTGGAAAACGTTCTTTTATTATCGACCGGAGTCGAGAAAGAAGGTAACCAGTAAGGGCTTTGAACACGCTAGTTCAGAGGAGAAATGAGGCCTTGCAAAAACGGACGGACTTAAGGGGACTTCATCGTTACCGACAATACTTATGGCCCACAAATAAGAGTGGGGCATCCAGGTGGAAGCGGTGCCCCTCGCACCCTCCCAACCAGATCGAGATCTAAACGTACACATGGCCATGTATTTCTTATTTGAGCGAAAAACTCATACAAACATAATTTGCATGATTTTTTCCAACAAATGAGGAATACAAACGTGGCGAATTTATCTTATAGTATTATGCAATGGAATCACATAACTCTATACCATATAAGGACACGTGAGCGGAAGGCCACTGTAATGAATTGGCCCTACGCTACTGGCGACCAATACACATGCACATTGCTATCATATGGCTTCCCATCTCACGTCAGTTGTGACGACTTCCCATCCCACGTCAGTTTTGTCGGGGAATATCAAAGTCGCCGACTGACGCAGCCATATGGGGAGGGAAGTGTGGCATTAATGCCATTATCTGCTTGTCGCGAGTGTGCTCTAATTCATGATCGAGCGTTAATCGCAGTGATAAGGCGAAAATACTGCAGCAACGAGATCTGGTAGTGTAGGATTAGGCCAAGAAGTTTTCTTAGCGGGAAGGTGTGCGAGTAGCGGCTGTAAGTTTAATTGTGATTTCAGTGTAAGAAACTTGTTTCCTCTTTTCAGCAACACCACTTACAAAACCGCGGAATGGTGAAACCCAAAATCTGTACGGCAGAAACCCCACCTGTCAACTTTCCCGTATCATATAACGTTTGTAGTGTACTAAAAACGCACACAATCTTCATCTCGTCTCGGTGCCTTCGCTGCTGTACCGTCGAGTCGTCCCTCTCCGCGAGGGAGTGCATCTTGTTCTGGCGAAGGCAGCAGATAGTCGTACACAGTGAGCGTGATTCGCAAATTGGAAATTGTGCAGAGGTGCGACGAGTGTGTGCTTGAGTGTGTGGCTTTCGTGGCTCTTCTCATATGAGCGAAAGAAAATAGACAGCTTCCAACTGCCCCACACAATAGGAGTAGGAATAAGGTAGGCAAGCTGCAGCAGTAGGAGCTTCACCGGAGACATTAAGTAACGCTGTTTTCCCAGTCAGCTTTAATTTTGCTTATTTAACCCAAACTCTGTTTTTAGCAACGTCACCTTATCATCACCAGCTTGCGGCGGCACGGGAGAGTAGGAATAGGTACAATCTAGATCTAGCCTTTTGGGCTAGGTTGCGCGCCCACAAGAAAGCTGAAAGATGTATGTTGCAGCGGAACAATATCAATGTGATAAAACTGAATTCCAGACGAAAATTAGAGAATTTGTATCGCTTTATGCTGATGAATAATAGGTACCTCCAATTCGACTGCCTGGAACGTGTGTTCTATGGCTGAGAGTATCAAGGAATATGCCATTTCATTCAATTGGAACTCTCATGATCTTGGGTAAATTCATCACAATCTTTTTGTGTGTAAGTACAAGATTTCATTCAAATGATGCACGTTGTGAACACTGTACGCACGATTAATTGATAGAATTTTAATGTATATATTCACCTGTGAGAAGGTAGAAAGCTTAACAGGTCAAAAGTATCTACTAAATGTTAGATGAAAATATGCGCAAAGCTAGCGGAGATCAGATTTTATAAAACATTGAAGGAATTTCTTATATTCACTTTAAGCTAGGGATGTGATTGAACCATTTTAATTAATATTTCATTATATTTTCGATCGGTTTCAACAAAGAATGCAAATGAGAAATCATTCTTGTCTAGCCACAAATTTTTATGCATCCGAAAATAGGTGAATTCAAATCAGAGCCTTATACAAATTTTATAAACAATTAAAACCACATCCCTATTAGAAACCTGTGCCCATAGTTGGCAACTGACGCCTGGAAATTGTAAATCTCTAAAATCAATACAAGAAGTAACCAAAATTGTACAGATAAAGAACCCTTGGCAAATTCTCAGCATCTAAAGCAAAAACAAATTATAACTTAAGAGAAAATTGGTAAAATATTTCCGTTCTTATTTGAAATTAGTAAATCGTTCTTTCATAGTTAATCCAATGAGAACTCCTTTTCCCCGCCCTTCTTCCCAAAATAAAAGGTATTCCTTTCCTCGCTTCCCTTTTTTTCGGTATAATTAGTAAAAGATTTGATCTTTATTCATTTTTTTCGGTAAAATTAGTAAAAGATTTAATCTTTATTCATATTTTATTATATATATTATATCCCATTTTAATATTATTGTTATTTATTAAAAAAATTTAAACAAATGAAAAATAATTATGGAAAAGAAAAGGAGAAAATATATATTATTTCGCTGCAACATCGTTTTTGTTTTTAATTCTATTAAATTAAAGTAGCAATCAGTAAATAACGCATGTAAAAAAAGTTATGAACCTAAAGCTAATTTTATTAGTTGGTAATTTAGTTAGATTTCTTTCGTAATTAGTACAACAAGAGGATTAAAAATGTATTGCTAATTTACAACGAGACTTTCCTTTTCAGCCTGCCCTTCTTTTTCAGTAGGAGTGAGAGTGCACGGTAAGTATGCCGTGAAGAGGGTAGGGTTGTATAAATCCGCAGATGGCCGGTTTTGTGCCGCATGCAGTAGG
The DNA here is from genome assembly GCA_963969285.1 of Odontomyia ornata. NCBI lineage: Eukaryota > Metazoa > Arthropoda > Insecta > Diptera > Stratiomyidae > Odontomyia > Odontomyia ornata. Next base: position 355,618,149 of record OZ017739.1, on the reverse strand, counting down.
CGGTACCATCGTTTGCCTTGCATTTTCATTAGAGTAGAGTTCGTCGGGGTTAAATTAACGTAGTATATTTTTCGGTACCGCGTCGGTAAACTGCGGGAACGCGGAATATAGCCTCGTTTTCTTGTTGTTGACTCAAAGAATGAAAGTAATACGGAATAACGTAGAGATAGGGTTCGTTTCCGTATGTTTGAATTTTCGACGCATTTGAAACGGGCACTTGACAGTGACTGAAACCACGTAATTGAGCGTAATCCATTCTAAAGACCTGCGACCGAAATCCTCTCTGGACTAGCTGGCCGACAAGCAGCCACCGCAAAATGGACTAGGGGACTGGTTGACCGGTTGGTACCATTTGTTGGCACGACTCAGACTTCACGTCTAGAACCGATGAGAGGTCGATTCCGATTTCGTTCAAGCGAATTGGAATCGGAAAATCATTACACCACTCTACCCGGCAAGAGCCCCTATAACACAAAAGAAGGGAAAAGCGCGCCCGATTGCTAGCCCATTACAGTGGAGGAGTCTGCCATCGTTGCGGGTCCTATGCCCGGTCAGGTTATGAGAAAGGGAAAGGCCGCAGGTACAATTTTAACAATGCACTATATTTTATTTGTTTAGAAGAGCACTAAATTTCTAATAACCAGAGAATTCATTAAGAGTTGTTGCTATTGAATGGAATATAGATATTATTACTTAGCATTGTCAAAATAAACACATCATCCGTTGTGTGACACAACGAAATCTGAGCTAACTAGTAATGTAAATTTCATTGTTAATAATCATGTGTGCACATTTGTTTAAACAACAGAATATAAAGTTGGTTCCAGTATATTAGAAAGGCTGAAACTTATTCTAAATTCTTGCGAAACTAAATAACAATATCATAAAATTAGTTCTAAAAATTACATTTTGTAACAAATCGAATTAGAAATTAACTGGAATGGAATGATATCTTTTTACTCATGAAAAAATCTTGCCAAAACTATGCAAATCCACTAAGGAATTAAAACTTTAGA